>NW_026847771.1:109797126-109844229 GCF_025583915.1 Anolis sagrei ordinatus | reverse complement strand
TGCATTTCCCAATACAAACCTGGCAGTAGTCCAACATTTCTGTCATGAAAGAATGCACAGCTAAAGTACTAAAGGAGTGCAATCACGTTGGGACCCAACTCATTGCGCCTTTTAAAAATAACAGAATGGATGCAACATGGTTGTATTCATTTCACAAACCCTTGCACCTCCCACAGCTTAGAAGAAGCCATCACTCAAGGCAACCCTCATTCAAGCAGACTAAGTGCAAACATCACATTTTGCAAATATTCTCTAAGGAGGAAAACATTTATTTTTTCTCTTCCTTTTTATCATTCCAAAAAACAAAAAACCCAACTCTGTGATGAGTGCTTCACTGAGCCTCTGCCAAAGAATCCCCTCGTGGCTTGTATAAAAATGTTTCCTAACACCACCATTTATCTATGATGCCCATAACCAAATTACACCTCCATCAGTACCATTCCTTGTATCACAGGGAAAAAGATACAATATTGATCGAGAGAGGTGTGCTAGGGTGTTGGAATAGACTTTGCTTCCCTCCCTCCATCCCACTGGTTTCTCAACCTGGGGGTCAGGACCCCTGGAGGGATCACGAGGGGGTTTTAGAGGGGTCACCAAAGACCATCAGAAAACATATATTTCTGATGGTCTGAGGAACCCCTTTGTCAGAGAAGGCTGAAGATCTCTCTGCCTGTCCTTCTCTTCCTTTTTGGAAACGGACAGCAAATCTGTTGCACCTCAGAGTAGATTCACCTTGCTGAAATCACCAGAACTGCACACAGATTGAAGTCTTTGTAGTTTATTGAAAAATAAAAGATAAAAAGTTTAAAAAGCAAACAGTGTTCCAAAGATCAATGAAGCATAGCACTGTAAAGTAGAATTCCAAATGGCACCAACGAAACAAAGTCCCATGAGAACTTGACAAAATCCCAAGACCATGGACACAGGAGAACGAGCACAAACTGTTTGGTTGAGCGAGAAGTTGCTCTGACAAAGGTTTGTTTTCAAACACACTGCTTAATACCCTTTGCAACACATGAAAGCATTTCTTTGGCCTCTGACCTCCTTCTTGTTGGCTATTCTCACACTCCTTCGAACTCTGAATTCCAAACGGTCAGCCCGATCTAAGATTCCCCTTTCATCAAGGTCAGTCTACTGACTTCCTTCTTGTTGGCTATTCTCACACTCCTTCGAACTCTGAATTCCAAACGGTCAGCCCGTCTAAGATTCCCCTTTCATCAAGGTCAGGCTGCTTGTTAGCGTCAGCCTGGTTGCCTTTCTGTCTACTATCAGGCTAAGAACTGTCCTCCTTCTCTGAGTCAATCTGCACCTGGCTAGTTTCAGTATCAAAAACATCATTCCTTGCTGTGGGAATGATGGTTCTGAGAGTGGTCCACTTCTGAGGGAGTCTACCATATACCATGCAGCTGTGGACAAGTCTACATAGGGACCACCAAATGCAGCACCCAAACACGAATCAAGGAACATGAAAGGCACTGCAGACTACTTCAACCAGAGAAGTCAGCCATAGCAGAGCACCTGATGAACCAACCTGGACACAGCATATTATTTGAGAACACAGAAATGCTGGACCACTCTCACAACCACCATGTCAGGCTACACAGAGAAGCCATTGAAATCCACAAGCATGTGGACAATTTCAACAGAAAGGAAGAAACCATGAAAATGAACAAAATCTGGCTACCAGTATTAAAAAACTCTAAAATTACAACAGCACAACAACAGAGAGGAAACAAACAAGGACTTCTAATCACCTCTCAACAAAAGTTTGCTCCAGGCACTGTCAGGCCATTATATGCTAATCAAGGTGGTCAGTTGAAACATTCACACCTAGCTCCAGCAGACAAGAGTCCTTTGTTCCACCCTGGTCATTCCACAGATATATAAACCCTTTTTCCTAGTTCCAACAGACCTCACTACCTCTATGCTTATTTATTTATTTATTTATTTCGGGTACCTTTAATTGTTCACTTTTCAACAAAAGTTTTTTTTTTTGACTCCAGGCAATTGTCAGGCCCAATGTATAGGTTTAATCAATGGTGGTCAAGTTTTTACCTTTCAGGGAAGTCTGATCCACCTTAATTTGTCAAGGTGGTCAGTTGAAACATTCACACATAGCTCCAGCAGACAAGAGTCCTTTGTCCCACCCTGGTCATTCCACAGATATATAAACCCTTTTCCCTAGTTCCAACAGACCTCACTACCTCTGAGGACATCTAATCACCTCTCAACAAAAGTTTGCTCTAGGCACTGTCAGGCCATTATATGCTAATCAAGGTGGTCAGTTGAAACATTCACACCTAGCTCCAGCAGACAAGAGTCCTTTGTCTCACCCTGGTCATTCCACAGATATATAAACCCTTTTCCTAGTTCCAACAGACCTCATTACCTATGAGGATGCTTGCATAGATGCAGGTGAAACGTCAGGAGAGAATGCCTCTAGACCATGGCCATATAGCCCGAAAAAACCTACAACAACCCAGTGATTCCGGCCATGAAAGCCTTCACAATACATCTTATTTATTGTTTGCCCCTCTGTTTTGCTTTCTCATTTGATTGAAGATGAAGATGCCTTATTTTATGGACTATGTAAGTTTCTTGCACTGTTTGATTGCAAGTTTATGTTTCATCTCTGCTGAGTAAAGATTTTTCTGTTCATTTTTCCTCTTGTCTGTGAGTCTATTGCATTTGGACTTTGGGCGCTGGGTAAAATCCGCTGCTGCGCAACAATTTGGGTGAGTAGCACCATTTCCATCATGCAAGCAAAATACGTCTTGAGCATCTTTTCATACGCCTAGCAATGGCAAGATTAGCAGGGCATCCTTTTGATACGTAATGGTCTGTTTTCACCGAGCGTTTGAGAAGAAATTATTAACAGGTCTGTTGAGCTTCTTGCTCTCTCCCGGTGGATAGCCAGTGAATTATTTTGTGTGCCCCCCCCCACTCCTCCCGCATATATATATATATATATATATATATATATATATATATATATACGCTATCTCTCTTTGCATGATGGGGCGGCATGCATGGGAGGCTTGTCAGCCGACTTCCACGTTATCTATTAGAAGAGATAATTGGGAGGAGAAGAATCTAATCTCGCGCCGCTTGCCTGCACAATTCCACCAAGCGACGGGAGATGGACCTGTCAGGACGTTGACTTCCTAATTCCCGAACAAGGCTTCCTTCTCGCGGCTGCCTCATCGACTGGGAGCCCGGGCGCAACTCTTCTCAACCGACCCCGGGTGTCAATCACGACCGCCAGCCATCTGCATTTATATTGTCAAGGCCCAAACTTACTTTACTTCCTGAAGCATGAAATCACCTCTCAGGAAACAGAAGACATATCATCCCACCTCTCTTAGGGAGGAAGAGAGGAGCGACAACTGTTGAGAGCGCTGGTTACACGCAGATACTTTCCAAGGCTTCTTCGGCTTCGTGGACCTGCCAAGCGGAGTGGAAGTGCTTTGAGGTTTATTACTGACTGAAGATTTTACTCCGAGTCCCAGGTGTGTTTTTGTAGTGGGAAGACTGCGCCGAAGTGCTCTTGACTTCTAGAATGGGAGGTGGAAGACCTCAAACCAAATCTGTCACTCCTTCCCACCTGTCACCAAGGAGGCTGTCCAGACCTTGAACTGGTGCTTGGCCGCTGTGTCGGACTGGATGAGAGCTAACAAATTGAAACTGAATCCAGACAAGACAGAGGTCCTACTGGTCAGTCGTAAGGCCGAACAGGGCATAGGGTTACAGCCTGTGTTAGACGGGGTCACACTCCCCCTGAAGACGCAGGAGTGATCCTGGACTCATCGCTGAGCCTGGAACCCCAGGTCTCAGCGGTGGCCGGGAGAGCTTTTGCACAATTAAAACTTGTGCGCCAGCTACGCCCGTACCTTGGGAAGTCAGATCTGGCCACAGTGGTCCACGCTCTTGTTACATCCCGATTAGATTACCGCAACACACTCTACGTGGGGTTACCTTTGAAGACTGTTTGGAAACCTCAATTAGTCCAGCGGGCAGCAGCCAGATTACTCACCGGAGCATCATACAGGGAGCATACCACCCTCTGTTATGTCAGCTCCATTGGCTGCTGATCCAGTTCCGAGCACAATTCAAAGTGCTGGTTTTGACCTACAAAACCCTATACGGTTCTGGCCCAGCGTATCTGCCCGAGCGCATTTCCTTCTACGTCCCGCCACGGAATTTAAGATCATCTGAGGGGGCCCTGCTCTCGACCCCACTTTCCCAAGTGAGGCTGGTGGGGATGAGGAGCAGGGCCTTCTCAGTGGTGGTCCCTCACCTGTGGAACTCACTCCCGGGGGAAATTAGATCATCAACATCCCTCCTCTCCTTTAGAAGGAAATTAAAAACGTGGTTATGGGACCAGGCCTTCGGGCAACCTGGCAGCTAAGGACAATGGACAACTAGAATTAACAGGGCTGACAATGTGGAATTGAAACTATGGACTATGAGACGGCGAACGCTGAATGCTAAACTGGTTTATTGACGTGTTGTAGAACTGAGAACCGACCGTTTAATTGTTGTTAACTGTTTAATTGCTGCTATACTGTTTTTATTGTTGTATTGTTTTGTATTGTTGTATTGTTGCCGGCATCGAATTGTGCCTTTGTAAGCCGCTCTGAGTCCTCCTCGGGGTGAGAAGGGCGGGGTAGAAGTGTCTGAAATAAATAAATAATAAATAAACCCAAGAATCCGGGCTGGCCGAGGGCTTCCCTTCCCATTGCAATGATGGATCCGCTGCAGGTTTTACTCCAGCTTCTAGAATCCGGGCTGGCCGAGGGCTTCCCTTCCCATTGCAATGATGGATCCGCTGCAGGTTTTACTCCAGCTTCTAAAGGCTCTTCTCAAGATGCTGAACCCATTGTGTTTGGGACCTTGGACAGCTCCATTGAAGTACTTACTTACTTACTTACTTAGGCGATCCCTCTCTGTCCAAGTAGGATAGTCTTCCAAGATCGGTGTCCTGGCGGTGTGTCTGTAGCTGACTGTGGAGCCCTGTTCTTGACCTGCATGTTCTCCTGCATTGAGGGCATTGTATTGTCCAAGGCTTTCATGGCCGGAATCACTGGGTTGTTGTAGGATTTTTCAGGCTATATGCCCATGGTCTAGAGGCATTCTCTCCTGAGAGAGTTCCACTGCTGAACAGCTCTCACAGTCAGGAAGTTCTTCCTAATGTTCAGGTGGAATCTTCTTTCTTTCCTTTACTTTGAAGCCATTGTTCCATTGCGTCCTATTCTCCAGAGCAACAGAACACAAGCCTGCTCCCTCCTCTCTAAGACTTAGAATCATAGAATCATACAGTTGGAAGAGACCTCATGGGCCATCCAGTCCAACCCCATTCTGCCAAGAAGCAGGAATATTGCATTCAAATCACCCTGACAGATGGCCATCCAGCCTCTGTTTCAAAGCTTCCAAAGAAGGAGCCTCCACCACACTCCGGGCAGAGAGTTCCACTGCTGAACAGCTCTCACAGTCAGGAAGTTCTTCCTAATGTTCAGGTGGAATCTCCTCTCTTGTAGTTTGAAGCCATTGCTCCATTGCGTCCTAGTCTCCAGGGCAGCAGAAAGGAAGCTTGCTCCCTCCTCCCTAGGACTTCCTCCCACATATTTATCCATGGCCCTCATCATGTCTCCTCTCGGGCTTCTCTTCTTAGGCTAAACATGCCCAGCTCTTTAAGCCACTCCTCATAGGGCAGTGTTTCTCAACCTTCCTAATGCCACGACCCCTTAATACAGTTCCTTATGTTGTGGTGACCCCACAAACATAAAATTATTTTTGTTGCTACTTCATAACTGTAATTTTGCTACTGTTATCAATTGTAATGTAAATATCTGGTGTATTTTCATTGACTGAACCAAATTTGGCAAAAATACCCAATACACTTGAGTTTGAATACTAGTGGAGTGGGGGGGGGGGGGGTTGATTTTTGTCATTTGGGAGTTGTAGTTGCTGGGATTTATAGTTCACCTACAATCAAAGAACATTCTGAACTCCACCAACAATGGAACTGAACCAAATTTAGCACTCAGAACTTCAATGACCAACAGAAAATACTGTAAGGGTTTGGTGAGCATTGACCTTGAGTTTTGGAGTTGTAGTTCACCTACATCCAGAGAGCATTGTGGACTCAAACAATGATGGATCAGGACCAAACTTGGCACAAATACTCAATATGCCCAAATGTGAATACTGGTGGAGTTTGGGGAAAATAGATCTTGACATTTGGGAGTTGTAGTTGCTGGGATTTATAGTTCACCTACAATCAAAGAGCATTCTGAACCCCACCAACGATAGAATTGGACCTAACCTCCCACACAGAAACCCTATGACCAACAGAAAATACTGTGTTTTCTGATGGTCTTCAGCGACCCCTCTGACACCCCTCATGACCCCTCAAGGGGTCCCGACCCCCAGGTTGAGAAACACTGTCATAGGGTTTGTTCTCCAGACCCGGGATCATTGTAGTCTGTCTCCCTCCTCTGGACACATTCCAGCTTGTCAACAGTTTGTTTCCAGATGGTTTGGCATCATTATGGTCCTCCCCTGAGAAGCTCCCCTGCTGGTCCCATCTCTGTGGTCTCTTTCGCTCCGCTCTCTTTGACGGAATTGGCGTGGCTTTGGCCTCCCAGTTTTGAAACCGACGCCTCGGCATTGTGTTTGCTGTCAGTTCTCTTTCTTGTTATTTTATCCCCTTTGTTTTCCCCCTTTGGCTTCATGCTTGATTACCCATTTAAATTGTGTTTATACTTAGCGTAAGCTGTTCAGAAAAGTGTATGTTTGTGTGACAAGAGCTGCAAATGAAATGAGTCTTGACTGGGAGAGATCTGATTCCGGTACGTTGGCATCAGCCCCGTGCCTCTGCTGCGATGGTGTTACCCAACGTGGGTGAAGAACATTCCAGGCACTCAACAGTTGGCTGTAATCACGGTGGGTGCCCAACATACGTCCAGAATCAAAGTCTATATAGGTACCGTCGTCAGTGCTTGGACCAGAGATGGGCAATGGGAAAACCTCTAGGTCTTTTGAAGTAGAATCCACATTGTAACTGGGGTTTCTGTCAGTTGGTATAACGAAGCTTCTCACCAAAGAGCTTCTTTTAGCAGGGAGAAGGAACAGGGAATTCTGGAATAGTGAATCCTACAAGCTACCAACAATGATAAGGAACTTCCCACTAAGGATCACCTTGCTGTGCCACCAATTACAAGGAATATCACAGGAGGGAAATTGATAACACAGGGAAAGATATAACTGTGTGTAGGTGTGTTTGTATGATGTCTGAACTGAGAGATTTTTGAAAGGCATTTGGGTACGCTGCCACCTTATTGTTTAGTATTCAGGCTGAGTTGTATGTGTGGAGAGGATACTTAGAATAATAGAATCATAGAATCAAAGAGTTGGAAGAGACCTCATGGGTCATTCAGTCCAACCCCATTCTGCCAAGAAGCAGGAATTTTGCATTCAAATCACCCCTGACAGATAGCCATCCAGCCTCTGTTTCAAAGCTTCCAAAGAAGGAGCCTCCACCACACTCCAGGGCAGAGAGTTCCACTGCTGAACGGTAGGTAGGTAGCGTCATCAGTTCTTGGACCAGAGATGGGCAATGGGGAAACTTCTAGGTCTTTTGAAGTAGAACCCACATTGTACCTCAGGTTTCGATCAGTTGGCATTCCAAACGTCTGGATGGCACCAGCTGGTTTAGAAAACTGTAATTCAGATAATGTACATACTAAACAAGCCCTAATACCTTAAAGGCAGAAGATCTCATCTGATATTGGAAGCTATGCTAGTTAGTTAGGTGATCCTTGTAGACCCAGGATGATGGTCCTCCAAGTCTAGTACCTTGGTGGTGATGGGTCTGTAGGTGGCTGTGGAGCCCTATTCTTGACCCGCATGTTCTCCCATAGTGAGGACATTGGTTTCCAGATGGAAGGTGGTCCTGGTCAAGGTTGGGTTGACATGCCTTTTCCTCTTGGTTTCTCTCTTTCACCCTCCATTTGTGCCTCTTTGAATTCCGCAGCACTGCTGGTCACAGTTGACCTCCAGTTACAGCGCTCAAGGGCAAAGGCTTCCCAGTTCTCAGTTCAATGCCACAGTTTTAAATGTTGGCTTTAAGTCCATCTTTAAATCTCTTTTCCTGTCTACCAACATTCCATTTCCCATTTTTGAGTTGGAATATAGTAACTGCTTTGGGAGATGGTGATTGGGCATTGGGACAACGTGGCCTTCAGTTCAGCAGAGTTGATGGCAGAGGAGCATCACTTCAATGCTGGTGGTGCCCACCTGTCTTCCCAAGAGATTTGCAAGATTTTTCGGAGGCAATGCTGATGGAATTGTTCCAGGAGTTGCATGTGACATCTGTAGACAGTCCATGTTTTGCAAGCATATAGCAGAGTTGAAAGAACAATGGCTTTATAAACAAGCACCTTGGTCTCCCTACGGATGTCCCGGTCCTCAAACACTCTCTGCTTCATTCAGAAGAATGCTGCACTCGCAGAGCTCAGGCGGTGTTGAATTTCAGTGTCAATGTTGACTTTGGTCTCCCTTGGCATCATACATATGTTTCCCTTGGCATAAACTCCAATTGGTTCAGTAGAAAGGCCAGAGGCTATTAGAAATTGTGGGAGTTGAAGTCCAAAACACTTGGAGGGCCCAAGTTGGCCCATCCCTGTGCTATGAGTATGTCATCCACATACTGAAGGAATTGTTGGGTTTGAAGTCCAAAACACCTGGGAGGCCCAAGTTGCCCCATGCTTGTAATATGAGTATGCTGTCCACGTATTGAAGGAATTGTGGGAGCTGAAGTCCAAAACATTAGAAGGGCCCAAGCTGCCCCCATGCTTGTGCTATGAGTATGTTGTCCACATACTGAAGGAGTTGAAGTCCAAAACACCTGGAGGGCTGAAGTTGGGTCATCCCTGTGCTATGAGTATGTCATCCACATATTGAAGGATTTGTGGGAGCTGAAGTCCAAAACAGTTGGAGGACCCAAGTTGGCCCATTCCTGTGCTATGAGTATGTCATCCACATGTTGAAGGAATTGTTGGGGTTGAAGTCCAAAACACCTGGATGGCCCAAGTTGGTCTATGCCTATGCCATGAGCATGTCGTCCACATACTGAAGGAATTGTTGGGGTTAGAGTCCAAAACACCTGGATGGCCCAAGTTGGTCTATGCCTATGCCACGAGCATATTGTCCACATACTGAAGGAATTGTTGGGGTTGAAGTCCAAAACATCTGGAAGGCCCATGTTGCCCCATGCTTGTAATATGAGTATGTTGTCCATGTATTGAAGGAATTGTGGGAGTTGAAGTCCAAAACACCTGGAGGGCTGAAGTTGGGTCACTCCTGTGCTATGAGTATGTCATCCACATACTGAAGGAATTTTAGGAATTGAAGTCCAAAACACTTGGAGGGCCCAAGTTGGCCCATACCTGTGCTATGAGTATGTCATCCACATACTGAAGGAATTGTGGGAGTTGAAGTCCAAAACACTTGGAGGGCTGAAGCTGGGTCATCCCTGTGCTATGAGTATGTCATCCACACACTGAAGGAATTGTGGGAGTTGAAGTTCAAAACACCTGGGAGGCCCAAGTTGCCCCATGCTTGTGCTATGAGTATGTTGTCCACATACTGAAGGAATTGTTGGGGTTGAATTCCAAAACACCTGGGAGGCCCAAGTTGCCCCATGCTTGTGCTATGAGTATGTTGTCCACATACTGAAGGAATTGTTGGGGTTGAATTCCAAAACACCTGGGAGACCCAAGTTGGTCCATGCCTATGCCATGAGCATGTCGTCCACATACTGAAGGAATTGTTGGGTTTGAAGTCCACAACACATGGGACGCCCAAGTTGCCCCATGCATGTAATATGAGTATGTTGTCCACATACTAAAGGAATTATGGGAGTTGTAGTCCAAAACACCTGGATGGCCCAAGTTAACCCATCCCTGTGTTATGGGTATGTCGTCTATGTATTGAAGGCTTCATGGGAGTTGAAGTCCAAAACACTTGGAGGGCTGAAGTTTGCCCATGCCTGGGATCAGTAAATCTTTGGGTTCTTTCCATCCGCATGATGTTCTGATTGCATTCAGGGCTGCCGTCACTAGAGATATTATTTCCCTTCCCCATTGAAATGATGCTGCCGTGCCATTAAAAAACCTTGAATCTGTATTTTGTTAGCAAACAGGTAACTGCGTGTGTGTATATATATGTGTGTGTCAGTAAAAAGCGAGAGGAGTGATTCTTTTGCTTTCACAACATGGCTTGCCACAAGGGAGATACTGTCTCGGAGAAATTACCATGCTCTTGGGTGGCGTGGTGAGTTTCCATGACGACGGCATCTCCTGGAAGCTGGCGGCACCATCGCCGGCAATTGCGGCGTGCACGCGTGTTGTTTATGTCTCCTTCAGAGGATTATAATTAGGAGATTTGTGTCTGCAGAGATACCTAAATATTTATTTCCCATGGCAGGATGCGGGAGTGAGGATACGAAGGCACCGACTGGGGAGGAAGAAGTCAACTCTCAAGCCCAACCGCTTATCTTTTCACAGTTGTTAAGCACACTGAGGTTGGCTGCTGCATCCTCCCTCCCCAGTCAGTGCCTTCCTATGCACACTGCACACATCTCATTGGTACGGCAAAAAAAAATCAATGTAAGAACAATACAATATTATTATTTACTAGCCATCCCTTGCCACGCGTTGCTGTGGCCCAGTCTGTGTATATGTGTTTTGTGTGTGTGTACATATTTGTGTATATGTGTGTTTGCATATATATATGTGTGTGTGTGTGTGTGGTTTTGCACACCATGTGTTGCTGTGGCCCCATCTGTGTATATATGTTTTGTGTGTGTGTATATATTGTGTATATCTGTGTTTGCGTATATGAAGCTTTCCCTCCACTGCGCAGCTGTGGAGGGAGAGGGGTTTGCCTCCTCCCTTGAAGAGAGAAACCTAGTTCCGGTTAGAATTATCTGGAAGGGGGCAGAGCCAGGCTCTCCGCTCTGGCCAGCCCCCTTCCTCATTCTGAAGCTGAGCGTCGACCCACCACTCCCATTAAACAGTATATTAGGGGGTTTTTTTGTCGTGTCAGGAGAGTCTTGAGAATCTGCAAGTCACTTCTTATGAAGTTCAACAGTGACAAATGCAAGATACTCCACTTAGGCAGGAAAAACAAAATGCAAAGATACAAAATGGGGGACGATGAGGCCTGGCTCGAGAGCAGTACGTGTGAAAAAGATCTTGGAGTCCTCATGGACAACAAGTTAAACATGAGCCAGGAATGTGATGTGACGGCAAAAAAAGTCAATGGGATTTTGGCCTGCATCAAGAGGAGCCTAGTGTCTAGATCTAGGGAAGTCATGCTCCCCATGCTCTATTCCCTGGTTAGACCACACCTGGAATATTGTGTCCAATTCTGGGCACCACAATTCAAGAGAGATATTGACAAGCTGGAATGTGTCCAGAGGAGGGCGACTAAAATGATCAAGGGTCTGGAGAATAAGCCCTATGAGGAGCGGCTTAAGGAGCTGGGCATGTTTAGCCTGAAGAAGAGAAGGCTGAGAGGAGATATGATAGCCATGTATAAATATGTGAGAGGAAGCCACAGGGAGGAGGGAGCAAGCTTGTTTTCTGCTTCCCTGGAGACTAGGACGCAATGGAACAATGGCTTCAAACTACAAGAGAGGAGATTCCATCTGAACACGAGGAAGAACTTCCTGACTGTGAGAGCCGTTCAGCAGTGTTTTTCAGTGTATTTATGAGTGATTGTCACTCGTTGGCCTGATAGGTATATTCTGTCCAAATTTGGTGTCAATTCGTCCAATGGTTTTTGAGTTGTGTTAATCCCACAAACGAACATTACATTTTTATTTATACAGATTTATTTATTTACTACACTTTTATCCCACCCTTTTCAGCCCAAAGGCGACTCAGGGCAATGTACAGGTTGGCAACATTAGTTGCTGAATACATAATTTAAATGAATTAAGCACATAATAAAATTCATAATAAAACAGTTTAAAACCATTAAAATCAATGACTTCTGGGTTAAGATCCATGTCCATTTGTATCATTAAGCCGTTCCATATTCGTTCACAATACTGAGTTATTTGGTTAGGGTTAGGGTTCCAAAAGCTTGCCCGAAGAGCCAGGTTTTCATTCTTTTCCTAAAGGTCAGGAGGGAGGGGGGGTGATCTAATATCCCCAGGAAGGGAGTTCCACAGCCGAGGGGCCACCACTGAGAGGGCCCTGTCTCTCGTCCCTACCAAATGCACTTGTGAGGCAGGCAGAACTGAGAGCAGGGCCTCCTCAGATGATCTTAAATTCCTGGAAGGTGTAAGGGGAGACGTGTTCGGATAGGTAAATTCAAATTCGGCCCAAAATTTTCAATAGGACATTGGCAATTCCAAAAATAAATACTTTGATCCGGCCCGAAATTAAGAATAGATTGGCAATTCCAAAACCTACTCCTGACAAAATACAACTGAGGTGCCAGGATGGTGGCCCCTCCAAGCTAAAGGTGGTGCTGCTCAATGCCAGGTCAGTAAACGGAAAAACTTCCATCATTCAAGATCTAATCCAAGAAGAACGAGCTGACCTGGCTTGTATAACAGAAACCTGGCTGGACGAGGGGGGAGGGGTTAATCTCTCCCAACTCTGTCCACCAGGCTACTCTGTTCAGCACCAACCAAGGCTTGGAGGGCGGGGAGGCAGAGTCGCAGTGGTCTATAAGGACTTTATTCCACTGATCAGGCGTCCCATCCCACAATCATCTTCCTTCGAATGTGCCGGCTTTAGGATAGGTGACCGGGACAGGATAGGGATTCTGTTAGTGTACCGACCACCCCGCTGCACTACAGTCTCCTTACCTGAGCTAGCAGGAGTGGTCTCGGACATGGCGTTGAACTCCCAACGGCTCTTGGTCTTGGGAGATTTCAATATCCATGCCGAGGCCTCTCTTTCCGGTGCGGCTCAGGACTTTATGGCCGCCATGGCAACCATAGGCCTGTCCCAGCTAATATCTGGTCCCACCCATAGTGCCGGACACACCTTAGATTTGGTCTTCACTCAGGGATGGGATGAGGGTGACGGGATGGAGGAGCCGACCATCGCTCCATTGCCATGGACCGATCACCACCTGATCAGTTTTAGACTAACTGTGCCTTCTAACCTTCGCAGGGGTGGTGGACCCATTAGAATGGTCCGCCCCAGGAGACTTATGGATCCAAATGGACTCCTGACGGCTCTTGGGGATTTTTCCACCTCCTTGGCTAGCGACACTGTCGATGCTCTGGTCTCTCGCTGGAATAGTGAGTTGACCAGGGCAATCGACACTATCGCTCCGGAACGCCCCCTCTCGAGTAACCGAGCTAAACCAGCCTCTTGGTTCACTGAGGAGCTGGCAGCGATGAAGCGAAAGAAGAGGAGGCTAGAGCGCGTGTGGCGCCTGAACCCCACCAATCCAGCTCAAACACACCTGAAGGCCTTTTTAAGGTCCTACGGTGTGGCAATAACGGCGGCCCAGAAAACATTCATTACAGCCAATATTGCATCAGCGAAGAATCGTCCAGCGGAGCTCTTCCGAGTTGTCAGAGGCCTGTTAAATCCGCCAAAAAGCGAGGCCTCGGATAACTCGGTGGCTCGCTGTGAAGCATTTGCTCGATCCTTCGCGGATAAAATTGAGCGGATTCGGTCAGGCTTTGACGTCACATTAACGGCAGTCTCTGGGGATGTAACGAGAGCATCTGCTTGTCCAGTTTTGTTGGATTCGTTTCAATTGGTTCAGCTTGAGGATGTGGACAGGATCCTTGGAGAGGTGCGACCCACCACATGCATCCTAGACCCCTGCCCATCCTGGCTGATCAAGGAAGCCAGAGGGGGTTTGGCAGAGTGGGTGAAGGTGATGGTTAATGCCTCCTTACAGGAAGGAAAATTTCCAGCGAGCTTAAAACAAGCTATTATAAAACCGCTGTTGAAGAAACCATCACTGGATCCCACTCAATTCGACAACTATCGGCCAGTTTCCAATCTCCCCTATTTGGGCAAAGTCATGGAACGTGTGGTGGCAACACAACTCCAGGGGTTTCTGATAGACACTGATTATCTAGATCCGGCACAGTCTGGCTTTAGGCCGGGACATGGAACTGAGACAGCCTTGGTCGCCTTGGTAGATGATCTGCGCAGGGAACTAGACAGGAGGAGTGTGTCCCTGTTGGTTCTGCTGGACCTCTCAGCGGCCTTCGATACCGTCGATCACGGTATCCTTCTGGGGCGCCTCATGGACATGGGGCTCGGAGGCACTGCTCTGCGGTGGCTTCGATCCTTCCTTGAGGGACGGACCCAGAAGGTGTCTTTGGGTGACACCTGTTCGGCTCCGCAACCGTTGTTGTGTGGAGTCCCACAGGGCTCAATTTTGTCCCCGATGTTATTTAACATCTACATGAAGCCGCTGGGAGAGATCATTCGGAGTTTCGGACTAAGATGTTATCTCTATGCAGATGATGTCCAAATCTGTCACTCCTTCTCACCTGTCACCAAGGAGGCTGTCCAGACCTTGAACCGGTGTTTAGCCGCTGTGTCGGACTGGATGAGAGCTAACAAATTGAAATTGAATCCAGACAAGACAGAGGTCCTACTGGTCAGTCGTAAGGCCGAACAGGGTATAGGGTTACAGCCTGTGTTAGACGGGGTTACACTCCCCCTGAAGACGCAGGTTCGCAGCTTGGGAGTGATCCTGGACTCATCGCTGAGCCTGGAACCCCAGGTCTCAGCGGTGGCCGGGAGAGCTTCCGCACAATTAAAACTTGTGCGCCAGCTGCGCCCGTACCTTGGGAAGTCTGATCTGGCCACGGTGGTCCACGCTCTTGTTACATCCCAACTGGATTACTGCAACGCACTCTACGTGGGGTTGCCTTTGAAGACTGCTCGGAAACTCCAACTAGTTCAGCGAGAAGCAGCCAGATTGCTCACCGGAGCGGCGTACAGGGAGCACACCACCCCCCTGTTGCGTCAGCTCCACTGGCTGCCGATCCAAGTCCGAGCACAAAGTGCTGGTTTTGACCTATAAAACCCTATACGGTTCCGGCCCAGTGTACTTGTCCGAACGGATCTCCCTCTACGTCCCACCTCGAAGTTTAAGATCTTCTGGGGAGGCCCTGCTCTCGACCCCGCCAGTGTCACAAGTGAGGCTGGCGGGGACGAGGAGCAGGGCCTTCTCAGTGGTGGCCCCCCACCTGTGGAACTCACTCCCCGGGGAGATTAGATCGGCGACCTCCCTCCTGGCATTCAGGAAACAACTGAAGACCTGGGTCTGGGACCAAGCCTTTGGACACACTGGCAGCTAAATTAAGGATCTGACGACAGACAATGACAAATGGAATGGAATGGTTATATGGACTCTGAACCCGAGCATGAGATTGTTTTAATATTTTATTATGTACTGATGTTTTAACTTTAACTGTTGAATTGTTTTTGTTGTATTTGTATTATTGTCAATTGATTTAGGCATTTAATTCTGCCTCCTCTGTAAGCCGCCCTGAGTCCCCCTCGGGGTGAGAAGGGCGGGGTATAAGTAAATGAAATAAATAAATAAATAATAAAATAGGTAAGGTGAGTATAGGTCCAAAAAATTAAGAGCTCTTTACCTGAATGCAGTGTTGTTCTCACAAGGACTGTACCACAATGATCCCCTTTAAAAAGCACCAATAGATGATTCCTCCATGACAATCGATTTCACACACCGCTTTTCCACTCCGTATCACTGCTTAAATTCAAGCTTCTTGGACAGAATGGGTTGGACTGGATGAGCCAGTATGAGTCTCTTTCAACTCTTTCGATTAGATATGAATCTATGATTCTAAGTGTGCACGGATACGATTCTGTCTTCAGTTCAATAACAAATATGTTGTCACCTCTGCTGAAACTTGGGAGTGTTTAAAAGTCATTATTCTGAAACTGTGAAATGGCTAAGGTTATCTGGATTTTGTGCATCCTTTCTGCCCGAGAAAGCTTGTGAACTCTTCAGGCTATTTATTTATTTATTTATTTATTTGTCGTGTCAGGGCAACCAGTCAATTATATTATATTTCTAACAGAACAAAGCAAACAAACAGACAAAATAGAAAATTTGCAAGTTTGGTAGTTGATTAAATGTCCTTTGACCAGTATCTGGCCACTTGGAGTGCCTCTGGTGTTGCTGCAAGAAGGTCCTCCATTGTGCATGTCGTGGCAGGGCTCAGGGTGCATTGCAGCAGGTGGTCAGTGGTTTGCTCCTCTCCCCACTCGCATGTCGTGGATTCCACTTTGTGGCCCCATTTCTTGAGGTTGGCTCTGCATCTCGTGGAGCCAGAGCGCAGTCTGTTCAGCGCCTTCCAAGTCGCCCAGTCTTCTGTGTGCCCAGGGGGGAGTCTCTCATTTGGTATCAGCCATTGGTTGAGGTTCTGGGTTTGAGCCTGCCACTTTTGGACTCTCGCTTGCTGAGGTGTTCCAGCGAGTGTCTCTGTAGATCTTAGAAAACTATTTCTTGATTTAAGTCATTGACGTGCTGGCTGATACCCAAACAGGATGGGCTGGAGATGTCTCTGCCTTGGTCCTTTCACTATTGGCTGCCACTTCCCGGCGGATGTCGGGTGGTGCAATACCGGCTTAGGCAGTGTAATTTCTCCAGTGGTGTAGGGCGTAGACACCCCGTGATAATGCGGCATGTCTCATTAAGAGCCACATCCACTGTTTTAGCGTGGTGAGATGTGTTCCACACTGGGCATGCATATTCAGCAGCAGAGTAGCATAGCGCAAGGGCAGATGTCTTCACTGTGTCTGGTTGTGATCCCCAGGTTGTGCCAGTCAGCTTTCATATGGTATTGTTTCTAGCACCCACTTTTTGCTTGATGTTCAGGCAGTGCTTCTTGTAGGTCAGAGCACGGTCCAGAGTGACTCCCAGGTATTTGGGTGTGCTTCAATGCTCCAGTGGGATTCCTTCCCAGGTAATCCTCAGAGCTCGGGATGCTTGTCTGTTCTTAAGGTGAAAGGCACATGTCTGTGTTTTAGATGGATTAGGGATCAGCTGGTTTTCCCTGTAATAGGCAGTAAGAGCACCTAGAGCTTCGGAGAGCTTCTGTTCAACCATCTCAAAGCTCCCTGCTTGAATGGTGATGGCACGATCATCAGCATAGATGAAGCTCTCTGTCCCTTCTGGCAGTGGCTGGTCATTTGTGTAGATGTTGAACATTGATGGAGCAAGCACGCTCCCCTGAGGCAGGCCGTTCTTCTGTTTCCGCCATCTGCTTCTCTGGCCCTGGAACTCAACAAAAAAGCTCCTGTTTTGTAGCAGGTTTCCTATGAGGCGGGTGAGGTGGTCGTCCTTTGTGAGATTATATATATGATATATGGTTAGGGATCAGCTGGTTTTCCCTGTAATAGGCAGTAAGAGCACCTAGAGCTTCGGAGAGCTTCTGTTCAACCATCTCAAAGCTCCCTGCTTGAGTGGTGATGGCACGATCATCAGCATAGATGAAACTCTCTGTCCCTTCTGGCAGTGGCTGGTCATTTGTGTAGATGTTGAACATTGGTGGAGCTTACAAGTAGGCATCGTAAATAGCATGCATGGAGAACAACCCCTCTGCGCAAGGGCAGATGCCTTCACTGTATCTGGTTGTGATCCCCAGGTTGTTCAATAAATGATTTGTGGCCATTGTTTATCCCAACAATATTGTGAGTGTGGTTCTTCGTGTGTCAGCTGCGGGAGGTGTATTGCCCATGCACACGCAACACTTCAAGTGGATTCCCAGCGCTGTAATTGTGTGGTGTGAAGGGGGTTCAAGGAAGCGAATGCAAACGTTAACAAGATGATCTTATCCTCCTGCTTCCTTTCTAGAGTAGGTAAATACAATCAATAGTCGAGTGGTACATCTTGACACAGATACGTTCCGTTGATTCAATAAGCCTTCTCTATTTGGGACTAACAATGAGGTTTATCAGGCCTTTGTCAGGAGAATAAGAGGAATTGAGGACACTGGGAAACGTGCAAGGATGCAATGCATTTCATTTACTGGGTCCTTCCTTTGTTTCCCTCAAACGGAGGGATATGCTTGGAGAGGTTGTTTGCCTGCTCCACATTCCTTCCCTTCATCTCTTTTTACCCCTGTATTTGACTGTGATGGGGCACGTTGGCCGGGTGCTGGGGGGTTTTCCAGCGTGCCCTGTCTGTTTGGCTTCCCGACAGCTCCAAAGTCTATTTGTGGGCGAAGAAGACTGTCATGAAAAACTTTGGAGGGTTGACAAGTTTGGGCCTTCAGGGAGCCGCGAGATAGAAAATGGAGACATCAGCAAAAAATATAGTTCTCCTAACCTTGAAGATTCCCTTTTCTCCGAACCAGAAGCTGCAGGCGGAGTCTCCAAGGAGGTTGTTCTTAGTAGATGAAGCCGTGCATATTAGTCGCATAATGAGGACACACACTCACACGTCACCATCTGGATCCGGAACAAAAAGGCTCAGCTTTGCCAGCGAGGGGCCTGTTGTTGTTACCGTTGCTGCTGTTGTTGTTGTTGCTGCTACAGTCACAATAATTGTCTTAGCAATATTAAGACCTTGTTGACAAAGCCACCATTCGGAACCACGTTGGGAGATTTTGAGCGGGTCCCTCAAACATTTCAAAGCCAACAAGCCTCAAAGCAACCTTTTGTGCTCAGGACCAACTACTGACATTTGACAACCTGTGAATCGCTTGTCAAGCTCCATGGAGTCAGAAATGAGTGATACACTTAAAAATAATCACCGCCTTTGAGAAAAGAAGAATGGGCCGGTTGTGTACAAGAAACCGAACCTAGAGCAAGGATCTCAGAAGGAGGAAAAGCTTCCTTCTCTTTGGCTCCGAATGGCCAGATGAGGAGGACAAGGCGACACTAGTTTAACCCATTGTCTCCTCCAGCTCCAGCCTTTCTCCTACAAGGAACAGGTTGCCATGGCTGGATCTCCATGCTTCCTAATTTGCTCTTGGTTCTTGTGGGAACAACACCTACACAATTTATTTATTTATCGTGTCAGGCAACTGAACAGTTGAATTACATTTTTGACAGAACAAACAAGCATACAAAAGACACAGAGTGTGCAAGCTTGGTAGTTGATGAAATGTCCTTTGACCAGTCTCTGGCCCCTTGGAGTGCCTCTGGTGTTGTTGCAAGGAGGTCCTCCCTTGTGCATCATGTGGCAGGGCTCAAGGTGCATTGCAGCAGGTGGTCAGTGGTTGGCTCTTCTCCACACTTGCATGTTGTGGATTCCACTTTGTAGCCCCATTTCTTGAGGTTGGCTCTCGTGGTGTCAGAGCGCTGTCTGTTCAGCGCCTTCCAAGTCGCCCAGTGTTTTCTGTGTGCCCAGGGAGGAGTCTCTCATTTGGTATCAGCCATGGATTGAGGTTCTGGGTTTGAGCCTGCCACTTTTGGACTCTTGCTTGCTGAGGTGTTCCAGCGAGTGTCTCTGTAGATCTTAGGAAGCTATTTCTAGGAGGGTGACTAAAATGATCAAGGGTCTGGAGAACAAGCCCTATGAGGAGCGGCTTAAGGAGCTGGGCATGTTTAGCCTGAAGAAGAGAAGGCTGAGAGGGGATATGATAGCCATGTATAAATATGTGAGAGGAAGCCACAGGGAGGAGGAGGGAGCAAGCTTCCTTTCTGCTTCCCTGGAGACTAGGGCGCAATGGAACAATGGCTTCAAACTACAAGAGAGGAGATTCCATTTGAACATGAGGAAGAACTTCCTGACTGTGAGAGCCGTTCAGCAGTGGAACTCTCTGCCTCAGAGTGTGATGGAGGCTCCTTCTTTGGAAGGTTTTAAACAGGGGTTGGATGGCCATCTGTCAGGGGTGATTTGAGTGCAATATTCCTGCTTCTTGGCAGAATGGGGTTGGACTGGATGGCCCAGGAGGTCTCTTCCAACTCTTTGATTCTAGGATTCTAGGATTCTATGATTTTTTAATTTTAAGTCGTTGATGTGCTGGCTGATACCCAAACAGGGGATGAGCTGGAGATGTCTCTGCCTTGGTCCTTTCACTATTGGCTGCTACTTCCCGGTGGATGTCAGGTGGTGCAATACCGGCTCAGCAGTGTAATGTCTCCAGTGGTGTGGGGCGCAGACACCCTGTGATAATGCGGCATGTCTCATTAAGAGCCACATCCACTGTTTTGGTGTGGTGAGATGTGTTCCACACTGGCAATGCATACTCAGCAGCAGAGTAGCAGAGCGCAAGGGTGGATGTCTTCACTGTGTCTGGTTGTGATCCCCAGGTTGTGCCAGTCAGCTTTCGTATGATATTGTTTCTAGCGCCCACTTTTTGCTTAATGTTCAGGCAGTGCTTCTTGTAGGTCAAAGCACGGTCCAGAGTGACTCCTCCCAGGTATTTGGGTGCGCTGCAATGCTCCAATGGGATTCCTTCCCAGGTAATAATCCTCAGAGCTCAGGATGCTTGCCTGTTCTTGAGATGAAAAGCACATGTCTGTATTTTAGATGGATTAGGGATCAGCTGGTTTTCCCTGTAATAGGCAGTGAGAGCACCTAGAGCTTCGGAGAGCTTCTCTTTAACCATCTCAAAGCTCCCTGCTTGAGCGATAATGGCACGATCATCAGCGTAGATGAAACTCTCTGTCCCTTCTGGCAGTGGCTGGTCATTTGTGTAGATGTTGAACATGGATGGGGCAAGGACGCTTCCTTGAGGCAGGCCGTTCTTCTGTTTCCGCACCTACACAATGAGTATAAACAAGCATAACTAATGGAAAGCAACAATTATTAATGTGACTTGCTCCCTGATCCCCACCTGCATGACTGGCAAGAAATTGGAGGGAATCAGGGCTGTGTCATGATACCAGGGCTTTGCCTTATTCAGGTAGAGATGAACCAAACAAATACCCAGTTAGTATCAAGCAGTTTAATTAAAACAGCACTTACTTTCTGGCTGTTTTAATAATCCAAAATATAAAACATAAAGATAGCAGTCAGCCACAGAATACAAAACAAAAACTGACAGCAAACACTGTTGTCAGTTCGAGATAACACTGTAGTCAAAAGGTTCAGTCCAGTGGTCAAATGCAGAGAGTTCAATAAACAAAGTCCAGAGATCAAGAGTCTATACCGTAGTCCAAAGCCAGTCCAAAGATTCAAGGTTCCAGGATTCCAAAGGTTCAGGAGACAGGTCAGGACACCGAAAATCCACAAACCTGGGGAAAAACCAGCAGCATCTACCACCAAGATAAGACAATACTTTTCTCCCAAAGATCAGTCCCAAAGTTAGGTAGTGAATTGCTTTCACCCATGAACTCTTACTTACAGATTACTCAACTCTTTAGAACTAAGACTTACCTTAACCCTTCCATCATCAACCACCATCAACTACAGAACATAATACTTGACAGGCTGCTAGGTTTTAGTTTCCTTTTGGGTGGTAATGGGCAATTTAAGTATGGTTATGACATACAAAAAACCAAGATTATGGCAACAAGAATGATTGACAACTGGGAAATAGAGGGAGAAAATGTGGAGGCCGTGACAGACTTTGTATTTCTAGGTGCAAAGATGAGTGCAGACGCAGACTGTGGCCAGGAAATCGGAAGACGCTTCCTTCTTGGGAGGAGAGCAATGTCCACTCTCGATAAAATAGTGAAGAGTAGAGACATCAGACTGGCAACCAAGATCCATTGCCTAGTCCAAGCCATGGTCTTCCCTGTAGTAGTCACCTACGGATGTGAGAGCTGGACTTTCGGGAAGGCCGAGCGAAGGAAGAGGGATGCTTTTGAGCTGTGGTGTTGGAGGAAAGTGCTGAGAGTGCCTTGGACTGCGAGAAGATCCAACCAGTCCATCCTCCAGGAAATAAAGCCCGGCTGCTCACTGGAGGGAAGGAGACTAGAGGGAAAGCGGAAGTCCTTTGAAGGCCACATCATGAGAAGACAGCAAAGCCTAGAGAAGGGAATGATGCTGGGGAAAGTAGAAGGAAAAAGGAAGAGGGGCCGACCAAGGGCAAGATGGATGGACGGCATCCTTGAAGGGACTGGACTGACCTTGAAGGAGCTGGGGGTGGGGACGGCCGACAGGGAGCTCTGGCGTGGGCTGGTCCAGGAGGTCACAAAGAGTCGGAGACGACTGAATTAATGAACAACAACATGACAGCTAGGTTGCAAGAAAGCTGATAGGAAGAACATCAGCCCATTTTAACTTGTGGAACTGGAGATCTACAGATACTGGAATCTAGAATGACCAACACAATAGATCCTCTACATAAGAGTGTCCCAGTATAAGTATGATTTAACTTACAATCCTCACTCAGCCTAGTGATATTTTGACACCTGAAGCTGTTTTGACCTACGAACAGTGCAAAAGAGGACCCTTTGCCCCCCAACCAGTTCTAACAGCAAGACTTTTGTGGAGAGGTGGCTGCCAAGGTCGAGAGCATCCTTTCCTTTGGGGATGTTCTTGCAGCTGAGATCATCCTCTAGAGTAGAAACAGCAGGTAAGAAGAAGCCTTCTGAAAGCACATGCCGGGAAGGGGAGCCTGGGTGGGAAGCCCCCCCCCCCAAATCTATATAAAATAAAAATATGTCCATTTGTGATAATCACTGACCTCAAAAACCACTGGATGAATTGACACCAAATTTGGACACAAGACTCCCCACAACCCAATGTATGTCCTTCACTAAAAAAAAAATGATTTTGTCATTTGGGAGTTGAGGTTGCTGGGATTTATAGTTCATCTACAATCAAAGAGCATTCTGAACCCCACCAACGATGGAATTGAACCAAACTTGGCACACAGAACTCGCCTGACCAATGGAAAACACTGGAAGGGTTTGGTGGGCAGTGTCCTTTGGTTTTGAAGTTGTAGTTCACCTACATCCAGAGATCACTGTGGACTCAAACAATGATGGATCTGGACCAAACTTGGCACGAATGTTCCAAATGCCAAAATATGAACACAGATGGAGTTTGGGGAAAATAGACCTTGATATTTGGGAGTTGTAGTTACTGGGATTTATAGTTCACCTACAATCAAAGAGCATTCTGAACCCCACCAACGATGGAATTGGGGCAAACTTCCCACACAGAACCCCCATACTGAAGGCCATCCAGTCCAACTCCCTCCACAAGGGCAAGAAAACATAATCAAAGCCCTCCTGACAAAGAGCCATCCAGCCATAGCTTAGATAGATAGAAATGATTCACACACACACAGAGATATATAGTATAGATTTGAAAGGGACCCCTGAAGAAGGACAATGATATGTTGCATGTTCCAGAGCAGGGAAACCAGACAATCTTCACATCAACACTGACGTAGAAATAGCAAGAAATACTGTTGACCCACAAGCAGAAAGGAATTACATATATCAGAAACTATTACTTTATTAGGTTCTTGTGGGTTTTTTCGGGCTATAAAGCCATGTTCTAGAGGCATTTCTCCTGACGTTTCACCTGCATCTATGGCAAGCATCCTCAGAGGTTGTGAGGTCTATTACTTTATTTTCCAAATCACCAGACTGGGCCACAGCAACATGTGGCAGGGGACAGCTAGTATTCCTATAAAAGACTCAGTCTAATAATGCTCAAAGTGTGGCAGACCTGAGGAGTCTGTTCCACCCGCCGTGCTCTGCTCCATGGGAAGGAGAGAGATGGTGTACCTATGGAGAGTGGCGATCTGAATGGGAGCAATCTGGTCACTTTGGGGCTTCTTTCTCAAGGGAAGAGGAAGAAGTGTGCTTTTGGAGTCTTAGGTTTTGTGCAGGGAGTCAGCTCTTGCTGTAGGGAAAACACACACAGAGATATAGTATAGATTTGAAAGGGACCTCTAAAGAAGGACAATGATATGTTGCATGTTGCAGAGTAGGGAAACCAGACACTCTCCACATCAACACTGACGTAGAAAAAGCAAGAAATACTGTTGACCCACAAGCAGAAAGACATTACATACATTAGAAGCCAGCACTTCCTCATTACTTGATTTTCAAGGTCACCAGACTGGGCCACAGCAACGCCTGGCAGGGGACAGCTAGTGATCTAATAAAAATGGATCTTTCAGGATCCCAGAGAGAAAACAGATATCTGCCCTCTTGATTTTGGGAGGCTCCCAAAAAACGGATTGTGGCCCCCCAACGAAAGCCGGGACATGAAACGGGTCAAGGTTTTACCTGAATGCACAACCCAATTCTATGGGCAGTTTTAGTTCTTCGAGTGTGATTCTTTGCTGTTCTTAGGCCAGAGTGGGAACATTCATGGAAGAAAGGTGGATTCTTTAACGGCATGTCAATCCAAATGTCCGGCATTCAGCCTGAGCAATTTGGCACCCAACCCGATCATTTACGGCAGTTTTGGGGAAATGTATCCAGCAACAGCATATGACAGACAGCGTATAACAAACCACCGGCACAGGCTGTATATACTTTTTTATCCAATCATCAAATAGCAGTCATTTAGCCAGAATGGAAAATTGTCAGACAAGCACCAAAGGAAAACTGTTCATGTTGAACCATTCTTTTACGTTCCAAATTACTGTTTTTATTAAGGGGAATGTAATTCTTCAATCATTTCTTTCTCAATAGAACCAAAGGGTAATTTAGCTATTTCCTTCTTCATGAGAAGAAGTCTTTGGAAACGGCGCAGTTTTAAGACTATTTGCCGGTCGAAGCCCAGTCTATGCAAAATTCACAAGGGTTTGTTTTGTGCAGAAATCGGTAATTTCACGACACATGCAAAAACAATTCTACCCAGAATAAAAATGGCTGTTTTCTGCGCAAAATAATCATATGCGAATTTTGTGAAAAATAAACTCTGACATGCAAAATTTTTCATCTGTTACGTGCCGTTGCACCTGGGGGCTATAGCTCTTAGTGAAAGAGGCATGGACATGACATCTTTCCCCAGGGGATTGCTTCTTGCCCTCCTTTAGGAAACTGGAACTCTCAAAGACCAAAACACTGTAGATAACTCAAAATAAGTTTTATTGATGACAAAGAGTTATCCCTTTAAGGCAATGAGCTGGAAACTTCAGAGGAGTGAAGGAAAATATACGTTACGGTCTCAGTTAGTCCTGGGTCCAAGGAGTTTGAAGCTGAGAAGCCTTTCCAAGTTTCCTCTTTCCTCAATGGCTGCGAATGCCGGAGCAAACCACAACCCCAGTTCAGATGGCCTATGTTTGAAGACTCAGGATCTTCCTCTGGTGCCAAAAGAACCGGTTTGAAGGCGCTTGAGACTTCCCAACGTCGTTCAGGTTGGTCTGAACATGAAGCATAAGTCTCAAGGGTAAAAAGCCTCAGAACTGGTGCTGAGAGGTAATTTAAATCAGGGTCTTTTAGAGCCAAGTCTCTTACTCATGTCCATCTGATAGAAATGCTGATGGCAGAATGAAAAAAGGGAAGCACTCCCCTCCTCCAGGAAGAGGTGGGGCCAAACAATTGAGCTGAGAAAGCAATTCAACTGGTGCAAACAACATTGATTGACAGCTATAAATAACCAATCAATCCAACTATACATATGCAGGGTAAAAAGGCAGGATTAAGCATGATACAACAGTTTAAATCTTGCAACTAACAGTTCTACACATAGGTGGTGCCACTCAAGCCATCACATGTTAGGTGTTTTCACAGTGAAGATTTTTGATGCAGTTTGATATCATTTTAACTGCCCTGACTCAATGCAGTGGTGTCCTGGGAGTTGTAGTGTGGTAATGCCCAGCACTCTTGTAAGACCTTGTAAAACTGCAACTCTTATGATTCCATAGCATTGAGGCATGGCAATTAAAGTGGTGTCAAATTGCATTCATTCCATAGTTTGTAATAAGAAATTCAATGTGCAGATTTGATAAATGTGGATTTAATATGATGTGTGGGAATGACTGGAAGAATAGAAGGATGTATGGATGGAGCTAATAATTTTGGAAACACCAGTAAAAGACCCAGACCTGCAATGACTATCTACCTGCTTGCTGGACTGTAATTAAAAGTTGCTAATAAGAGCTGAAAAGCAAACTCTGATTAGAATTGGGACACTAATAGCAGAATTGTTTACAAAGTTAAGGAGGAAGTCAACATAAGATCAACACCAATCAAGAAGAGTCAATATCTGGCCAGGAAACTGAGATGGATCCAGGATGGAAAATGTCTATCATTAATTTACAACTTTGGGACGACATCAGCAGAATATTCCTATAAAAGACTCAGTCTAATAATGCCCAAAGTGTGGCAGACCTGAGGAGTGTGTCCCACCTGCTATGATCTGCTCCATGGGAAGGGGTCAGGTTCTGTTGTATGGAAAACAGAGATCTGGTCCTTGGCATGGTGCTTAGGGAAAGAAGTTTTGGCATTTTGGCATTTTGAAGTTTTTGTGTTATGCATTGACAGGCTGCAGGAAAGCAAGGCCTGGCCTAACAGGAGGGAGAAAATGATGTAGAAATATTTGAATGCCTGAAGATGAATGTGTGTACATGTGATGTGAATGTTGAGTGAAAATGTAATTCCCCTTTGTTTGTTAGCCAATCCTAGAGTTGGAAGAGACCTCATGTGGCCATCCAGTCCAACCCCATTCTGCCAAGAAGCAGGAATATTGCATTCAAATCACCCCTGACAGATGGCCATCCAGCCTCTGTTTAAAAGCTTCCAAAGAAGGAGCCTCCACCACACTCCGGGGCAGAGAGTTCCACTGCTGAACGGCTCTCGCAGTCAGGAAGTTCTTCCTCATGTTCAGATGGAATCTCCTCTCTTGTAGTTTGAAGCCATTGTTCTGCGTCCTAGTCTCCAGGGAAGCAGAAAACAAGCTTGCTCCCTCCTCCTCCCTGTGGCTTCCTCTCACATATTTATACATGGCTATCATATCTCCTCTCAGCCTTCTCTTCTTCAGGCTAAACATGCCCAGCTCCTTAAGCCACTCCTCATAGGGCTTGTTCTCCAGACCCTTGATCATTTTAGTCGCCCTCCTCTGGACACATTCCAGCTTGTCAAGATCTCTCTTGAATTGTGGTGCCCAGAATTACAACTTTGGGACGACATCAGCAGAATATTCCTATAAAAGACTCAGTCTAATAATGCCCAAAGTGTGGCAGACCTGAGGAGTCTGTCCCACCTGCTATGATCTGCTCCATGGGCATTGTTCTTAGAGAAAGAAGTTTTGGCATTTTGAAGTTTTGGCGTTATGGAACTATGCATTGACAGGCTGCAGGAAAGCAGGGTCTGGCCTAACAGGTAGGGAGAAAATGATGTAGAAATATTTGAATGCCTGAAGATGAATGTGTGTACATGTGGTGTGAATGTTGAGTGAAAATGTAATTCCCCTTTGTTTGTTTGTTAGCCATGTAATTGTGAATCCAATGTAGCTGCATAGAATCTGTATGTCTGTATATCCAATGTCATTGAGGGCCTTTGCATAATTAAGACTCATGCGCCAACTGCGACCATACCTCGTGAAGGTGGATCTGGCCAGGGTGGTCCATGCCTTAGTCACCTCCAGATTGGACTACTGTAATGCACTCTACGTGGGGCTACCCTTGAAAACGGCCCGGAAATTTCAACTGGTTCAACGGGGCGGCCAGGTTGTTAACTGGTGCTCCTTACAGAGAGAGGTCAACCCTCCTGTTTAAGGAGCTCCATTGGCTGCCGTCCATTTTCCGGTCCCAATTCAAGGTGCAGGTGCTTACCTACAAAGCCCTAAACGGTTTGGGACCCGCCTACCTGCGTGACTGCATCTCTGTGTACGAACCCACACAATCTCGTTCATCTGGAGAGGCCCTGCTAACGATCCCACCGGCATCTCCTGTCTGGATTCCTGTCTGGAGGGCCTTCTCGGAGGTGACCCCTCGACTCTGGAACTCACTCCCTAAGGATATCAGGCATGCCCCATCTCTGGTAGTCTTTAGGAGGAGCTTGAAAATGTGGTTGTTCCAGTGTGCCTTCCCAGAATAAGGAAACTCCTAGCAATATGTCCCTAAATGCACTTTAGTAGTGATTTAGGATTGTTTGCACGCTCTATCCCTCTCCAAAATTTCTATCAAGCTTGCTCCCTCCTCCCTGTGGCTTCCTCTCACATATTTATACATGGCTATCATATCTCCATACAATTTATTGTTTGTATTACTGTTGCTATTGTTTTTATTGTTGTATTGTGGGCTTGGCCTCATGTAAGCCGCACCGAGTCCCTTGGGGAGATGGTAGCGGGGTACAAATAAAGTTTTTATTATTATTATTATTATTGTCTAAATGTTTTTCTGTAATCTGATGTACCCTCTCACACTGGAAATTGCAATAAAAAGAACCTATGCTTCAAAGTTATTGAAAAGTCATTCGTGACAAGTGTGGGTGTGCCCAAAGATCACCTGCTAGAAGGCCTGGCTCTGAATGCTTTTTTGTTCCTTGGTGAGCCCTCCATGATTTACACAGACCTTTAGTAAAAAGAATAACATTGCAATGTAAGGAAAACCCTCCAAAGCACAAATGCTTCCTGCACATTTCTCTGCCAGGACTAAAATTTGGACAGGCCCGAATGTATGCAAATCTCTTGGTCAGGAAAAAATATCCAAGCTGCACATGAAAAGCTGGTTGCATGTTAAACCGAACCGAAATAACCATGTTATATTATACAAAAATTTTGGGAGAGCATATTCAAAGAAATAAGAGCAATAATAAAAACAGAGACTGAGATTACACCAAAATTAGCTTTATTACTTATACATGACAATATAATTCCTGTACAAGAGGAGAAAGAATTGGTTTCTAATTTGATAACAGCAGCTAAATTGTTAATAGCAAAACATTGGAAGGAAAAAAAGAAATTCAATTAGAAGAATGGTATAGGGAAATCTGGAATATAGCGATTAATGATAAGCTAACTTGCAATATTAAAATTAAAAGGGGAATATGTAAACAAACAGACTTTTGGAAAATATGGGGAAAATTTATCGAGTATGTGTTTAATGAGGGAAAGGGGTATAAGCCAGCAAGAGAAACAATGATACTTTGGAATGGTGTAACAACATGAGTTGGTTGGTCCTGGTGGAGGGGGCACAAACTAAGGGTAAGGGGAAGAGGGGGGGGGAAAGTATCAAAGACAAACAACAGGAATACACCATGGTCAATATCCAAAGAGTGCTCATCATTATGTTTCCAAAACAGTTAAAAAAAAGAAAAAAGAAAAAGAAAAAAGGAAGCAAGTACTTGTTCTGCTTAGCTTCTGGTGTATATAGTTTAATAAATTAGCTTTAGTTTAAGAAGATGTGTTCCAGTGCCTTGCTGTGGGCTGCAATCTACATTCTGGCAAGTATAAATATGGGCAACTTTTATTAAATGGTTACCTATTTAACTTTAACTAGATCTAAATCTATGGACTGTGGCTAAGCTGAGGTAGCGTCCCTGCCCGGCCTACCCCTCGGCTAGTTTGGGCGGAACACCTGGGTCCCCTGGAGCCTAATTCGGGCAACCTCTAAGGGAAATATGTTAGAGAAGTCTCACTCAAGTTATCTGAGGCCAAACTCTCCCCATTCCTAGACCATTTGAATTCCCCTCACCTCAACAACTGAACCTAAGGTGAGTGTTTTAGATAGTGGCCTTCATCCCTGAAGGGGGCACTTTGGGTGTTCACCAAATTATTAGCTTTTCTCAATAGCTTTCCATGACAACCTCTTTAAGGCCACTCCATCCCAATTTGCCCTGCAAAAGTATAGGGAAGGTGAAAAACCCTCCTCGAACATAGGAGGGGAAAAATTCCTACCCAGCCCCCTAATGGCGACCCTAATGTACTGTTTAATGGGCGGGAGTGGTAGGTTGATGGTCTAATGAAGAATGGAGGAGGCAGACCAGGGATAAACACCTGGCTCCGCCCCCTATAAATTAGTCCCTGCAGGGACTATTTGTTCTCCCTTCAGGGGAGGAGGCAAACCTCTTTCCCTCCCCAATTGCACCAGGGAGGGGACTCTCCACACCAACGAGTTGGTGGGGAGAGCGATTTGCCCCACCCCTGAAGGGAGAGAATGGGAGGTTCCAGTTAGAACCTCCTGGAAGAGGGGCGGGGGCTGGCTAACCACGTGAGCCAGCCTCCGTCCTTCAGTCTTGTCAGACTTTTCGACGAGCAAGACGTGTGTTGCTGAGCTCCAGGTCGGTCTTGGAGCTGACTGGGAAGGAGGGTGCTGCTTCTCCTTCCCTTGGGGATCCGGCTTGGAGCTTCGGCCGGAGGCGCTGGGGCAGGGCGGGGGAGCGGCGGTCGCCGTTTCCCCCGCCGTCCTTTCTTCGGGAGGCTGGCTGGGCCTTGAGGCAGCGGCGCGCGGAGCAGCCGCTGCGGCCGCCGGCCCCCTTTTTCTTTTGTGTTTTCGCCCTCCGGCTGGGGTGCTGGGGGCTGCGGCGCGTTTCTCACCGTTTTGCCTCTTGCGCCGGACAGGCCGCGAGTTGAGCGGCATGGCGCCGCTTGTTTTTTCTCGGTTGCTTGGGAAGGCTCCAAGGCGCCGGCTACGCGATCATGGCAGGCACTTTCAGGGGCCGTGATTCAAGTGGCGCGCGGCGCGCTTCTTTGAGGGGGCGGGACGTATAGATGCCCCAGGGCGCTGGCTGCGCGCCGCGGATGGCGCTTTTGTTGGGCGCACAGGTCATCAGCACCATTTTGATTTTGTTTTGATTTGGCGGCAACGGCCGCCATCTTGGGGCTGCAGTTTTGGTTGCTGTGCCTGCGGCCGCCATTTTGGAAGCGTCTGTGACGCAGTTAGTTTTTGGGGCTTAGGCCCAGGAGCCTTTTCGTTGGTGCCCTTGGGGCGCAGGGTGGCTCAAGGATGGGGCACTGCCCTAAGAACCAGGGGGTTTTATTTTGATCCTGGCCAGGTTGGGGAAAGGAATGGATAAATATTGAAATTGTATGAATACAAAAAAAAAAGGGAAGAAAGTGTAAATGATAATACTATATGTATGATTAATAAAGTGATAGCACTGAAATGGGACAGGGCACTGCCCTCAGAGCTGGGAGGGTATAGCTTGATCCCCGTCATATAGAATACAGTGTAATAATAATGATAAGGAGCATTCAAATGAAGAAGTGAACAAATACATAAGCACTAGGAAATACTTAGTTGGGGACGGTTATTGTGTCTGTGATAGGCATTAGACAACACCGCACCCCCCCCCTCCCCATTCCAAGTTGTAGGGGTAATCCTCATACCCTATCCGCATATTGTAAACAGCACATGAGCTACTTTGCCTTTGGAATTTCTCAAGTTTCTATTAAAATGACCCCTTTCCAGAGAGGTGGATGAGCTGCCTCTATCAGCTCCAGCTCCTCATGCAGGGACCTGAGAGAAGCTCCCATAAGGAGGATAAAAACATCAAATCCTCCGGGCACTGTCCCCTGGGCAACGTCCTTGCAGACGGCCTATTCTCTCTCACCAGAAGCGACTGGTGGCGGAGGGGTGAGAGGGCGAGGGGACACGGGGTCTCTTTCAACTCTTTGATTCTATGATGTGTGGAGCTTAGTCGGGGGGGTATGACATGGTACAGTGTGTCTCTTCCAACTCTTTGATTCTATGTTTATGTGGTGCGGTTGGCACTTTTACATCAATGGAAGGAACGGATAGGGGTTGCCATGGGGGCGTTAACGCGCGGTGTCTAGAGCGGGCTCTCATTGGCATTCTACCCCCCCTTTATTTTGTAGGATGCCATCAAAGAAGAACAAGGGGGGCCCTAAAGGGAAGGGTCCCGCGGAGAAGACAGGTCACAAGCGCCCTTTGCGTCAGGATGGGTCGTCGTCGGACGAAGATGGGGTGTCTATGGAAGATTTGGAGGCCCTTCTTCTGCGTGTTAACCAAATAGAGCAAAATAGGGGGGTTGGTTTGGGTGGGGCTGGTTCAGGCCCCACTCGCAGGGCAAGTAAGAAACAGTTGTTTAAGTCTCTTTTGTCCCGGGTTTCTATTATAGAGTCGACCTCAGCTGCGGGGGCGGAAAGGGCGGTCCGGCTTCCTGAACAACCGGCGGTTCCGGGGGCTGCGGAGGGCTCTTCTGTGGTGTCTTCGGCTGTGCAAACCATCCCCAGCCCAGAAGCACTTCCGTCGGTGCAGGCTTCGGCTGCCTCCTCGGCGGCTGCTGTGGCCGGACCCAGTCAGCCCGCGGCAGTGGCCTCCGTGGCCAGTGCTGTGGCTGGGTCCACTCAGTCGGTGGGGTCGAATGTTGCTGCCGTCGATGTAGCAGGGAGTGAGCAGTTGGTGACGGCTGTCCCAGCAGGTACTTCCACCACACTCACATCATCGAGCACTTCCACCTCACTCACATGGCCCTGGGATCAGGGGCGGGCTCAACCTGTGGTAGGGGTTCAGTCTTATGCTGCAGTTGGGGTTCAGTCTGCGGGTGGGTCAGAACCCGGTACAGGTGATAAGAAGGATGATGCTGCTGCTCAGTCGGCCAAACCAGTTACGGTCACTTTGGAATCGGCTCGCACTGGGGAGGCAAGCAAATTTTGGGGCACAGCAAAATGGCCACCACAGGCGACGCCTACTGTTAGTCTTTCAGGTTTAGGTTCCCATTTGGCGACTAAAACTATGGAGAAGATTTTGAGGAATGAATACATTGATATCTTTTCTCTATACTTTAGGGATATGGATAAGAAGGAGAAGGATGAGTTAGATGAGGATAGTAAGGAGAAAATTAAAAAACGCAAGGTGGAGCAGAATTGGGAGAACTGGCTCCCTTGTTTTACAATGTACGCGAACTTGCTCTCTGATGCTGCCCCAGAAAGGGCTACGGCCTTGTGGCAGTACCAGAATATTATTAACAAGGCTTACGTCAGCGGCCCTCCTAACGCTTGGCTGGAATATGATCGACGGTTTAGAACCGAAGCAGCTTGCCATCCAGACAAGCGTTGGGATTTGATTGACGATCAAATTTGGATTGAAGTGATGAATCCGTCTAGGGCTTCTTCTGCTTTGAAAGCCGACAGTGGGCACACTATTCAAAACACAGCGGGACAGCCCTCTCGGCAGGGGGCTCCCCAGCTGCAGTCCCAGGGCCAAAAGCCTTTATGCTGGGAATTCGTGGCTCAGGGAGCCTGTTCACGTAAGGGATGTCGATATGCCCACTCGTGCTCAATTTGTTACGGCACGCACCCGTCCAGAAATTGCCCCAAGGGGAGGGCCGCGAGGGGTAACCCTAGGGACACTCAATTTGTTAAAAAGCCCTCAGGACAGGCCTCAGTTCCAAAAGGGCCCCAGCCCAATTAAGTTAGATCAGTTGAAGGTCTGGTTAGATAAGTACCCGAATAGGGGGTCAGCTAAATACCTATGGGACGGTTTTTTGGAGGGTTTTCGTATTCCGGCGTTGGGTCCCCGGTTTCACACTTTATCCCCAAATTTAAAATCAGTTATAGGTATGGAGGAGTTGGTGCAGCGCAAAATTGATAAGGAAGTTTTAGAGGGGAGGGTTTTGGGCCCATTTACGGCGCCACCAACGCCGTTGTTGCGGGTATCACCTTTGGGAATAGTCCCAAAGAAAACGCAGGGGGAATATCGCCTCATTCATCACTTGTCCTATCCCAAGGGCAGGTCGGTGAATGATGCGATTCCTGATGAGCAATGCTCTGTTCATTATGCATCGTTTGATTCGGCTGTGCAGCTGGTTCGGCGGTTTGGGCTTGGGGCAGAGCTGGCTAAATGCGACATTAAGTCGGCATTTCGTTTGCTTCCCGTCCATCCGGCGGATTTTGAGCTGCTGGGTTTTCAATTCGGGGGTTTTTTCTACATGGACAGAGCGCTTCCCATGGGGTGCTCCATTTCCTGTGCTGCCTTTGAGCAATTTAGTACCTTCCTGGATTGGGCCGTTAGGACCAAATCCGGAATGTCTGGGGTCACCCATTATTTGGATGATTTCCTGTTTGTAGGGCGTTCCGGGTCGGGTAATTGCAGGGGGTTGCTCGAGTCATTTCAGGGGCTAGCGCAGGAATTAGGGGTTCCCTTGGCGGAAGAAAAAACGGAAGGCCCGTCAACAATTTTGACTTTTCTGGGGATTGAATTGGATACGGTTCAGCAATATTCCAGGTTGCCTCCTAATAAAGTGGCAGACTTGACGGGCAGGGTTCAACAGTTTTTGTATCGTAGAAAGGCCACTTTAAAAGAATTTCAGGAGTTAATTGGCCATTTAAATTTTGCATGTAGGGTTGTTGCCCCGGGGAGGGCCTTTTTACGTAGGCTATGTAATGCCATAGCAGGAGTTAAAATGCCCCATCATAGGATTAGGGTTACTCGATCAGTTAGGGAGGACTTGTCCATTTGGCTGGAATTTTTGGGAGGTTTTAACGGGGTTTCATTTTGGAGGCAGGAGTTAAGGCTGCAGGACGCTCTTAAAGTGGCGTCCGATGCGTCAGGCGCAGTTGGATTTGGGGTGTTTTTTCAAGGACACTGGTGTGCCGAAGTCTGGCCGGACAGTTGGCACGCGCAGGGGATTACAGCAGATTTAACGTTTTTGGAATTTTTTCCCATACTTGTTGCTGTTACAGTATGGGTTGAGGCCTTTGCCAATTCGACCGTTCATTTTTGGTGCGATAACCTTGCCACCGTTCAGGTTATCAACACTTTGACTTCAAAATCTAATAGGGTGATGGGGGCGCTCAGGCAGTTTACATTACACTGCTTGAGGTATAACATCTTGTTTAAAGCCTTTCACATAGCGGGAATAGACAATTCTTTGGCTGACGCTCTATCTCGTTGGCAGATGGAGCGCTTCAGACAACTCGCGCCCAGCGCCGACGTTCATCCACAGCGTATGCCAGGCCATCTTTGGCAGGTTGGAGGGACGAGGCGGTAATGGGTATGGCTTTAGCTTTAGCCCCAAGTTCACGAAAGTCTTACCTGAGGGTGGTTGAGGAGTTTCACGATTTTAGGCAGTTTTACCAGTTACCGTTTACAGTACCGATTCCTTACGAACATTTGGCGCAATTTTGTGTGTACTCGCACAGAAGGGGCCTAGCGCCGCACACTATTAAGTCCCAGCTGTCGGCGTTGGCCTACTGGTCGAAAGCGCAGGGCCTTTCGGATCCCACAAACGATTTCCGCCTACATAAAATTATTGCGGGTTGGGCACGCCAACGGGGTCCATCGCATGATAAAAGGGAACCCTTGTCACCCACAATTTTAAAGGGATTGAAGGGAACATGGCCCAGAGTGTGTCGGTCCGAGTATGAGCAGCGGTTATTCCACGCGGCGGCCTTGACGGCCTTTTTCGCTGCTCTTAGGATAAGTGAGTTACTCGCCATGTCAAAAAGTGATGTCTCTCAGAGAGCGTTGCTGTTGCAGGATATAAAGTTATCACATGACACCCTCCAAATTTTGGTACGTTCGTCCAAGACGGACCAGCAAGCCAAGGGCGCTGTAGTTACATTAGCCAGATGCAGTGACCCTGAGCTTTGCCCTGTTTCGGCTATGGCACAGTTCATTCAGATTAGGGCTCAGGAGGGGGGATATTTATTTTGTCATCAGGATTCCACCCCCCTCACAAAATACCAGTTTTGGGCCATCACAGATAGGGCGCTGAAGATGCTGGGGTTGGGTTCTCACAAATTTGGCACTCACTCTTTCCGAATTGGAGCGGCATCTTCGGCAGCTCACTTGGGTTATAATGAGGAGGCCATTAAATCAATTGGCAGGTGGAAATCGGGCGCTTATAGGCGTTATGTTCGCTCGGTACTTGTTTGAGTTTGTTGTTTCTCTTTCAGAGACTGCCAGGCTGGCGCATAGATGGAGAATCCTTGTTTGTGGGCATAGTTATGTCCACTGGGCGGAGAGATACGCCAGGAACTCGTCCTTTGGCCAGCATCTGGGTTGCGCTTCCACTGCATTGGTCGAGTGGAAGGGTGTTCGGGGCCTTCGTTGGGACGGTTTAGTTCCCTTGTTGTTCCAGGACAGGAGCAGGCCCACTCCTGATGTTTTGGTGCTCCATATTGGAGGTAATGATCTTGGCCTGCTTAACGGCAGGGCCTTGTATCTACAAGCCCGTGCTGACATTTTGAAGATCTGGCAGGCATGGCCCCGGGTTCACATCGCTTGGTCGGCCATCATTCCACGCCTTCGGTGGCCAGGAGGCGGTGACGTCAGGAAGCTCGAGAAGGCCAGAAAGCATGTGAACCGGGCCATGCACACGGCTTTAGCACGGGGCAGAGGGTCTTACATTCCACATAAGGACATCACGCATGACAAATCACAGTTTTACCGTTCTGATGGTGTACATTTAACAGATTTGGGTAACGCACAATTTTTAGCTGATTTGCAGTTAGGCATTCAGGAAGTTTTAAGGGGCTTGGTGGGGGATGGGGGCGAAATGGACATTTGCCCCCAATCTGTGGCATAAATAGTTCAGGAAAACACTGACATGGAGGTATACACATGGCACCCATTAAGGGTGGGGGGCACTGTACAACAAACACTCACCTAGAAGTCAACAAATGGGTGAGGGGACATCAATTGGCCCAGTAAAGGGAGAAGCTGATATCAATAATCGGACACAGGCTTCTCCAGACTTTTACCTTCAGGTTGCCCGGTTGGGGATCCAGGGCACACAGACAGCACACACTAAGTAGCTGGGGACACTGCCTCAGCTTGCCACCAAGTTCCTTGACACTTAGTTTAGTTCAGGTAAAGTTAAATAGGTAACATTCAATAAAAGTTGCCCAATTTGAATCCATGCCTTTGTTGTCTGTCTCGTTATTTCAGGGGTTAAGGGGCAAGTACCCTCTCACACTGGAAATTGCAATAAAAAGAACCTATGCTTCAAAGTCATTGAAAAGTCATTCATGACAAGTGTGGGTGTGCCCAAAGATCACCTGCTAGAAGGCCTGGCTCTGAATGCTTTTTTGTTCCTTGGTGAGCCCTCCATGATTTACACAGACCTTTAGTAAAAAGAATAACATTGCAATGTAAGGAAAACCCTCCAAAGCACAAATGCTTCCTGCACATTTCTCTGCCAGGACTAAAATTTGGACAGGCCCGAATGTATGCAAATCTCTTGGTCAGGAAAAAATATCCAAGCTGCACATGAAAAGCTGGTTGCATGTTAAACCGAACCGAAATAACAATGGCTGTCTGGCTTTGTTGTTAATCTCCCTCTAATACACACACACACACACACACACACACACACACACCTTTTCAACTCCTACACGTATTAAAATTCCTGGCAGCTTCATAGCCAGGACCAGATTTTCAATGCAAGACCAATCCTATCTTCTGTGTAATTCAGAAAGCAAACAATGTTGCCTATAATAAAAGTGCCGCGTTCGTCCTATATTTGGAAGAGGAGAGAGAGAGAGAAGAGAAGCGAACACCACCAGAACTGTTCTGGCAAATTACTGTAGCATTCTGCTTCCCTTGATCAATACCGCAGATGTGTCCGGGAGCAGTTCCACCATTGGAAAACCAATATTATGACACGAGGCATGGCGCAAGAAGTGGCAAGGGTGGAAGCAAACATCTCCAAAACAAGGTTGTTTCTATTTTTTATTGCACATCTCTGCTGAGTATTTTTTAACCCTGAAACTCAACGTGGCTGACAAAGTGAAAACAAGGCGGAAGTCCACATCATTAAAACACAAGGCTGCAAATATAATTCAACTAGGTGGGAAAAACTCATTTTCTTCGTTTGCATAGAAGTGCAGAGCTGGAAACAAGGACATTGCCAACTTTCTTGGCCAAAACGTAGAGCAATTTTGACCAACTGCAAATCCACTGTCTTAGGCAAAGCTTGGAGAAGCTTTTTTTTATATATTGCAGTCAACCATGGTTATGACTCACAGCTGCTGGTGATGTTGGCTGAAGATTCAGGTCACCAGCCAATCCCTCTCCAATGCCAGAAATACAGCTTAATGGTGTAACGTGGACCATTTCCGCTCCCTTGGCAGCCACCTCTCCACCAAAGTCAACATTGACACTAAAATACAACACCGCCTGAGCTCTGCGAGTGCAGTATTTTTCCGAATGAAGCAGAGAGTGTTTGAGGACCAGGACATCTGTAGGGATACCAAGGTGCTTGTTTATAAAGCTATTGTCCTCCCAACCCTGCTATATGCCTGCAAAACGTGAACTGTCTACAGATGTCACATGCAACTCCTGGAACGATTCCATCAGCGCTGCCTCTGAAAAATCCTGCAAATCTCTTGGGAAGACAGGGACAATGTCAGCATGCTGGAAGAAGCAAAGACCACCAGCATTGAAGCGATGGTCCTCCGCCATCAACTCTGCTGGACCGGCCACATTGTCCGGATGCCCGACCACCATCTACGCAAAGTAAGCATTTGCAGTATAGTTGATTTTGCCCAGGGGCGCTCTTGAGGTGCTCTTGGGGGAAAATAGACCTTGACATATGCGAGTTGTAGTTACTGGGATGTATAGTTCACCTACAATCAAAGAGCATTCTGAACTCCACCAATGATGGAATTGAATCAAATATGGCACACAGAACTCCCACAATGAACAGAAAATATATATCACTGATTGGTTGGGGGGGGGGGGGCCAAAATACTGTTTGCTTACCGTTGAAAATTACCTAGGGCCGCCTCTGGCTTGACACACCTTTCTCTTGACACGTTTCTCTCTTTCACCCTCCATTCATGCCTCTTCAAATTCTATAGCACTGCTGGTCACAGCTGACCGCCAACTGGAGCGCTCAAAGGCCAGGGCTTCCCAGTTCTCAGGGTCTATGCCAGAGTTTTTAAGGTTGGCTTTGAGCCCATCTTTAAATCTCTTTTCCTGTCCACAACGATTCTGTTTTCCATTCTTGAGTTCAGGGTAGAGCAACTGCTTTGGGAAACGGTGGTCAGGCATCCAGACAATGTGGCCGGTCCAGCAGAGTTGATAGTGGAGGACCATTGCTTCAATGCTGGTGGTCTTTGCTTCTTCCAGCACGCTGACATTTGTCCGCTTGTCTTCCCAAGAGATTTGCAGGATTTTCGGAGGCAGCGCTGATGGAATCGTTCCAGGAGTTGCTGATTGTGATGTCTGTAGACAGTCCACGTTTCACAGGCGTATAGCGGGGTTGGGAGGGGAATGGCTTTGTTAAACAAGCCCCTTGGTCTCCCTACGGATGTCCCGGTCCTCAAACACTCTCTGCTTCATTCGGAAAAAATCTACACTTGCAAGCACCTTGGTGTTGTATTTCGGTGTCAAATATTGACATCTGTAGACAGTCCACGTTTTGCAGGCATATAGCAGGGTTGGGAGGACAATAGCTTTATAAACAAGCACCTTGGTATCCCTACGGATGTCCCGGTCCTCAAACACTCTCTGCTTCATTTGGAAAATGCTGCGTGTTGTATTTCAGTGTCAATGTTGACTTTTGTGGAGAGGTGGCTGCCAAGGGAGTGGAAATGGTCAACATTCTCTAATGTTACACCATTAAGCTGTATCTGTGGCATTGGAGAGGGATTGGCGTCCAGCAGTCACCAGCATTCTGGGAAGATTGAACTGGCAAAAGGCGTGCCTTCCAACATCTCTCAGAAGAAAACCAGGACACATGTGATCAAGCAATATCCGAGTATAGTCAAGATGGCGAACATGATTAATGTCACAGTTTGCTTCTGTCTAACCCTACAAAGTAGTGACAGACTATCTCTTCCTCCTTCCACTGGATTAAAGGTAAAGGTTTCCCCTTGACATGAAGTCTAGTCATGTCTGACTCTGGCACATAGTGCTCATGTCCATTTCTAAGCCAAAGAGCCGGCGTTGTCCATACACACCGCCAAGGTCATATGGCCAGCATGGCTCCATGGAGGGCCGTTACCTTCCTGCAGAAGCAGTACCCATTGATCTACTCACATTTGCATGTTTTTGAACTGCTGGGTTGTCCAGCTTCTCCCTGGATTCGAACTGCCAACCTTTAGGTCAGCACCGCACCTTGGGAAGTCGGATCTGGCCACGGTGGTCCACGCTCTTGTTACATCCCCGATAGATTACTGTAACGCACTCTACGTGGGGTTGCCTTTGAAGACTGTTCGGAAACTCCAACTAGTCCAGCGGGAGGCAGCCAGATTACTCACCGGAGCGTCATACAGGGAGAATACCACCCCCCCTGTTGTGTCAGCTCCACTGGCTGCCGATCCAGTTCCGAGCACAATTCAAAGTGCTGGTTTTGACCTACAAAACCCTATACGGTTCCGGCCCAGTATCTGTCCGAACGTATCTCCCTCTACGTCCCACCTCGGAGTTTAAGATCCTCTGGGGAGGCCCTGCTCTCGACCCCGCCTCTGTCACAAGTGAGATTGGTGGGGACGAGGAGCAGGGCCTTCTCAGTGGTGGCCCCTCACCTATGGAATTCACCCCCCGGGGAAATTAGATCAGCGACATCCCTCCTTTCCTTCAGAAAGAAATTGAAAACATGGATGTGGGACCAGGCGTTTGGGCAATCTGGCAGATAAATACTTAAAACTTGTGCGCCAACTGCACCCGTACCTTGGGAAGTCTGACTTGGCCACGGTAGTCCACGCTCTGGTTACATCCCGTTTAGACTACTGCAACGCTCTCTATGTGGGGTTGCCTTTGAAGATGGCTCGGAAGCTCCAATTAGTCCAACTGTCGGCAGCCATGATACTAACTGGAGCGGAGCGCAGGGAGCACACAACTCCTCTGCTGCACCAGCTCCACTGGCTGCCGATTTGCTACCGGGCTCAATTCAAAGTGCTGGCGTTGGCCTTTAGAGCCCTAAACGGTTCTGGCCCAACCTACCTATCCGAACGTATCTCGGCCTATCAGCCCACCAGGACCCTAAGATCTTCTGGGGAGGCCCTGCTCTCCATCCCGCCTGCTTCACAGGTGCGGCTGGCGGGGACGAGAGACAGGGCCTTTTCTGTGGTGGCCCCTCGGCTATGGAACGCCCTTCCCATGGAGGTTAGATCAGCCCCCTCGCTAATGGCGTTTCGAAGAAGATTAAAAACTTGGATGTTTGAACGGGCATTCGGATCAACAGTGCAATGAATGTTATGATACAGGAATGGAAAAATGGACGACAAATTGGATCACGACTCTAGTTATGAGATGTATTGGGTTGTTATTGTTGTGTCAATATTGTATACCATGTTATTAGGGTTTTAAATTGTATATCACTGTTTGATTTTTATCCTTGTTGTAAACTGCGTTGAGTCGCCTGTTAGGCTGAGAAACTGCGGTATACAAGTAAAGCAAATCAATCAATCAATCAATAAAGGACTGTGACGACGGATAGGAATTGGACAAGGTGGAACGAAATTATGAACTCTGAGTTGGTGAACGCTGTGTCTGAGATTGGCTATTGATTGTGTGATATATTGTTGTTTTAATTGTTTTAATTGTTGACCATTTAATTGCTGTTTTTATATGTTATTGTATTTGTGTGGGCACCAAGATGTGCCTTTTTGTAAGCCGCCCTGAGTCCCCCCTCGGGGGTTGAGAAGCGCGGGGTAGAAGTATACGAAATAAATAAATAAAATAAGCTCAGCAGCTCAGTGCTTTAACCTGCTGCAGTTTAATCTGCTGTGCCACCGGGGGCTCCACTGAGTTTTGAATGCAATATTCCTGCTTCTTGGCAGAATGGGGTTGGACTGGATGATGGCCCATGAGGTCTCTTCCAACTCTAGGATTCTATGATTCTGTGATCAGGAGAGAATGCTTCTGTAACATGGCCATACAGCCTGGAAAACTCACAACAACCCTTGGGGGCCTCTTCCAACTAGGAATGCATCATTCTATGATCCCTATGTGCATCCACAATTGAGCAAACTTCAGGAAGTAGCCAGGTTTTGAAGCTGCAAGGCCATTCAATGGTTATCATGTTTGCCAATTGCAGCATTCACACTTGCTTTAAGTGGACAAGAGTTCTTTCTCTTACCCTGGACATTATTCCAGAGATATCTAAACCCCACTTGCCTAGTTTCCAACAAACCTCACAATCTCTGAGAATGCCTGCCATAGATGTGGGTGAAATGTCAGGAGAGAATGCTTCTGCAACATGACCATACAGCCTAGAAAACACACAGCAACCCTTTGGGGCCTCTTCCAACTAGGATTGCATCATTATATGATCCCTATGTGTATCAACAATTGAGCAAACTTCAGGAAGTAGCCAGGCTTTGAAGCTGCAAGGCCATTCAATGGTTATCATGTTTGCCAATTGCAGCATTCATACTTGTTTCAAGTGGACAAGAGTTCTTTCTCCCACCCTGGACATTATTCCAGAGATATCTAAACCCCACTTGCCTAGTTTCCAACAAACCTCACAACCTCTGAGGATGCCTGCCATAGATGTGGGCGAAATGTCAGGAGAGAATGCTTCTGGAACATGGCCATATAGCCTGGAAAACTGAGATTCCATCTGAAGAACTTCCTGACTGTGAGAGCCGTTCAGCAGTGGAACTCTCTGCCCCGGAGGGAGTGTGGTGGAGGCTCCTTCTTTGGAACTTTTAAACAGAGGCTGGATGGCCATCTGTCAGGGGTGATTTGAATGCAATATTCCTGCTTCTTGGCAGAATGGGGTTGGACTGGATGGCCCAGGAGGTCTCTCCCAACTCTAGGATTCTATAACTTCCTGACTGTGAGAGCCGTTCAGCAGTGGAACTCTCTGCCTTCCCCGGAGGGAGTGTGGTGGAGGCTCCTTCTTTGGAAGGTTTTAAACAGAGGCTAGGTGGCCATCTGTCAGGGGTGCTTTGAATGCAACATTCCTGCTTCTTGGCAGAATGGGGTTGGACGGGAGGATGGCCCAGGAGGTCTCGTCCCACTCTATCTATCTATCTGACTGTGAGAGCCGTTCAGCAGTGGAACTCTCTGCCCCGGAGTGTGGTGGAGACTCCTTCTTTGGAAGCTTTGAAACAGAGGCTGGATGGCCATCTGTCAGGGGTGATTTGAATGCAATATTCCTGCTTCTTGGCAGAATGGGGTTGGACTGGATGGCCCAGGAGGTCTCTTCCAACTCTAGGATTCTATGATTCTATGAAGAACTTCCTGACTGTGAGAGCCGTTCAGCAGTGGAACTCTCTGCCCGGATGTGGTGGAGGCTCCTTCTTTGGAAGCTTTTAAACAGAGGCTGGATGGCCATCTGTCAGGGGCTGTGAATGCAATATTCCTGCTTTTTGGCAGAATGGGGTTGGACTGGATGATGGCCCAGGAGGTCTCTTCCAAGTCTTCTAGGATTCTAGGATTCTATGATTCTAGGTGAGCAAAATCTAGTTTCCTTCTTTGAACTCAGATTGCAGCAGTTGAAGTAACCTGAAAGAAGAGGATCTGGGATATTATTTTAAAGGGATTAATTGGGATTATCCCCTCCCAATCAAGATAATGTAGTTTGAAAGAATGGAGATGTTGGGGAAAGTCTAAAGTAAGTGCCTTGATTTTGGTTGAAAGCAAAGTTGCGATGCCCTTGACACCGATGGGGAGAACGGAGAGACGGCGGTCTTTATCGGGGAGCGAGGGAGACAGACATGAGCCAGGAATAAATACCAGAAACGTATTGAATAATATCCTCGCCATTAATATCAATGACAATATTATTATTTCGCCCCTTCCCCGAGGCTCCCTCACCCCCGAACATTAACATCAGCTTATAGATCTGTGTCACGGCTTAAATGAAGATCTATGCGTCTTGGGCAGAGTGAAGAATTATTTCTCTTAAGTTACAGAAAGATCTTGCAGACAAGCGCATGCCTGGCTCGTTGGTAGCACGCCAGCGCCCGTATCTCATGCCATAAAGATGCGCATACATACCTTGTCTGCAACATGCCACAAAAGTGCATTGGGGGGTGGCGGCGGGGGGATGAATGAATTAGTCTTGCAGTCTGGGAGACTCCGGGGTCAACACAACTTGCCTTGTAAAATCTATTTTGGCAGTTTGCAAAATGCTTTATGTTTATGTGGTAACGCAAGCAAATCTTCCAAAGATTTCCATCCAAACCCAGGAACCAAACCCAGGAACCAAACCCAGGAACGCTCTTCAGTTCCCTCACATAGATTCTGTTGATGTATATAGTAGGCTTGTTCGAGTTCGTTCGGAAGCTTCTAAAATCAGAATTAATTCGGATTAAATTTCCTTTTGAACCAATTTCGAGCCACGCAGGAATAGTGGGAGGAGCAATTCCGAATTTAAACCACTTACCCATTGTATTGTCGAAGGCTTTCATGGCCGGAATCACTGGGTTGTTGTAGGTTTTTCCAGGCTATAGGGCCATGTTCTAGAGGCATTTTCTCCTGACGTTTCGCCTGCATCTATGGCAAGCATCCTCAGAGGTAGTGAGGTCTGTTGGAAGTAGGAAAAATGGGTTTATATATCTGTGGAATGGCTGGGGTGGGGCAAGGAGCTCTTCCCTGCTGCAATTAGGTGTGAATGTTTAGCTGATCACGCCTTGGGTAGACCACACCTGGAATACTGTGTCCAATTCTGGGCACCACAATTCAAGAGAGATATTGACAAGCTGGAATGTGTCCAGAGGAGGTGACTAAAATGATCAAGGGTCTGGAGAACAAGCCCTATGAGGAGTGGCTTAAGGAGCTGGCATGTTTAGCCTGAAGAAGAGAAGGCTGAGAGGAGATATGATAGCCATGTAAAATATGTGAGAGGAAGCCACAGGGAGGAGGGAGCAAGCTTGTTTTCTGCTTCCCTGGAGACTAGGACGCGGAACAATGGCTTCAAACTACAAGAGAGGAGATTCCATCTGAACATGAGGAAGAACTTCCTGACTGTGAGAGCCGTTCAGCAGTGGAGCTCTCTGCCCCGGAGTGTGGTGGAGGCTCCTTCTTTGGAAGCTTTGAAACAGAGGCTGGATGGCCATCTGTCAGGGGTGATTTGAATGCAATATTCCTGCTTCTTGGCAGAATGGGGTTGGACTGGATGATGGCCCATGAGGTCTCTTTCAACTCTTGGATTCTAGGATTCTACTATGCAAGTGCGTATACTTTCAGAGTCTCCTTCGTGCATCATTTGTTCAGAGGAGGTTTGCCACCGACTTCCTCTTAAGTTGAGAAAGTGTGACCTATCTAAAGCCATGCAATGGGTTTCCAGAGGTAATGTCACGTTGCCAGGGCTCTGCCAATATTTAGGCAGAGATGAACCAAACAAAAAACCAGTTTGTATAAAACAATTTATTGTATATACTCAAGTATAAGCCGACCCGAATATAAGGGTCCAGTCCAGTGGTTAAATGCTGAGAGTTCAGTAAACAAAGTCCAGGGATCAAGAGTCTATACCATAGTTAAAATCCAGTCCAGAGATTCAATGTTCCAGGATTCCAAAGGTTCAGGAGACAGGTCAGGACACTGAAAATCCACAAACCTGGGGGGAAACCAGCAGCGTCCACCACCAAAATAAGACGAATACTTTTCTCCCGAAGATCAGTCCCAAGGCTAGCTCCTTATATCCAGAAACACCCAGCTTGCATACCTCCACCCTTAATTGCTTTCACCCATGAACTCTTACTTACAGATTACTCAACCCTTTGGAACTAAGACTTACATTAACCCTTCCATCACCAACTGCTAGGCCTACCACCCAGGTAATTTTCAACGGTAAGCAAACAGTATTTTGCCCCCCCCCCCCAGCCAATCACTGATATATATTTTCTGTTCGTCGTGGGAGTTCTGTGTGCCATATTTGGTTCAATTCCATCATTGGTGGAGTTCATAATGCTCTTTGATTGTAGGTGAACTATACATCCCAGTAACTACAACTCGCATATGTCAAGGTCTCTTTCCCCCCAAGAGCACCCCTGGGCAAAATCAACTATACTGCGAATGCTTAGTTTGCATAATGGTTGAGCCGCCCCTGCCTACCACCACCAACCACCATCAACTGCAGAACATGATACATGACAGCTAAGGAGAGATTTGAACCCGAGTCTACTCCAGCATTGAAACTACATCCATTTTGCTTGGGAACAGTCCTCCTCTTCATAACGAGGAAGGCTGTGGCCAGGACTGACTGTCAGCTGAAACTTTGTGGATCGGATTATTCATGGATTTGATTGATGCAATAGACCAAATTCTCTTTGGGAAATCTCGCGGTTCTCCAGCGTGAGTCTATGATCAATAATTATAACGGCAAAACTAATCATAGTTAAATGGGAAATTGCATCGAGTAATTGCAACAGTTTATCTCTTACTGTACACAGAGATTTTGCTTTGCTGTGTTTGAATTTTTATCTCCTCAACAAGTTCAGCAGAGGTAATTGCATATTTAATTCATCAGAGAAAAGTGTGGCTGAGTAAAATTAGCTTTTCTGTTTGGTTTATGTTCTACACCCAATGTTCTCGCATTACTGCCCCACACCCTCCATTGACTACGCTTGCCAGAGCTGATGTGGGCTGCTGCCCAAGATCATGTGAAGGTGCATATAATCCCCACACCTGATATAGTTCAACAACATCTGGAACATCACCTTTGGATCTATATGGATAGTGTTGAAACATCAGCACCACCTCCACCACATATATTTTTCAAGGAGTGCCTCTGTCATTGTAGTCATTGATGTATAGGGTAACATCATTGTACACAACACTTAGGACCTCATCACATGGAGGTCCTTGATGCGAGGGAGAGCATGGGGCTCTGTAGGGCAGCAGGGTGAATTATGGGGTAGCAAGGCAAATCCATTGCCCATCGCCACTCATCCTCCTCCTCATGTGTTTGCCTATCATGTGCCGGTAAACATACCTTTCTGGTGTGTTCCTGCTGTTGTAGCCTGGTCAGATTCTGAATAATCTGACCAGGCTAAATTTAAGATCTTAAGAAATTTAAGATCTTCTGGGGAGGCCCCGCTCTCAGCCCTGCCTTTGGCCCAAACACGCTTAGCGGGGATGAGGGACAGGGTCTTCTCAGTGGTGGCCCCCCGTCTGTGGAACTCGCTCCCCAGCAAAATCAGGTCAACAACATCCCTTCTCGCCTTCAGGAGGAAATTGAAAACGTGGTTATGGGACTAGACCTTTGGGTAGCTTGCAGGTAACACTGTTCAACGGAGAAAAAGTTGCGGGCCTGAAAATAGTTGTTCTTTTATGATTTTGGGGTGCTGAAAACGAAAATGACTTTTAAAAATGTATATTGGCTCTAGTTTTTATGATATAAGCAATCACGTGATCACGTATGGTTGAAAAAATGCATGTTGCGACTTACA
>NW_026847771.1:109769442-109795778 GCF_025583915.1 Anolis sagrei ordinatus | reverse complement strand
AATTAACACATTTAATTATTATATTTGAATTCAGCATGTTAAATTTATTAAAAAATGGCACATTTCGTTTCCGAAACTTAGAAAAACTGAAAATTTGTAGAACAGTGTAATTGATAATGGTAATAACGATAATGTTATGGAAAATGGACTATGGACAGGCTTCCAATTGTGTTGTACTCACTGAATTTGTTTCTACACAAGGCTAGTCAAGATCCCTTTGAATCCTGCTCCTGTCCTCTGGAGTATTGGCTCTCCCTCCCCATTTGGTGTCGTCTGCAAACGTGATGATCCTGCCTTCTAGCCCTTCATCTAAGTCATTAATGGAGATCCTGATCAGGACCGGACCTAGGACAGAACCCTGCGGATGGCACTCCACTCGTCACTTCTTTCCAGGATGACGAGGAAGCCTTGGGGAGAATCACCCTCTGGGTTCGTCCGTCCAACCAATTCCAGATCCACCTCACCGTAGTTTTGCCTCGCCCACCTTGGACTCGTTTCCTTGCCAGAAGGTCATGGGGGACCTTGTCAAAGAAGGCCTTACTGAAGTCCAGGTACGCTACATCCACGGCATCATTCCCCGCATCTACCCAGAAATTATAGTTACTTACCGTACCAAAGGAGTGATGTTTCCCTCTCTATCAGTTACAATTATAATGTCATGTTGTTATCATTTCTGAGACATGACATTAATTACAAGGAAGTCGTTATACTGAATTCATTATGACTCTTTGCTGCCATTACAATCACCATCATCCCAGCTTTCCTATCAAAAATAATTGCAGAAATAAACCCGGAGCCTTCTGAGTTTGTAAGAAAGCAGGAAGGAGCGTCTTAATAACTTGGAGGGAAAAGTCGGGCTGCGTTGCATCAGAAAGGACGCTCGTATCAATAACAGTTAATGAGCAATGCTAACAGCCCCCGGCTGAGAGAATAAATCATTTGTCACTTGCAGTGAAGCTGCTAAAGTTCAGGCTTGGAGAAAAGGCGGCCCAAAAGGATGGTAACACTAACCTGAATTTTAATAAAGACCTGTTTGGCGAGTCTGGGACGGGGAGCGGGAATGCGACATGAAGCATGTGTGTGCAAAACCCACATACATACTGCTTTGATATGGGTGCGAAGGGGAGCCATTGGGCAAGATCAGATTAATGTTATAGAATGGAGGGCTTTATTTATTTATTTATTTATTTATTTATTTACAGTATTGATATTCAGCTGAGGGGCCACCACTGAGAAGGAAGGCCCTGTCTCTCGTCCCCACCAGACGCATCTGTGAAGAAGGCGAGATCGAGAGCAGGGCCTCCCCAGATGATCGTCAAGTGCTGGATGGTTCATAAGGAGAGATACATTCAAATTCCGCAGGAGCAAGCCAGTGGGTGGACCAGACTCCTCAGGTCTGCCACACTTTGAGTTTTTTCATAGAATCCTAGAGTTGGAAGAGACCTCCTGGGCCATCCAGTCCATCCCCATTCTGCCAAGAAGCAGGAAAATCCCATTCAAAGCACCCCCGACAGATAGCCATCCAGCCTCTGTTTAAAAGCTTCCAAAGAAGGAGCCTCCACCACACTCTGGGGCAGAGAGTTCCACTGCTGAACGGCTCTCACAGTCAGGAAGTTCTTCCTCATGTTCAGATGGAATCTCCTTTCTTGTAGTTTGAAGCCATTGTTCCATTGCGTCCTGGTCTCCAGGGAAGCAGAAAGGAAGCTTGCTCCCTCCTCCCTAGGACTTCCTCTCACATGGCCCTCATCATGTCTCCTCTCAGCCTTCTCTTCTGCTGGCTAAACATAGAATCATAGAATCATAGAATCATAGAATCATAGAATCATAGAATCATAGAATCATAGAATCATAGAATCATAGAATCATAGAATCATAGAATCATAGAATCATAGAATCATAGAATCATAGAGTTGGAAGAGACCTCATGGGCCATCCAGTCCAACCCCATTCTGCCAAGAAGCAGGAATATTGCATTCAAAGCACCCCTGACAGATGGCCATCCAGCCTCTGTTTAAAAGCTTCCAAAAAAGGAGCCTCCACCACACTCCGGGGCAGAGAGTTCCACTGCTGAACAGCTCTCACAGTCAGGAAGTTCTTCCTCATGTTCAGATGGAATCTCCTCTCTTGTAGTTTGAAGCCATGGCTCCATTGCGTCCTAGTCTCCAAGGAAGCAGAAAACAAGCCTGCTCCCTCCTCCCTAGGACTTCCTCTCACATGGCCCTCATCATGTCTCCTCTCAGCCTTCTCTTCTGCAGGCTAAACATGCCCAGATCTTTCAGCCACTCCTCATGGGGCTTGTTCTCCAGACCCTGGATCATTTCAGTCGCCCTCCTCTGGACACATTCCAACTTGTCAACATCTCCCTTCAGTTGTGGTGCCCAGAATTGGACATAATATTCCAAGTAAAGTGATCTAACGAATGTCTCCATTCTATAACATGATCTTGTCTCATATGAAATATGGTGTTTACCAAATTTATGTAGATGCATGGCTGGGTTTTGGGGCATCCTCTTACTAATTAGGATATGAGGCAGAGACAGTGTGCCTCAGTCTGCCTGCTTTGACGATGAGATCGGATTTCCTCAAATCGACCAGAGCTATTCAAATGAACAAGGGCGAGTGGGGACTTGACCTGGAGAGATGAGACACTGTCTGGAGTAATTGGAGTTAATTTATTAATGATACTTGACGTTGACCGAGAGCAGGCTTGGTCAAAAGATGCCGGGATCCTTTAATTGATTGTATGCAAAGGGCATCCAGGACATGAGGAGTTGAAGGAGGTGATTCTATTGGAATAACACAAGGCTGCAAACTGAGCTTTCCTGTCAGGTAGTCACCGTTGCAGTCAACTTTTGAGTCGGCCTAGCAAGGACTACACCAAAAGAAACTGCGGGCTACAATTCTAGGTCAGCTCTTCCATTAGATAACTACTTTAACTTCACTAAGGTGAAAATACTCCGATAACTACTTCGCTAAGGTGAAAATACTGCTCCAGATCTGTTCTGGTGCAGCTCAGAAGCATCCCTGGATCACTTGCAGCATCCTGGAAGCTCAGTAGTCCTTTGATGTGGACTACTGACTGGATACATCGATAATGATGTGAATCCATGCATTGTGTGGACTCTTCATGGCAGTTGAGCAGTGCGTCCACTTTAAGTTAGTCATGCAGATGTTGTCTAACTAGGGTCTTCTTTTTTTTAAATTTTTTTATTAATTTCTCCATACAGATAACAAAACAAAATACAATGTGGACCATAGCCATCTAAAAGATAATAAAAAAAACTATTTACAATTTTTATAGCTAGGATACAGGTTCCAATTGTACTTCCCTTTGCCAAATATCTCGATTAATCACCCCTTAAAACCCCCCACTCCACTCTTACCACCCTCTTCCCACCTCCCTCCCACCTCCCATCTGGGTTTATTTAAATCAGTGTCACATTGCCAGGGCTCTACCTTATTTAAGGTAGAGATGAACCAAACTCCCAGTTTTATCACACAGTTTAATTAAAACAGCACTTACTTGCTGGCTGTTTTGATAGACCGAAACATAAAACATAAAGATAGTAGCCAGCCACAGAATAAACAAAAACTGATAGCAAAAACAACTCCGTAGTCAAAAGGTCCAGTCCAGCAGTCAAATGCCAAGAGTTCAATAAACAAAGTCCAGGGATCAAGAGTCTATGTTGTTGTTCATTCGTTCAGTCGTCTCCGACTCTTCGTGACCTTATGGACCAGCCCACGCCAGAACTCCCTTTTGGCCGTCACCACCCCCAGCTCCTTCAAGGTCAGTCCAGTCACTTCAAGGATGCCATCCATCCATCTTGCCCTTGGTCGGCCCCTCTTCCTTTTGCCTTCCCCTTTCCCCAGCATCATTCCCTTCTCTAGGCTTTGCTGTCTCCTCATGATGTGGCCAAAGGACTTCAACTTTGTCTCTAGTCTCCTTCCCTCCAGTGAGCAGCCGGGCTTTATTTCCTGGAGGATGGACTGGTTGGATCTTCTCGCAGTCCAAGGCACTCTCAGGACTTTCCTCCAGCACCACAGCTCAAAAGCATCTCTCTTCCTTTGCTCAGCCTTCCCTAAGGTCCAGCTCAGTAGTCTATACCATAGTCAAAAGACAGTCCAAAGGTTCAAGGTTCCAGGATTCCAAGATTACAGGAGACAGGTCAGGATTCCGAAAAATCCAGCAGACCTGGGGGAAAAACCAGCAGCATCCACCACCAAAATACAACAGATACTTTTCTCCCAAAATAAGTCTCAAAGTTAGCTCCTTAAATCCAGTAATACCCAGCTGCAATCCATCTCCTGCATACCTCCACCCTTAATTGCTTTTACCTGTAAACTGTTACTTACAAACTACTCACCCTTTAGAACCAAGACTTACATTAACCCTTCCATCACCAACTGCCAAGTCTACCACCACCAACCACCATCAACTATGGAACATATGACAATCAGTACATTGATTTAATTGTCTGAAAGGCCTTATTTAAAGTTCTGTCCCTATCTTTTCCTTCCGTTTTGTCAATTAAACAAGACCATTTCCAATCTTGTCTTTATTGAATATTGAGATATTTATTTTTCTTTTCATTGAAGTCATTAATTAAATATTCAGAGAGATAAGACCACCAGGTTTTCAGGTCCCACCTTGTTTTATCTTTCCAACCTCTGACGATTGTGGCATGTAAAGCGGTTGTCATAAATTTCAATATATCTGACTATTCGTTGTTTCTCTCCTTTATGTTGAAAGACAGAAATCGAGCTTTATTCCAATGTAGTTTTTGCTCTATTATTTTCTCTCTTACTTCTCTAACAGTATTATAGTATTTTTGGATTTCAGAGCAGTCCCACCACATGTGTGGTGGGACTGTTCTGAAACCCCTTGGGCCCCCAAATCCGCGAATTAACCAAACGACTCCATTTCGGTGCCATATTTTCCTAGCTTAATTTTAACACTATCTGCTATCTCGCTTTTTGCATTTCGGGCTCCTGTGCTCTGGGAATAACCTTTTTATTTCTGAGAGTATATTTAAAGAAAAACAGCTGATTGTCAAACTGAGCTTCCTACTGCTGCACTGCACCCGCCGTCGCTTCTTCGTCCTTCTGGAGCCCCAGGACCCGGGGACTTGACGTGGTCATCCTATGAGACCTTCGGGGAGTGGATCTGCCACCTGGTTCCAGCCCTTGGAGGGAATTGCAGTTCTCCAAGGACCAAAGGACAAGCTTCAGCCCCAGTGATGCAGAGCTCCATATCTTGGCTCAGAGGAATCGCTAAGCCTCTCCTTATGAATTTTTTTAACCTTTTTGCCCCACATCAATAACTTTTCTCCCCTTTATGGACATACTTTCATCTATGGACTTTCCTATAATGAACTATGTACGTATATTGAGCCATGATCAAGGCTCTTATCAATTTCTCTATGGGACACTGGGAGGAGGGATAAGTGGGTATGTTTTCTATATCATGATTTATATATTTCTATATTTCTCCCTGTGTATCTGACCTTTTCCTGACCCTTTTGCCCAATTCCCCTTTATTGGAAAATGTACAAAAATAGAAGGAATCACCCTCTGTGACCCTGGAAAGAAGGAAATCCTCAGTTGAAAAGACCCTTATCTAAAGACACTTTTTGCATGGACAATAACGATAGATTGTGACCTTTGGGGCTCAGAGTTGGTCCCCCCAGGGGAGGCGGTTGTTTGGCACAGATGATCATATCTCAATAGGACAAAGGGACCCTTCGGAAAGCCACCCTTTGTCCTGATCTGTTACTCATTTAAATCTCCTTCCACCGAAACTTCAGCCAAAATTCCCTCATTGTTTCTATATCTCAGCACCCAGAAAATCTGGATCTGGCAGGCTTGCCAGACATCAATGTTTTTTTACAGCCAATCAAAGACAATGGGAATGGCTGGCTCACAGGCCCCTAGGACTCGCTGGCTGCTTGGACATTTCCTATCTTCATAATCCTCTCAAGAATCCATTGTTTCCTTCTCATCCCGCCTCCCTCTCTCTTGATTCGCCAGGGAGCTGAGGCGGCAGAAGCTCAGCGATTGGCCCAGGCGCTCGGGAGGCGGCCAAGCCTCCTTTCAGCTGTAGCACGCCAGTCAATCATCACTAAGCCGGCAGAAGGGCGGGGAGCGGGAAATTCAAATCTGACAGCCCTGTTTCTGTATAAAAAGGCTTTTATTTGTGTACACATTATGCTTAGCTTGGCAAAATATTGCTGCTTTTCATCCTTTCCAGCTGGATTGCAATAAAATCATCTTGGTGGCACTTCCTTCAACTTTGGTGAGATTCTTTTGGGATCTTAGGGAAAACTTTTAAATTGCGGCTTCTCTTTGCTCACCATTTTCACGAGCCCTCTTTGGTGGGTCCACAGGGTCCTTCCTTCGGGGCAAGACCCTTTTAAATTCCTCCTCGACTACAAATAAACACTTCTGATTTTGTTTTTGACCTGTCTGTGTTGCAATTATTTACTGTAGGCAGGACATAGCAGAAATGAATATCAAGTTTAGTTACATTGCTTTCATATAAGATCCCAATCTGGGATTTATAGTTCAAAAAGTAACTTTCCCAATTTTCTGCTGTTTAAAAGGCAGCTCGCCATGTTTCTTTATCAATCTGCAGATGTTATTCTGCCTCTGAGTATTTGCTATGGTGGTTTCCATTGTTTTAAGTGGCCAAATTGTGTTGCTGCAAGAAGGTCCTCCCTTGTGCATGTGGCAGGGCTCAGGTTGCATTGCAGCAGGTGGTCAGTGGTTTGCTCTTCTCCAGACTCGCATGTCGTGGATTCCACTTTGTGGCCCCATTTCTTAAGGTTGGCTCTGCATCTCGTGGTGCCAGAGCACAGCCTGTTCAGCGCTTTCCAAGTCGCCCAGTCTTCTGTGTGCCCAGGGGGGGAGTCTCTCATTCAGTATCAGCCATGATTTGAGATTTCAGGTTTTAGCCTGCCACTTTTGGACTCTCGCTTGCTGAGGTGTTCCTGTGAGTATCTCTGTAGATCTTAGAAAACTATTTCTAGATTTAAGTCTTGACATGCTGGCTGATACCCAAACAGGGGATGAGCTGGAGATGTCTCTGCCTTGGTCCTTTCACTATTGGCTGCTACTTCCCGGTGGATGCCAGGTGGTGCAATACCGGCTAAGCAGTGTCATTTCCCCAGTGGTGTTGGGAGCAGACACCCCGTGATAATGCGGCATGTCTCATTAAGAGCCACATCCACTGTTTTAGTGTGGTGAGATGTGTTCCACACTGGGCATGCGTACTCAGCAGCGGAGCAGCACAGCGCAAGGGCAGATGTCTTCACTGTGTCTGGTTGTGATCCCCAGGTTGTGCCAGTCAACTTTCACATGATATTGTTTCTAGCACCCACTTTTTGCTTGATGTTCAGGCAGTGCTTCTTGTAGGTCAGAGCACGGTCCAGAGTGACTCCCAGGTATTTGGGTGCGCTGCAATGCTCCCGTGGGATTCCTTCCTAGGTAATAATCCTCAGAGCTCGGGATGCTTGTCTGTTCTTGAGATGAAAAGCACATGTCTGTGTTTTAGATGGATTAGGGATCAGCTGGTTTTCCCTGTAATAGGCAGTAAGAGCACCTAGAGCTTCAGAGAGCTTCTGTTCAACCATCTCAAAGCTCCCTGCTTGAGCGGTGTAATGGCACGATCATCTGCATAAATGAAACTCTCTGTCTCTTCTGGCACTGGCTGGTCATTTGTGTAAATGTTGAACATTGATGGAGCAAGCATGCTCCCCTGAGGCGGGCTGTTCTTCTGTCTCCGCCATCTGCTTCTCTGGCCCTGAAACTCAACAAAAAAGCTCCTGTTTTGTAGCAGGTTTCCTATGAGGCGGGTGAGGTGGTCGTCCTTTGTGATATTATACATTTTTCTCAGGAGGAGGCAGCGGTGGTTCACAGTATCATAGGCTGCTGACAGGTCTCTGAAGACAGCTCCTGTGATCTGCTGCCTTTCAAAGCCATCTTCTATGTGCTGAGTCAGGCTCAGCACTTGCGGTGTGCAGCTTTTGCCTTTCCTGAAGCCAGCTTGCTATGGGATCAGACATGGGTCTATTTTTTCCACAATTCTATGCAAAATAAGTCTCTCCAGAACTTTGTAGAGGTGGCACAACAGGGAGATTGGTCTGTAGCTTTTTGGGTCATTACGGTCTTTGTCTGGCTTCAAGATGGCGATGACTCTTGCTTTCCTCCAGATTTTGGGGATCTGACAGGATGCCGTGCAGTTGTTCATCAGCTCCAGCAGCCAGCGCCTTGCTTTTGGACCAAAGTTCTTGATTTGTTCCATCCGTAGATCATCCAGGCCAGCTGCTTTGCCATTTTTACATTTATTAAAGCCATCTTCTATGTGCTGAGTCAGGTTCAGCACTTGCGATGTGCAGCTTTTGCCTTTCCTGAAGCCAGCTTACTGTGGGATCTGGCAATACAGAACTTACAATACAGTGAATGTACTTAAGTACACTCTGGCTTCCCTCCTTCAAACTACAAGAAAGGAGGTTCTGTCTAAACATTAGGAAGAAGTTCCTGACTGTGAGAGTGTGGTGGAGGCTCCTTCTTTGGAGGCCTTGAAACAGAGGCTGGATGGCCATCTGTCAGGGGTGCTTTGAGTGCAATTTTCTTACTTCTTGGCAGAATGGGGTTGGACTGGATGGCCCACGAGTTCTCTTACAACTCTAGGATTCTATGATTTCCACAACTATGTTGTCCTATTAAAAATTATTATCTCGATGGGTCTGGTGCTCACCTTCACTCTCTGGGACAGGCTGTAACATCCCTCCCAGGAGCAGATTGATGCCCAAAAGGTATCTTTGCATCAGGAAGCTTTGCATATGCTCAAACTCCACCTGCAAACAGGCACTAGGTTTGGTTGTTATTCCCGTTTCCCGGCCACGCCGTGGGCTGCCTCTCCCCATCTTCCCTTGTCTTGATGAAAAAGCTTGTGCGGCAAAGGAGCCGCATGGCATCTCAGCAGGAGGCGCCTCTCCTGCTGAGCAAATTTGAAGGTTGGTGTGCTCCGAACGAAAGGTTGACTTCTCTTGCTGAATGCATTCATTTTCTCCGCTGCATATTATGGTCCTTTGAGAAAGTGGAGGCGAACTGGGGGACAGAGGCTAATTCCCTTGAAATACCTGAACCTTCTCTCCCTGACTCCCACCACTGCCTCTGCTTGAGCTGAAATACGTTTCCAAGGAGCCACAGACTGGTTTTCTCCCCCTTTGTGCTCAGCATGATGAGTGAAGGAAGTGCCATTTGGAGTGTAGTCCAGCAAAGTCAGCTCACCAATGCACCCTGGGTGCTCACCTTTGGCCTGGTCCTTTGGCAAGTGGCCCATCACAGCTATTTTGGGTTTGCACGCGAATCTGGAACGATGCCTGGTCTGAAGCTGCATTCAGGCGAGGCATACTTAAGGCCAAGAAATCTATTGCGAGACACACCTGAAGTTTTTGTTTGCATTTCTCTCAATCTGGCTGACCTACGTAAACTTTGTGCTTCTCCCCGGCTCTGCCAAATCTGCCCCCGCCTATCCTCATTACCAGGTGTCAGATTCTCTGGAGAAATAAGGCTGGGAGGAAAAGGGAGTGAAACTTCTCCGCTCTGCTCGGAATGCATGTTCTCATGGGAATTTTGACTTTCACTTTCCAAGGCTGTAGGATTTTCACTACTCAAACCATCATAATCTAAATTGGCCTCAGAATTCACATTGACATCTACATTGGCATCAGGAAATAATCAGAGAATCAGGTTTAGGTTCAGGTTCACACACAGACTGAACCCCAACACTCCCCTTCCCAGAAAGCTGAGGCAAAAGCAACCATTACATCTTCTCTTAACGTTTACCAAAATGACAACAGTCTGATGTCACTTGACCATGTGTTTTGGTTTTCAGGTGTGAAAAGCCAGAGGATACAGAAGATCTTTTGCACTTGAAGGAAAGACCTTAACGTCTCTTTCCTCCCTGTTTCAATTCAGCTCAGATCTCTTCATCTCCCATCGCAATGAAACCGGTGGTAACTTGGCTGAACAGATGCCCCGTCGTACCTGCGACTTCTCGCCTGGTCTCAGAGCGCAGGACATTAATTGTCATTTGCTTCTGAGAGTGGGACTAATGACCTTTGCTTGCTTGCCCAAGACACAAGGCTCCTTGGGCGTACATTAGAGTCAGGAGGAGCCATTAAGGTCCTTTTGATTTATGAGCCCAGCGGGCTTGTAAAATATTGTTCCAAGCGCCGTTCTCTCTGTGCCTCACCCGGGTTGATCTCTTCAGCAGCAGAAATACTTGTGCGCACATCGTGACAAAATGATGGAGAGTTTCTAATCAACGCCTGCTCTCTCTCTCTCTCTCTCTCTCTTTCAGGTGGAAAAGAAAGAAAGAAAGAAAGAAAGAGAAGCACCAAGAGGTCTATATCTGCAAACACCTGACTCAAAGCTAAGAACAAGGCTGAGAAAACAGGATGTGAGAGAAATCTTCTCCTCGGAAGGAAGAAAAATTCACTCCTGGAAAAGTTATTATCATGGGGGAAGCGTTATATCTGATCCATGTTTCCACAACAAGCCAATTTTTCCAAAATCCAATTCTCACAGGGATGGAAAGTTATGATCTAAAGGTCATGTATTGTCGAAGGCTTTCATGGCCGGAATCACTGAGTTGTTGTAGGTTTTTTCGGGCTGTATGGCCATGTTCTAGAGGCATTCTCTCCTGACGTTTTGCCTGCATCTATGGCAAGCATCCTCAGAGCTAGTGAGGTCTGTTGGAAATTAGGAAAATTGGATTTATATATCTGTGGAATGACCAGGGTGGGACAAAGAACTCTTGTCTGTTGGAGCTAGGTGGGAATGTTTCAACTGACCACCTTGATTAGCATTTGATGTCCTGGCAGTGCTTGGGGAAATCTTTTGTTGAGAGGTGATTAGATGTGCCTGATTGGTTCCTCTCTGTTGTTGTGCTGTTGTAATTTTAGAGTTTTTTTTAAATACTGGTAGCCAGATTTTGTTCATTTTCATGGTTTCCTCCTTTCTGTTGAAATTGTCCATATGCTTCTTGTGGATTTCAATGGCTTCTCTGATCAAGATGGTAAGTTGAAACATTCACACCTAACTCCAGCAGACAAGAGTTCTTTGTCCCACCCTGTTTAAAAGCCTTCTTTGCAGCAATAAAGAGGATGTCTGGATGTGCCCATATTTAACAATTTAGCAAAACCTTTACTAAGCTTTATTTTCAGGGAAACAGGGTCAATATAGTGGCAGGAGTTACCTGTTCTGACTTACATACAAATTCAATTTACAAACAAACCTAAAGAACCTCTGGCTTCCAGTATTAAAAAAATTCTAAAATTGTAACAGCAAATAAAGAACGACACTCAAACACAGGGGAACTCCAGACAAGAAACAATTAGGGACAGCTAATCACCCCTCAATAAAGGATTTCCCCAGGCAGTAACAAGTCAACCTTGAAACTTCTAGGCCATCAAATGCTAATCAAAGTGGTCAGTTGAAACATTCACACTTGCCTCCAACAGACAAGAGTTCTTTCTCTCATCCTGGACACTATTCCACAGGTATATAAACCCAATTTTCCTAGTTTCCAACAGACTTCACAACCTCAGAGGATGCTCAGAGGTGAAACATCAGGAGAGAATGCTTCTAGAACATGGCCATATAGCCTGAAAAACCTACAACCCACTAAAGAAGCTCTCTTGTTCGTTGTGTTGTTGAAGGCTTTCATGTCCAGATTTTCTGGCTTGCTGTGAGTTTTGCAGGCTGTATGGCTATCTTCCAGCAGCATTATCTCCCGATGTTTCACCAGCATAACTGTGCACCATATTGTTTTGGTGTCCCAGATTCTGGCAATTCAGGGGATTCGGCTGCTAAATGCACGAAAACAAGCATGTCAGCGGTATGCTGGTATGGCTGTACCAGGAGCTTCAGCTTCATTTTCTTTCTATTGAGTGTTTGCATATATTCCAAGGTTCCATGCATTTTGCAGTAAGGTGGCTTCCCTTGGTTTGCAATTATAGGGCCAATGACCTGTCTATCATTGTTAAGTTTTGGTTCCGCCCCTTTTTCCAGGGCTCTGGGAGGGAAAGGGAACCATTTTTAGTTCAGTCTTATAGTGGAAAGCTTAGCTACAGGACGTGGATCAGCTCCATCTGTAGACAAGCTTCGTTTCTCACAGCTTCCGGGGGAAACAGCTCCACATCTTTTGTGGAAAAGATCCAAAAGAACTCCATCTGGAGAATCTACAAAGCCTTGGCTGGTAGGTCTACTCGGGTAACCAGAAGCAATTGGAGCTGGGAGTAGAACCCACACCAGCAAGCATAGAAAGTAGATTGCCTGGGAGGGGTTAAAAAGGCACCGGGATTGTGGCACAGTTGGCTAAGTGTCAGCTGCATTAAGATCACTCTGACCAAAAGGTCATGAGTTCGAAGCCAGCCCGGGTTGGAGTGGGTTTCCAACCAATTGTGTGTAGCCTGTTGTCAGCCTTTGCAACCCGAAAGACAGTTGCATCTGTCAAGTAGGAAAATTAGGTACCACCTTAAAGTGTGGGGAGACTAAATTAACTGATTTATGAGGCCATAAAGAAGACTCCAGCAAAGCATTCCAGCGGGGAAGCATGCGGGGAATGCGGAAGTGCTTCATCAGCGTTGCAGATGGATGAGGAAAGCGACAGCTCCCCTGGTGGCCAGAAAAAGTTAAATAGCCTCTGTGTATGTCTGTATATGTTTGTATGTCAAAAATTGGCATTGAATGTTTGCCATATATGTGTACACTGTAATCCGCCCTGAGTCCCCTGCGGGGTGAGAAGGGCGGAATATAAAAGCTGTAAATAAATAAATAAATTTTCTTTTTTATATTGAAGCAGACTAATACAGTTCTTGCCTTCTCTGAAGTTAAGAAGCATTTGTTTGACTTGTTGAAGATCTGAGAAGTGTTTGTTTAAATTGTTGAAGATCTAAGCAATAATAAAGGACTTTGTTAAACTTTTCAAGCATCTAAAGACTTTTGTATAGGAAAATCCTTAGGCCTCTCACTCGAGGCACCCTGGCTTCCCGCTGGGCACAAAGAGCACATCCTGTGCAAAAGACAATTATTATAGGCCCAGCGCATGACAGCACAAAGTCTCTTCCAAGTCTATGATTCTATGAAAGCCACGCCATGCATCCCAACTGCCACTGCCCTTACTTTGGAGATAGAAGGAGTGTACCGAGGTCTCCAGTCTTCGGTCCCAGGTTTATAGGACGTATACTTTAAGCCAAGCGGGAAGCCAAGGGTGCCTCAAAGAGAGGTTCTCAGGGATTTTTCTGAAGTGATGGTCTTTAGAGTCTTTAATGATACAACAAAGTCTTTATTATGGAACAAACAACAAATCTTCAATGGTTCAAACAACACTTCAAGGCTCTCTTAGTCTAGTCCTCAATGGACTGGCACCTGACTCTGATTAACTGTACTTTCTCTGTAGGAAAAAACCCTTTTTAACCTCTCCCAGGCTGTTTACTATCTAGGCCTCATCGGTGTGGGTCCTACTACCGATTCCAAATGCGTCTAGGTATCGAGTAGACTTACTAGCTGAGGCTTGAAGATATTTCAGCTGGAGTTCCGTGGATCTGTAGTTCTGTCCTCTCTCAGAGAAATCTTTGAAATCCCCAGGGCTGTTTTCTCTCTGATTGCTGTGAGGCTGAGAGGCTGTGAGCTCTCAGCCAGAGCCTTGGGACCTTTTCCCTGGAATTTCTGTTTCTGTTTCCCCGGATGTTCTTGAGAAAAGAAGCTTTTCTACGGGACGAGCTGGTCTATGTCCTATAGCTTAGCTTCCTTATGTGAGACTGCCCAAAAAATGGCTCCTTTCCCTCCCAGAGCCCTGAACAAGGGGCGGAACCAAAGCTTAATTATGATGGACAGGAGGCCTGCCCTATGACTGCAAACAGATAACAGAAAGAAAATAAAGTTGGAGCTCCTGGTACAGCCGTACCAGCACCATATACTGTTTTCTCTTTCCTTTCTGATTATTGTACCTCTTCCTGCTTCTATGTCTCATACATATGCACATTTTGAAGTGTAAACCCCTTAAGGCACATTTTTCCCATAAATGGCTGAATGTATGCTTAGCTACACCTCTGTTGATGTGGATGAGAACGGAACGTATGAGCAGAGCTGAAGAATAGTCGAAAGGGCTGGTTATGTTTAGCTCCAAGAAAAGAAGATTACGGGGGAAAGTGATTAAAAGATTAAGGGGGTGGATTAAGGGATAGCCACGTTCTGAGAGAGAGAGAGAGAGAGAGAGAGAGAGAGAGAGAGCTGTCATTGGAAAGATGGAGCCTTGCTCCAAAGGACAGGACCCAAAGAGATTGTTGGAAATGACCAGGATTCAACACAGGCCAATCTGGATGGGAAAAGCCATCTTTCGATGGATCAACACGGCCATGTAATCCAGTTTCTTAATCCTGATTATCTGCATTGAACTGGATTAGATGAGTCTACACTGCCATATAATCCAGTTCAAAGCAGACAATCTGGGATCAGAAACCTGGTCATATGGTGGTGAGGTTTTAAGCCTTACTTACAACATCTCAAGCCTTATCTACACTGACGATTTAATGCAGTTCAGAGCTAGATCCAAAATGCAGTGGCCAGAAAACAATAGAGATGTGCGTGAATCCATTTCCCTTCGTTACATCCGTTCTTTCGTTACTTTTGTTACCTTCAGGAGCACGCAACGGGAAGTCCCGTCCCGGTACAAAAATCAGCTTGACATGAAAGCAAGCGGGATCACAGGCTCCCCGTCTGCATTTGTGAGAACGTTTGGAAAGAGAGAGTGTGTGTATGGCATGCAGATCCAGTGCATGCCCTGTCTGCAGCCGAGTGCCTCCTCTAGAGTAAGAAGGAAGTCAGAACTTGCCTCTTTGCTTTGGAAAGTGTGTGTATGTGTGGCATCGAGGCCCTGCTTGCAGCCGAGTGCCTCCTCTAGAGTAAGAAGGAAGTCAGAACTTGCCTCCTTGCTATGGAAGGTGTGTGTGTGTGTGCGGCATGCAGGTCCTGCAGCCGAGTGCCTCCTCTAGAGTAAGAAGAAAGTCAGAACTTGCCTCTTTGCTTTGGAAAGTGTGTGTGTGGCGTGCAGGTCCTGCCTGCAGCCTAGTGCCTCCTCTAGAGTAAGAAGAAAGTCAGAACTTGCCTCTTTGCTTTGGAAAGTGTGTGTGTGTGTGTGTGTGTGTGTGTGTGTGTGGCGTGTAGGTCCTGCCTGCAGCCGAGTACCTCCTCTAGAGTAAGAAGAAAGCTAGAACTTCCCTCTTTGCTTTGGAAAGTGTGTGTGTGTGTGTGTGGCATGCAGGTCCTGCCTGCAGCCAAGTGCCTCCTCTAGAGTAAGAAGAAAGTCAGTACTTGCCTCTTTGCTTTGGAAAGTTGTGTGTGTGTGTGTGTGTGTGGCATGCAGGTCCTGCCTGCAGCTGAGTGCCTCCTCTAGAGTAAGAAGAAAGCCAGCACTTGCCTCTTTGCTTTGGAAAGTGTGTGTGTGTGTGTGGCGTGCAGGTCCAGCCTGCAGCCGAGTGCCTCCTCTAGAGTAAGAAGAAAGTCAGTACTTGCCTCTTTGCTTTGGAAAGTGTGTGTGTGTGTGTGTGTGTGTGTGCATGCAGGTCCTGCCTGCAGCTGAGTGCCTCCTCTAGAGTAAGAAGAAAGCCAGCACTTGCCTCTTTGCTTTGGAAAGTGTGTGTGTGTGTGTGGCGTGCAGGTCCTGCCTGCAGTTGAGTGCCTCCTCTAGAGTAAGAAGGAAGTCAGTACTTGCCTCTTTGCTTTGGAAAGTGTGTGTGTGTGTGTGTGTGGCATGCATGCCCTGCCTGTAGCTGAGTACCTCCTCTAGAGTAAGAAGAAAGCCAGAAGTTGCCTCTTTGCTTTGGAAAGAGTGTGTGTGTGTGTGTGTGTGGCATGCAGGTCCTGCCTGCAGGAGTGCCTCCTCTAGAGTAAGAAGAAAGCCAGCACTTGCCTCTTTGCTTTGGAAAGTGTGTGTGTGTGTGTGTGGCGTGCAGGTCCTGCCTGCAGCCGAGTGCCTCCTCTAGAGTAAGAAGAAAGCTAGAACTTCCCTCTTTGCTTTGGAAAGTGTGTGTGTGTGTGTGTGTGTGTGTGGCATGCAGGTCCTGCCTGCAGCCAGTGCCTCCTCTAGAGTAAGAAGAAAGTCAGTACTTGCCTCTTTGCTTTGGAAAGTGTGTGTGTGTGTGTGTGGCGTGCAGGTCCTGCCTGCAGACGAGTGCCTCCTCTAGAGTAAGAAGAAAGCAGTACTTGCCTCTTTGCTTTGGAAAGTGTGTGTGTGTGTGTGGCGTGCAGGTCCAGCCTGCAGCCGAGTGCCTCCTCTAGAGTAAGAAGAAAGTCAGTACTTGCCTCTTTGCTTTGGAAAGTGTGTGTGTGTGTGTGTGTGTGTGTGTGTGACATGCAGGTCCTGCCTGCAGGCAAGTGCCTCCTCTAGAGTAAGAAGAAAGCCAGAACTTGCCTCTTTGCTTTGGAAAGTGTGTGTATGTGTGGCGTGCAGGCCCTGCCTGCAGTTGAGTGCCTCCTCTAGAGTAAGAAGGAAGTCAGTACTTGCCTCTTTGCTTTGGAAAGTGTGTGTGTGTGTGTGTGTGGCATGCATGCCCTGCCTGTAGCTGAGTACCTCCTCTAGAGTAAGAAGAAAGCCAGAAGTTGCCTCTTTGCTTTGGAAAGAGTGTGTGTGTGTGTGTGTGTGGCATGCAGGTCCTGCCTGCAGCCGAGTGCCTCCTCTAGAGTAAGAAGAAAGTCAGTACTTGCCTCTTGTGTGTGTGTGTGTGTGTGTGGCGTGCAGGTCCTGCCTGCAGCCGAGTGCCTCCTCTAGAGTAAGAAGAAAGTCAGTACTTGCCTCTTTGCTTTGGAAAGTGTGTGTGTGTGTGTGTGTGTGTCATGCATGCCCAGCCTGCAGGTGAGTGCCTCCTCTAGAGTAAGAAGAAAGTCAGTACTTGCCTCTTTGCTTTGGAAAGTGTGTGTGTGTGTGTGTGGCATGCATGCCCAGCCTGCACGCAAGTGCCTCCTCTAGAGTAAGAAGGAAGTCAGTACTTGCCTCTTTGCTTTGGAAAGTGTGTGTGTGTGTGTGTGTGTGTGTGTGGGCATGCACGTCCTGCCTACAGCCGAGTGCCTCCTCTAGAGTAAGAAACCAGCATTGCCTCTCGCTTGGAACGAGTGGTGTGTGTGTGTGGTGGCAGCAGGTCTGCCTGGCAGCCGATGGCTCCTCTCGAGAGTCCGAAGGAAAATCAGAACTGCCTCTTGCTTGAACAGGTGTGTGTGTGCTCCACAACCCGTCTTAGTCTTCCGCCTCGCCTCGACCCTTCTCACAGGCCTCACCCCCAACCTCTCACCCCCCGTTCCCTACGCCCCACTGCCAATGGCCACCTGGGATCTCTCCTCCGTTACCAGACCCTTTCCTTTCGCTTCCCTAGGCTTCACATTTTCTAACCAATCCTTAGCCTTCTAACTCCTTCGATTAGACCCCCCCCTCCAGGCAACTACCTAAGATGGCTGGTGGTCCGGTTGTACCCGGCGTCCAACTCTTTTTTGTTCGGTGTTGGCCGTCTCGGGCCTGTCCTGTCCTCTCCTAACCTTTGGTTCGCCCCATGTTCCGGGCTTGGGAGGGGCAAACGGAGCATTCTTGGGCCGTTTAATCCGGACGCTAACCGATGGAGTAGCCCAACCCGCTGTAGAAGCTTCTTTTCTCAAGAACATCCGGGGAAACAGAAACAGAAATTCCAGGGAAAAGGTCCCAAGGCTCTGGCTGAGAGCTCACAGCCTCACAGCAAACAGAGGGAAAACAGCCCTGAAGTTTCAAAGAATTCTCTGAGGGAGGACAGCACAACAGATCCACGGAACTCCAGCTGAAATATCTTCAAGCCTCGGCTGGTAGGTCTACTCGATACCCAGACGCATTTGGAATCGGTAGTAGGACCCCCACCGATGAGGCATAGATCGTAAACAGCCTGGGAGAGGTTAAATAGGGTTTTTCCTACAGAGAAAGTACAGTTAATCAAAGTCAGGTACCAGTCCATTGAGGACTAGACTGAGAAAGCCTTGAAGTGTTGTTTGAACCATTGAAGATTTGTTGTTTGTTCCATAATAAAGACTTTGTTGTATCATTAAAGACTCTAAAGACCATCACTTCAGAAAAATCCCTGAGAACCTCTCTTTGAGGCGCCCTGGCTTCCTGCTGTGCTTAAAGTATACATCTATAGAAAAGACAGCGGTTACAGGCCCAGCGCGCGACAGAACAATGGCTTCTCCCTGTCTCCCTTTCCTAAAATGAATGCCGTGGCTTCACCGGGCTCACTTCGTTAGGTTTTTGCCAGCTAGCTAAGGTAAGGGATCCATTACACCCACACACAACTCCTTCTCTGGAGGGCTGCTTTGATGATGTATTTCTTCCTCTACTGCAGAAAGGGGTTGGACTGGGTGGACCTTGCCGTCTATTCCAACCGCATGATCATGTGATAGAGAGAAGCACCAGCCTTGCAGTGGGTTCTGTACCTGTGCTGCCCACCACCAAGCCATAATCTCCAGGCATGGCTCTGATCCACAAGCTGTGTTTGAAAGCTGTGATCAGGTGGCCTCCCTCTGCCAACCTGAACGCGCAGTGAAATTAATCTCACAGAGCAGCCAAAACAGAGCTGGCTTTGCTACCAAGGCCGGGGGAGCATTGTCTTCTCGAGAGGGCAGATACATTCCATTCAGTCTGGCTTGAGTGTATGCCTTTTATCATTCCGGACAATGGTCTGCTTAGGAAAGGATCTGAAACCAACTGAATAGAGAGATTGCCTTCCACTCCCGTGCATTGCTTTTGAACAGGGCCCTTAGAATAGCTTTGTGTGTGTTGGAAACCAATCCTTCCTTTAAGAGAGTTTTTACTCCACAATGTCTTTTTTTCTGAAAATAGAGAAGGGAGGAATCCTGCCGGGTTTATATATGTGGCGGATGTTCTTCCGACCACATATGGATTTTGCAGGCTGCTCCGTCTTAGGGCAATGTGATGAGCACGAAAGAGTCCTCAGGGGCAAACTCTCTCATAATTGTCCAAAGGGAAGACAAACAGTTACATGTGTTGCAATCCAGAGCAGGGAACGAGGCCCTAAGATAACTATCCACCACACTTGACTGTGAAAAACAATCCTTTTTTATTGAAGAAAAAATGGTTACAAAATAAAGGAAAAATGCAAGTCAAAAGCCACAGCAAAATCAGCAAACATGAATTTAAATGGACAAAACAAAACCCAAAGCCACACTGTAAAATACTGGAACCTGTTAGCAATCCACTAACCGTACTTGATATCCTAGAAATCCCGGGAGAACTGTCAAGGTCTTCATCAATCTGAAACGATGCCTGAACTGAGAAAGTCAGCCCGGCGGAAGGCACTTAAAGCCGAAGAATTGGTTCCGTGAACCGCCCCTCTGCTTTGAAGCCATTGTTTGTATTTCTCTTAATCGGGAAGACCTTCGCAAGCTGAGTGATTTACTTCTGTCTTGCCAGATCTGGCCCCTTCTGTTCTCATTAGAGTTACCAGGTGCAAAAGGGAGTGAAAGTTCATGGCTTCCCTCTGAAACATTCTCATGAACACTGGTACTTTCATTTTCCAAATCTACAGAAGTTTCTTCCTCACTAATTTCAGGAACATTGGCATTTTCCAAATCTACAGAAGTTTCTTCCTCACTAATTTCAGGAGCATTGGCATCAAGAGGTACATTTCCATTAGCATCAGTAAATATATTTTCATTAGCATCAGGAGGAACAAACAGAGAATCAGGTTCAAGTTCAAACTCAGGCTGAACCCCAACACAGTGTTCCCTCGCTACTTCGCGGTTCACTTATTGCGGACTCGCTGTTTTGCGAGGAGCAGTGAGGGAACACTGTATAACTGCTCCCCATTCCTTCCTTGATAGGCTGGGCTCCAGGCCTTGGCACCCAGCCTGGCGAGGAAGTGGACTCCAAGGTAGGAAGCAGTGGAGGTGGCGAGGAGGAGGACACTGCCACCAAAGAGGGCCTCAGTGGCATCCTCTTCTTCTTCCTCTGCTGCTCCCTATTCCTTCCTCGATAGGCTGGGCGCCAGGCTTGGGCACCCAGCCCAGTGAGGAAGGGGACTCCAAGGCGGGTAGCAATGGAGGTGGTGAGGAAGAGGATGCCGCCACCAAAAAGGGTCTTGGTGGTGGCGACCTCCTCCTTGTCCCTCTGCTGCTCCCCGCTCCTTCCTCCCCAGGTTGGGCACCAGGCTTGGGTCCACAACCTGGAGAGGAAGGGACCTCCAAGGCAGGGAGCAGCAGAGGTGCCGAGGAGGAGGACTCTGCCGATGAAGAGGGCCTTGGCGGCAGCATCGTCTTCCTCATCCCTTTGCTGCTCCCTGTCCCTTCCTCGCCAGGCTTTGGAAAGTGTGTGTGCTTTGGAAAGAGTGTGTGCATGACTGTTGGCATGGTGCAGCTTGGGAGAGAAAGTGCTACCTGTAGCTGAGCGCGTCTCTTCTAGAACAGGAAACAGAAAATTGCCTCCTTGCTTGGGAAAGATTGTGTGTGGCATGCAGGCCCAGAAGAGGAAGCACAGGCGTCTGCCTGCAGCCGAGTGCCTCTCCTCTAGAATAGAAACAGGCAAGAAGCCTCCTTAAAGGGAGTGCCTGCCTGCAGCTGAGCACCTCTCCTCTAGAGTAGAAAATGGGAGTTCTAAGAAAGTGCGAGTGCTTGCCTGCAGCTGAGCGCCTCTCCTCTAGAGTAGAAACAGGCAAGAAGCCTCCTTACAGCGAGTGCTTGCCTGCAGCTAAGTGCCTTTCCTCTAGAGTGGAAACAGGCAAAAAGCCTCCTTAAAGCAAGTGCCTGCCTGCACCCGAGCGCCTCTCCTCTAGAGTAGAAACAGGTAAGAAACCTTCTTAAAGCATACACCATCTGCGTCCAGCCGAGCGCCTCTCCTCTGGAGTAGAAACAGGCAAGAAGCCTCCTTAAAGGGAGTGCCTGCCTACACTTGAGTGCCTCTCCTCTGGAGTAGAAACAGCTTAAATGCCTAAAACAACAGGAAGGAAAGCCTGGGGAGCCCCCCCTCCCCCAATAATGAGCTAATAGAAAACTGATCTTTTGGTGCCCCAGAGTAAAAACAGATATGTGCCCCCCCCTCCAATTTCGGGAGGCTCCCAAAAATGAATTGGGGCTCACATTGAAAGTCAGGACACGAAACAGGTCAAGCTTTACCTGGATTGCACAAGACTATTCAAAAGTGGAACAGATTGCCTTGGAAGTTCTTCATCTTTGGAGATCTTTAAACAGAAGGTCGTTAAATGACTGAAGCGATGGAGTTGTGCCTTGCAGCATGGCCCTTGTGCATTCCAGATGATCCTTGTGGTCCCTTCCAAAGTGCTTCTTTGCAAAGCTATTGTCCTCCCAACCCTGCTATATGCCTGCGAAACATGGACTGTCTACAGACGTCACATGCAACTCCTGGAACGATTCCATCAGCGCTGCCTCTGGAAAATCCTGCAAATCTCTTGGGAAGACAGGCGGACAAACGTCAGCGTGCTGGAAGAAGCAAAGACCACCAGCATTGAAGCGATGGTCCTCCACCATCAACTCCGCTGGACCAGCCACATTGTCCGGTCACAGGTTCGCTACTCTGAACTCAAAAATGGAAAAATGAAGGTTGGTGGGCAGGAAAAGAGATTTAAAGATGGGCTCAAAGCCAACCTTAAAAACTCTGGCATAGACACTGAGAACTGGGAAGCCCTGGCCCTTGAGCGTTCCAGCTGGAGGTCAGCTGTGACCAGCAGTGCTGCAAAATTTGAAGAGGCACGAATGGAGGGTGAAAGAGAGAAACGTGCTAAGAAGAAGGCGTCAAGCCAACCCCGACCGAGACTGCCTTCCACCTGGAAACCAATGCCCTCACTGCGGGAGAAGATGCAGATCAGGAATCGGGCTCCACAGCCACCTACGTACCCACCACCAGTACACTGATCCTGGAAGACTATCCTACTTGGACAACGAGGGATCGCCTAAGTAAGAAATTCCATCTGTATGATTCTATGGTCTTTCAGATATTACCCTTTGGTTGCTGCTTGGTGGCTCACGCCCCGCAGGAATGCCATACCTTTGGAAGTCTTTAGGGACAACCAGGGAGGAGAAGTCCAATATTCTTGGAGCCAAACTAGGGAGAAGAAGTTGTTCTGTCTGAAATGTCTTCTCTCACTTGCTATGGAAACTATTCTGCCCTTGGATGAATGTGTATCTATTTACACTCAACAAAGCCAGGGAAGTAGATGTGCCTCAGGACAGATTGATCACTAACCACTGACAATTACACACCAGGAGAAAATCGCTATTGTGCTCTTTAGCAGGTTCTGGAGAAGGCCCACCAAGAGCCCTAGCAGGCCACTTATGCTTTGTATGGCCACCACTGTGCCACATCGACAACGTTCCCGGAAAGTGAGGAATTAATTGTACGCGGGACGGTGTTCCAGGTGCTTGATGCTTTGTCTCTTTGGAACAATTTGCCAGAGACATCTTTTGAACTCCAGATACAAAGCTGGGAAAACGGGACTGTCTCTCCGGCTGTGTCATTCTTCATTTTAATGAGGCAAAAGTGTCACATCGAACAGTGTGAATTTGAAATATTATAATACGCTTCAGTTTTATGTCACACCAAGTCTGTTCCTTTAAAAGGCCCCGATGATTCTAAATTCTAAACCTTGTTGACAAGGCATCTGTTTGCTTGGCTTGTAATTTTTCCCCCTGCCCTGCCTACAAACTCATTATCATATATATTAAAAGGAACCTATCGACGCTATTTTGCATTATGCTAAAAGGGCCTTTTGGAAAAAAAATAGAGAGATTCAGGGACACTTGTTTTCCTTTGTTATGCAAAACAAAACTCCTTAAAGAGGCAATAACAGCCATTATTTCCCCCTTATTTCTCCTAAACCTTTTTTTAAGCCTCCATATGTAAACCACATCATTAGTCTTTTCCCTCTTTCCTCCTTAAAGTGAAACGTGGGCTCATCCAGACTGACAAAAAGCTTCGAGATTTAGCATCCACTGTACCGTATATACTCGAAGATAAGCTGGGTTTTTCAGCCCTGAAGACCATTACTTGCAATATATGATTTATTTCTCTCTCCTCTTCCCCTCCCTTGACATTGTGTTTTCTTTTCCAGTTGAAATGAAGGGAAGGAGGGAAAGGAGATCTATTTCAAGCCCACCCTTGTTTGCACGGCTCTCTTTCAAACCCACCCAATTTCCTGTTTTTTTGTGTGTGTATCTAAATGTATTAACTTTATATTTGCATTTTTGTTCATGGGGGTTCTGTGTGGGAAATTTGGCCCAACTCCCTCTGCATGAACATTGAAGTCCCCCAGCATTATAAGCCATTGGGACTCCAATGCCAAACCTGAGATCACCTCGACTAACTCAGATGGGGAGGTTGTAGTGTTGCGAGGTGGTCGGTACACTACAAGTATCTCTATTCTGTCCCAATCTCTTACCCTCAGGGGGACGCATTCAAATGAGGATGTTTGTGGGATGTGGCATCTGGTCAAGGAGATGGGATCCCTATAGATCACTGCAACCCCACCTCCCCACCCTCCAGATCTTGGTTGATGCTGCACCGAGTATATGATCTATTTCTCTCTCCTCTTTCCCTCCCTTGACAGTGTGTTTTCTTTTCCAGTCAAAAGGGAGGGAAGGAGGGAAAGGAGATCTATTTCATATCCTTGTTTGCAGGGCTCTCTTTCAAACCCACCCAATTTCCTGGCTTTTTTGGGTGTGTATCTAAATGTATTAAGTTTATATTTGCATTTTTGTTCCCTTGGAAGTTTTTGCAGGTCTTTGCAAATCCGATATACATATAGATATCTAGAGATTTACATGTACATGTATATCTGTATCTATAAGCATACATTATTTTTATATATGAATTTTCCCCTCACATTTTTGCAAGTCTCTGCAAATCCTATATAGATATAGATATCGATCAATGTATAGAGGTACCTATATATCTGTATCTCTCTCCCTCTTTCTCTCGCTCCTTCTCTCTCTCTATATATATATATGAATGTTTCTCTCACATGTTTGCAGGTCTTTGCAAATCCTATATATAGATATCAATACATATATAGAGGTACCTATATTTATCTGTATCTCTCTCTCTCTCTCTCTCATTATATAGAGAGATGTCTATTAGGGCTGGGCGGTTTCATTTCGTAATTTCGTAATTCGTTAAAAATTCGTTATTTTTTTAATAACGAAGCGATATTGAACCATTCAGGAGCAACTAAAAAACGAAACGAATTTTTCCAATTCGTTTCGTAATTGTTTCTATTCGTTATTGATTCGTTATTATTTCCGCATGTCTGGTGCAAGTTTTAGGGTTGTTGTTTGTTTTATCAGTGAAAAAAATATTATCACACCAACAGTCAACAACAGAGGGAGAGGGAAGCTTCCCAGAAGTTTTTTAGCGTATTGCGCGATCGCGGCCCGCCATTAACGAATCAATTCGTAAATCGATTCGTAATTGTTCGTAATTGTTTGATTTCCGAAATTTCGTAAATATCGAATTTTTTAAAGGAAAATTTCGGAATTCTTTTAAATAACGAAACGCAAAAAAACCCTAAAAACGAATCGAGTTTAGAAACAAATTTTTCCGTGTTTGGACAGCCCTAATGTCTATATATATATATATATATATATATATATATAGAGAGAGAGAGAGAGAGAGAGAGAGAGATAGGGCTTGCAAATATTGCAGGAGAGAAAAGTACATATTAGGCCTGGGTAACAACGGAAAAATTTGTTTCTAAAATCGATTTGTATGCAGGCGAAACGTCAGGAGAAATGCCTCTAGAACATGGCCCTATAGCCTGAAAAAACCCACAAGAACCTATTCACACCTAGCTCCAGCAGACAAGAGTTCTTTGTCTCACGCTGTCTTTGTCTCAGGTTGCTGTGTTCTTCGTGTACTGACCGGCTTGGATTCTCGTAAGTGCGGATTTCCCCTCTCCTTGACCTCAGACTGTTTCTGACGACAACGCTGCCTTCTGGACTCTGGTATCTTCAACTGGGACTTCTTCGACTTTGGACTGCTTTTGGACGACGGCTTCTCGTCACGGCTTTTTGTTTGGGCTTTATCTTTGAACTGTGTGTCTTTGGCGCATTTTGCTAGAACTCTTGTTTAATCCGGATTTTTTGCCAGTTTAATCCGGTTTATTTTCTAAATTCGTTTTTCAAGCTGCAAATTGCTGCAAACTTTGAGTTGTGACCAGAGGCACTGAAGCAAGTGTCTCTGAGTCTTGTTTACTTTGACTTAATAAACTGTTGTTTTGATTACATTCTTGTGTCTGAGTTCCAACAATGGTCTCTCTTTGATTCTTATTCCTTCCACACATTTCCTCGTTTTCTTTCTCCATTTCCTTCACTGAGCACTTCTTCCACATTTTTGCAAAATGGAAAACAAAATGCCTCGTTTGGGTGAGCGTTTCCTCTTCTGGAAGCAGAAACTTCCCCTTAACAATAACAACAGGACTGTCAACAAAACCCAGCTCAAAACAACCCTCTCCAGCGCACTTTGGGTTTGTCACTGCGACAATGTGTGTTGTTTACACACTTTCCCAATAAATCCTTAACGCAGGGACAAGTACAAGCTTGACGGGCTAAATAAATAAGTCGTAAATTTATTTGCAGTCCTGCATGTGGCACATCGGGAGAAAGGCAACCAACATCTTCCCAACGGTTAAGCAACGCGTCGCCATAACTCACAACCTGGCGTTGGTTGCAAATCCGTGGGCACACAAGGGCAATTGTCTGGGGGTTTGTGAGGATTGAGAAGGAGGCGCTGCAAATGTCAGCTACCTTTTTGGGGATCGGCTTTGAATGTCATTTACTTCTTTTCATAAGCAATGCCCATAGCCCTGTTGGAGTCATGCACTTATGTGAGTCCCCTTACACAATGTACTTTTCGGCTGTTAGGCATATTTTGTAGGCCTGTGCGGTTTCGTTCGTTAATTCGTTATTAATTCGTTATTTTTGGCATTTACGAAGCGATATCAAAACACATTTCCAAACCCGGAAGGGTTTTAAAATATCGAACCAGCAACCCCCATAGATTTAACGAGCTTCCGCTCGTTTCGTTAATGGGGTGGAGGCTGCTGGAGTGCTGGTGCCTGGGAGCCAATCCGGCGCTCCCAAGCAGTGCACCGTGGGTCCGCGGCTGTTTGTTTTTGATTGGCCGGCGAGCCCTTTCAAAGCGGCTCCGCGCGGCCCGTAGTTTGCTGCAGAGGGCGAGGGAGTTTGCATTGGGTTGGCTTGGCAATGGCTGCTAGCAACTGGGATTGGATTCA
>NW_026847771.1:109513414-109730316 GCF_025583915.1 Anolis sagrei ordinatus | reverse complement strand
GGCACCGCTCCGGCGGGAAGGTAACGGCGCTCCATGCGGTCATGCTGGCCACATGACCTTGGAGGTGTCTATGGACAATGCTGGCTCTTCGGCTTAGAAATGGAGATGAGCACCACATGACTGGACTTAATGTCAGGGGACTACCTTTACCTTTACCTAATACTGGTAGCCAGATTTTGTTCATTTTCATGGTTTCTTCCTTTCTGTTGAAATTGTCCACATGCTTCTTGTGGATTTCAATGGCTTCTCTGTGTAGTCTGACCTGGTGGTTGAGTTATTGTTTATATGTGATCTATATTAATTGTATTGTATTGAAAGGGGGGCATCCAAAAACAGAACTGAAACTGAAAACGGAACCGAAAACAATATGGATTTTTGCTATTTTGCACACCCCTCCTTGTAAGCACAAATGTTCCTCGTGTGCTGAGTCCTACCTGAGAAAAAAGTGGTCTCCTGAGTCTGCATGTAATTTCCACTCATGCAAATTGCAGCATTAAGCATCAAGGTGAATGGCACGGAGCGCTGTTGATCTGCAAATGAATTCACACCGATTTCACATCTTTCCCATCTCGAGAATTCCGCAAGGAAAAGAAATCCATAGCTTCACCACTTTAGGTTTTACTCGGAGTGAGCGCCACGTCAGGAAACACTCCAGGGAATCCATGAAAGCTGCCAGAATGTTTGCAGACTCTCTCAAGTTATGGAACTCCATGTCAATCTTTCCAGGCGTTTATTCACAAAGAGGAGAAGACAATCCACTCCTGAGAAAAGTTTTCTGCACGTTTTCTCTCTCTCTCTTTTCGAAAAAGACGAGATGGTTCAGAGAATGACGCATACTGCCTTCATACCTAGAATCCTAGAATCAAAGAGTTGGAAGAGACCTCCTGGGCCATCCAGTCCAACCCCATTCTGCCAAGAAGCAGGAATATCGCATTCAAATCACCCCTGACAGATGGCCATCCAGCCTCTGTTTAAAAGCTTCCAAAGAAGGAGCCTCCACCACGCTCCGGGGCAGAGAGTTCCACTGCTGAACGGCTCTCACAGTCAGGAAGTTCTTCCTCATGTTCAGATGGAATCTCCTCTCTTGTAGTTTGAAGCCATTGTTCCATGCGTCCTAGTCTCCAAGGAAGCAGAAAACAAGCTTGCTCCCTCCTCCCTGTGGCTTCACATATTTATACATGGCTATCATATCTCCTCTCAGCCTTCTCTTCTTCAGGCTAAACATGCCCAGCTCCTTAAGCCGCTCCTCATAGGGCTTGTTCTCCAGACCTTGATCATTTTAGTCGCCCTCCTCTGGACACATTCCAGCTTGTCAATATCTCTCTTGAATTGTGGTGCCCAGAATTGGACACAATATTCCAGGTGTGGTCTAACCAAAGCGGAATAGAGCAGGGGGAGCATGACTTCCCTAGATCTAGACACTAGGCTCCTCTTGATGCAGGCCAAAATCCCATTGGCTTTTTTTGCCACCGCATCACATTCCTGGCTCATGTTCACCTTCTTGTCCACGAGGACTCCAAGATCTTTTCCACACGTTTAGCCTGCAGAAGAGAAGGCTGAGAGGAGACATTATGAAGGCCATGTATAAATATGTGAGAGGAAGTCATGGGGAGGGAGGAGGGAGCAAGCTTCCTTTCTGTTTCCCTGGAGACTAGGACGCAATGGGACAATGGCTTCAAACTACAAGAGAGGAGATTCCATCTGAACATAAGGAAGAACTTATGACTGTGAGAGCCGTTCAGCAGTGGAACTCTCTGCACCGGAGTGAGTGTGGTGGAGGCTCCTTCTTTGGAAGCTTTTAAACAGAGGCTGGATGGCCATCTGTCAGGGATGCTTTGAATGCAATATTCCTGCTTCTTGGCTGGATGGGGTTGGATTAGATGGCCCATGAGGTCTCTTCCAACTCTAGGATTCTAGGATTCTAGGACTCAAAGCCATGGTATTCCCTGTAGTAACCTACGGATGTGAGAGCTGGACCTTAGGGAAGGCTGAGCGAAGGAAGATCGATGCTTTTGAACTGTGGTGTTGGAGGAAAGTGCTGAGAGTGCCTTGGACTGCGAGAAGACCCAACCAGTCCATCCTCCAGGAAATAAAGCCCGACTGCTCATTGGAGGGAAGGAGACTAGAGACAAAGTTGAAGTACTTTGGCCACATCATGAGGAGACAGGAAAGCCTAGAGAAGACAATTATGCTGGGGAAAGTGGAAGGCAAAAGGAAGAGGGGCCGACCAAGGGCAAGATGGATGGATGGCATCCTTGAAGTGACTGGACTGACCTTGAGGGAGCTGGGGGTGGTAACGGCCGACAGGGAGCTCTGGCGTGGGCTGGTCCATGAGGTCACGAAGAGTCGGAGACGACTGAACGAATGAACAACAACAACAACAGGACTCTATTTCCTCTTCCCAGCACAGGTAAAGGGAGCTGTGGCATGGCTTGGCAAGCGCTCCGAAAAGCAGATCTCCCTTGTGTTTCAACTTGCTAGAGTGTCGAGCTTCCCAGTGTTCGGTTGTGATTCTCTATTAAAATGCATGTTGTCATGCAGCAGCCCTTCTTTTCCTTCCCTTCCCTTTCTCCCCCTGAAGAAGAAGAATAAATATAAATTAGCCGCACGCCACTCCGCCGTAGAGAAATAAAACCAATGATTGTGTTATCATTGTCGTGCCGAACGGGGTGGCAAACCTTATTTAGCGTGTTTCCCAAAGAGAGAATGCAAATAGCGAGAGAAGGGAGTCTGGAGTTCGGAAAAGAGAAAGAGCCAGGCAAAGGAAGCCTGCTGAAAATGGATGAGCTTGGTCGTTTGTACAAGCATTAATATTTAATTTTTCTTTTTCACAGTCTATTACTTCTCCAATTCACAAGGTGCCGGGTCTTTCCACGTCTGGAACAAGGCTGGGTTGGAGCTCGGCCTCAGATCTCACCGTCTTGCATCCAATGGAGTCAAAGGCAACAAGCAAAACAGTTCAGAGGGAGTGCCATCGCTAAAGATTGTATTGTGGAGCTCTCCAAGGAAAGGGCTTGAGGCTGTTAGGAATGGTGGGAGTTGAAGCCCAAGAAACCTGGAGGGGCCAAATCGGCTTATGCCAGCTCCAGAAAAGCCACTGACATGAAAGTGGCTGTCTGCCATTCTTAATATCACAGGAACAACTGAGCTCTCCATGGTGCTGAAGGTAGTGAGGAACCCTCCATAGTGCTGAAAGTAATGCTACCCTTCTAGAATCATAGAATCATAGAATCAGAGTTGGAAGAGACCTCATGGGCCATCCAGTCCAACCCCTTCTGCCAAGAAGCAGGAATATTGCATTCAAATCACCCCTGACAGATGGCCATCCAGCCTCTGTTTAAAAGCTTCCAAAGAAGGAGCCTACCACACTCTGGGGCAGAAAGTGTTCCAATGTTGAACAGCTCTCACAGTAAGGAAGTTCTTCCTAATGTTCAGATGTAACCTCCTTTCTTGTAGTTTGAAGCCATTGTTCTGTGTCCTAGTCTCCAGGGCAGCAGAAAACACGTTCTATTTCGCTTTGGTTAGACCACACCTGGAATATTGTGTCCAATTCTGGGCACCACAATTCAAGAGAGATATTGACAAGCTGGAATGTGTCCAGAGGAGGGCGACTAAAATGATCCAGGGTCTGGAGAACAAGCCCTATGAGGAGCGGCTTAAGGAGCTGGGCATGTTTAGCCTGAAGAAGAGAAGGCTGAGAGGAGATATGATGAGGGCCATGTATAAATATGTGAGAGGAAGCCACAGGGAGGAGGAGAGCAAGCTTGTTTTCTGCTTCCCTGGAGACTAGGACGCGATGGAACAATGGCTTCCAACTACAAGAGAGGAGATTTCATCTGAACATTAGGAAGAACCTCCTGACTGTGAGAGCCGTTCAGCAGTGGAACTCTCTGCCCCGGAGGAGTGTGGTGGAGGCTCCTTCTTTGGAAGCTTTTAAGCAGAGGCTGGATGGCCATCTGTCAGGGGTGATTTAAATGCAATATTCCTGCTTCTTGGCAGAATGGGGTTGGACTGGATGATGGCCCAGGAGGTCTCTTACAACTCTTTGGTTCTATGATTCTATTGTGGAGCTCTCCATGATGCTGAAAGCATTTTATTTACATTTATTTATTTATTTATTTATTTATTTATTTATTTATGACATTTGCCTGCCGCCCTTCTCACTCCAAAGGGGACTCAGGGCGGCTTACAAGTTCTATGAACGGAGCTCCATTGGCTGCCTTTTACCTACTGAGCCCAATTCAAGGTGCAGGTGCTCACCTACAAAGCCCTAAACGGTTTGGGACCTGCCTACCTGCGTGACCGCATCTCCGTCTATGAACCCGCATGCTCTCTTCGTTCATCCGGAGAGGCCCTGTTCATGATCCCACCTGCGTCGCAAGTGCGGCTGGTGGGGACGAGGGACAGGGCCTTCTCTGTGGTGGCCCCCCGACTCTGGAACTCCCTCCCCAAGGACATCAGACAAGCCCCGACGTTGGCAGTCTTTAGGAAGAGCTTGAAGACCTGGCTATTCCGGTGTGCCTTTCCAGAATAGGAAAACCACAGCAACATGTCCCAAAAGCACTTTATTAGAGATTAAGATTGTCCGCATACTCAGCACTTTTTAATCTGTACCCATTACATTTGCCCGGCCTAGTTTTTATTGTATCACGGTGTGTTCTTTTATTTGTATTGTTGAAGGCTTTCATGGCTGGAATCACTCACTTCTTGTGGGTTTTTTTGGGCTATAGGGCCATGTTCTAGAGGCATTTCTCCTGACGTTTCGCCTGCATCTATGGCAAGCATCCTCAGAGGTAGTGAGGTCTGTTGGAACTAGGAAAATGGGTTTATATATCTGTGGAATGACCAGGGTGGGACAATCTGAGGATGCTTGCCAAACATTCGTTACAGTCTCAATCAGTCCTGGGTCCAAGGGGTTTGAAGCTGAGAATGGCATTTTCACCTCTCAACAAAAGATTGCTCCAGGCACTGTCAGGGCATTATATGCTAATCAAGGTGGTCAGTTGAAACATACACACCTAGCTCCAGCAGACAAGAGTCCTTTGTCCCACCCTGGTCATTCCACAGATATATAAACCCTTTTTCTTAGTTCCAACAGACCTCACTACCTCTGAGGATGCTTGCCACAGATGCAGGCGAAACGTCAGGAGAAATGCCTCTAGAACATGGCCATATAGCCCAAAAAAACCCACAAGAACTGAGTGTTGTTTTATTGTTTACTGTTATTGCTTTAATGTTTTTGATTTGCTTTGGTTTATATGGAATTGTTATATTGTTGTTTTATTGTGGCCTTGGCCTTTGTAAGTCACATCGAGTCCTTCGGGAGATGCTAGCAGGGTACAAATAAAGATAATAATAATAATAATAATAATAATAATAATATATTATATTATTAGCATAGCACAATATTAGTAACATACATCCCCATATTGTACTATACCAGTATAATGTTATATTATTAGTAATATTACATGTAATAGGAAATATATAATTATTATATTGTATTATCATTAGTATTATATTGTATTACATTATGATATTATTATCAATATTATATATACACACAATATATTATATTATTAGCACAGCACAATATTAGTCTTATGTCTTACCATATTGTACTTACCATATTGTACTAATTCTTATATTTTATTAGTATTATTATTAGTATTATATTGTATTACATTATGATATTATTATCAATATTATATATACACACAATGTATTATATTATTAGCACAGCACAATATTACTATATTGTACAATACCACTACACTGTAATATTATTAGTAATATTACATATAATATAAAATATAATTATTATATTGTATTATTATTAGTATTATATTGTATTACATTATGATATGATTATCAATATTATATATATACACAATATATTATATTATTAGCACAGCACAATATTAGTCTTATGTCTTACCATATTGTACTTACCATATTGTACTAATTCTTATATTTTATTAGTATTATTATTAGTATTATATTGTATTGCATTATGATATTATTACCAACATTATATGTGTACACAATATATTATATTATTAGCACAGCACAATATACCACTATACTGTAATATTATTTATTAATTAATTTATTTATTTGGGGTTCTTTTACCCCGCCCTTCTCACCCCGAAGGGGACCCAGGGCGACTTACACAGTGAAGGCACGATTAGATGCCAGCATCACAACAGTCATCTCAACTTACAATAAAATTCACAATTACTAACATCTTCATGCATTATTCCAATAAAAATCAATAAAATCAATACAAACCTAGATTCCTCCCTTACATTGTCAGTGTTTGCTGTCTCATAGATCCGTTTTTAATACCATTTCGTCCATCCTGCTGGTCTTTAATTGCCTGGTTGCCCAAAGGCCTGGTCCCATAACCAAGTTTTCACCCTCCTCCTGAAGGAGAGGAGGGATGGTGATGCTCTGATTTCCCCGGGGAGTGAGTTCCACAGGTGAGGGGCCACCACTGAGAAAGCCCTGCTCCTCGTCCCCACCAGCCTCACTTGTGAGAGTGGTGGGGTCGAGAGCAGGGCCTCCCCAGATGATCTCAAGCTCCGAGGTGGGACGTAGCGGGAGATACGTTCGGACAGATACAGTGGACCGGAACCGTACAGGGTTTTATAGGTCAAGACCAGCACCTTGAATTGTGCTCGGAACTGAACCGGCAGCCAGTGGAGCTGGCATAGCAGGGGGGTGGTATGCTCCCTGTATGTCGCCCCGGTGAGCAATCTGGCTGCCGCTCGCTGGACTAGTTGAAGTTTCCGAACAGTCTTCAAGGGCAACCCCACGTAGAGAGCGTTGCAGTAGTCTATTCGGGATGTAACAAGAGCGTGGACCACCGTGGCCAGATCAGACTTCCCAAGGTATGGGCGCAACTGGTGCACAAGTTTTAATTGCGCAAAAGCTCTCCCGGCCACCGCCGAGACCTGGGGTTCCAGGCTCAGCGGTGAGTCCAGGATCACTCCCAAGCTGCGAACCTGCGACTTCAGGGGGAGTGTAACCCCATCCAGCACAGGCTGTAACCCTATACCCTGTTCGGCCTTACGACTGACCAGTAGGACCTCTGTCTTGTCTGGATTTAATTTCAATTTGTTAGCTCTCATCCAGTCCGACACAGCAGCCAAACACCGGTTCAAGGTCTGGACAGCCTCCTTGGTGACAGGAGGAAATATTATTAGTAATATTACATGTAATATAACAATATAATTCTTATATTGTATTATTATTGGTATTATATTGTATTACATTATGATATTATTATCAATATTATATGTGTATACAATATATTATATTATTAGCACAGCACAATATTAGTATTATGTATTACCATATTGTACTATACCAGTATGCTGTCATATTATTAGTAATATTGCATGTAATAGGAAATAAATAATTATTATATTGTATTATTATTAGTATTCTATTGTATTGCATTATGATATTATTATCAGTATTATATATGTGTATACAATATATTATATTATTAGCACAGCACAATATACCACTATACTGTAATATTATTATTAATATTACATGTAATATAAAAATGTAATTCTTATATTGTATTATCATTAATATTATTAGCAATATTATATGTGTATACAATATATTATATTAGTAGCACAGTACAATATTAGTACGATGTATGACCATATTGTACTATATCACTATACTGTAATATTATTAGTAATATTACATGTAATATAAAAATATAATTCTTATATTCTATTATTATTAGTATTATATTGTATTACAGTATAATATTATTATTAATATTATATGTGTATATATTGTATTATATTATTAGCACAGCACAATATTAGTATTATGTATTACCATATTGTACTCTAAAACCAAGACAGTAAATAAAGAGCAACACTCAAAAAATGGGAATTCCAGACAAGAAACAATCAGGTACAGCTCACCTCTCAACAGAGGATTCCCCCAGGCAGGAAGTAGCCAGACCTTGAAATTGCTAGGCCATTAAGTGCTAGGCCATTAAGGTGGTCAATTACAATATTCACACCTACCTCAAACAGGCAAAAGTTCTTTCTCCCACCCTGGACATCATTCCACAGATACATAAACCCAATTTTCTTAGTTTCCAACAGACCTCACAACCTGTGAGGATGCCTGTCATAGATGCAGGTGAAACGTCAGGAGGGAATGCTTCTGGAACATGGCCAGGCAGCCTGGAAAACTCAAAACAACCCACTGGCTCAGTATGGGCAAAGCTTGGAGACTTTCTTATGCAAGGCTGTAAAATGCTACAACCACTGTATTGTTGAAGGCTTTCATAGCCGGAATCACTGGGTTGTTGTAGATTCTTCCGGGCTGTATGGCCATGTTCTAGAGGCATTCTCTCCTAATGTTTCACCTGCATCTATGACAAGCATCCTCAGAGGAAGTGAGGTCTGTTGGAACTAGGAAAATGGGTTTATATATCTGTGGAATAATGTCCAAGGTGGGACAAAGAACTCTTGTCTGCTGGAGCTAGGTGTGAATGTTTCAACTGACCACCTTGATTAGCATTTGATGGCCTGGAAGTGCCTGGGGCAAACCTTTGTTGAGGGGTGATTAGATGTCCTTGTTTAATGTATTGCCGAAGGCTTTCATGGCCGGAATCACTGGGTTGTTGTAAGTTTTTTCGGGCTATATGGCCATGGTCTAGAGGCATTTTCTCCTGATGTTTCGCCTGCATCTATGGCAAGCATCCCCAGAGGTAGTGAGGTCTGTTGGAACTAGGAAAAAGGGTTTATATATCTGTGGAATGACCAGGGTGGGACAAAGGACTCTTGTCTGCTGGAGCTAGGTGGGAATGTTTCAACTGACCACCTTGCTTAGCATTTGATAGCCTGGAAGTGCCTGAGGCAAACTTTTGTTGAGGGGTGATTAGATGTCCTTGTTTAATGTATTGCTGAAGGCTTTTATGGCTGGAATCACTGGGTTGTTGTAAGTTTTTTCGGGCTGTATGGCCATGGTCTAGAGGCATTTTCTCCTGCCATTTCGCCTGCATCTATGGCAAGCATCCCCAGAGGTAGTGAGGTCTGTTGGAAGTAGGAAAAAGGGTTTACATATCTGTGGAATGACCAGGGTGGGACAAAGGGCTCTTGTCTGCTGGAGCTAGGTGTGAATGTTTCAACTGACCACCTTGATTAGCATTTAATAGCCTGGCAGTGCCTGGGGCAATCTTTTGTTGAGAGGTGATTAGATGTCCCTGATTGTTTTCCCTCTGCTAGGTGTGAATGTTTCAACTGACCACCTTGATTAGCATTTGATGGCCTGGCAGTGCCTGGGGCAATCTTTTGTTGAGAGGTGATTAGATGTCCCTGATTGTTTTCCCTCTGCTGTTTTGCTGTTTAATTTTAGATTTTTTTTATATACTGGTAGCCAGATAGGTACAACCACTCTCCTCCCCTTTCCACATGTCTGGAGGCTTCCTGGAGTGGAAGGTTTGTTTGGAAGAGTTCCCAAACAAACAGCAAAGCATTTCCAGTTTTTCATTTATGAGAGGCTATTGAATCACCCTAAGAGTGCAGAGCGAAGCCTTGCCCGATGCCACCATTGCCCACCTCAGTGCTGTTGAAAGAGAGCCAAAGAGAGAAGAGGTGGGCCTTGCCTGCCAGACATTTTCGAGCTCAACCCTTGAAGGAGGAGGAGGAGGCCAATTTGCACAACACTCGTGCTGCGTGCAATCGCTCTGGCCACGGAGAAATTGATTTCCCCGACAATTTACTTTTTCAGTACGGAGAGACGGAGCTGGCATCAACACAGAAAAAAATCTACAACATGTTGCTTTGTAGGATCTCCAAGAGGGAGAACAAGGATGGGAGACGTTACAGGAAGGAGAATCTTGGCCACTGGTGTTAAACTGGAGGAAGAATGATTGTCAAGGAAGTGGTCTGCAAACACTTAGAAAGGAATGCGGTCATTGCTAATAGTCAACATGGATTGATCAAAAACAAGTCATGCCAGACTCACCTGATCTCTTTTCTCGATAGAGTTACAAGCTGGGTGGATGCGGGGAATGATGCTGTGGATGAAGCGTGTCTGGATTTCAGGAAGGCCTTCTTCGACAAGGTCCCCCATGACCTTCTGGCAAGGAAACTAGTCATCTTCAACCTCAGCAAGATGGAGTGGGTGAGGGATTAGAGGACATCCAACCCCAAAGTCGTCCAGGAATACCTGGCCGCTCTAAATGAGTCCAAGTCCCCTTTGAGGGCCAGATCAACGACACCCAAGAGTATTGAAGGAACGAGCGGAGGTCATCTCAGAACCATTGGCAACCATCTTTGAGAGTTCTTGGAGAGTTCTTGGAGAAGAGGAGAAGTTCCAGCCATGTATAAATATGTGAGAGGAAGCCACAGGGAGGAGGAGGGAGCAAGCTTGCTTTCTGCTTCCCTGGAGACTAGAATCATAGAATCAAAGAGTTGGAAGAGACCACATGGGCCATCCAGTCCAACCCACTGCCAAGAAACAGGAATATTACATTCAAATCACTCCTGACAGATGGCCATCCAGCCTCAGTTTAAAAGCTTCCAAAGAAGGAGCCTCCACCACACTCCGGGGCAGAGAGTTCCACTGCTGAACGGCTCTCACAGTCAGGAAGTTCTTCCTCAGGTTCAGGTGGAATCTCCTCTCTTGTAGTTTGAAGCCATTCTTCCATTGTGTCCTAGTCTCCAGGGAAGCAAAAAGGAAGCTTGCTCCCTCCTCCTCCCTGTGGCTTCCTCTCACATATTTATACATGGCTCTCATCATGTCTACTCTCAGCCTTCTCTTCTTCAGGCTAAACATGCCCAGCTCCTTATGCTGCTCCTCATAGGGCTTGTTCTCCAGACCCTTAATCGTTTTAGTTGCCCTCCTCTGGACACATTCCAGCTTGTCAATATTTCTCTTGAATTGTGGTGCCCAGAATTGGACACAATATTCCAGAATTGGTGCCCAGAATTGGACTAGGATGCAAGGGAACAATGGCTTCAAACTACAAGAAAAGAGATTCCATCTGAATACGAGGAAGAACTTCCTGACTGTGAGAGCCGTTCAGCAGTGGAACTCTCTGCCCTGGAGTGTGGTGGAGGCTCCTTCTTTGGAGGCTTTGAAGCAGAGGCTGGATGGCCATCTGTCAGGGGTGATTTGAATGCAATATTCCTGCTTCTTGGCAGAATGGGGTTGGACTGGATGATGGCCCAGGAGGGCTCTTCCAACTCTAGGATTCTAGGATTCTAGGATTCTAGGATTCTATGACCCGTCCATTCTTTCTTCCCTACTCCCTGTGGGCTTTCTTCCCAGCTTTAAGAGTAAGAGTAACTGTTTGGAAAGAGGTTCAAGAGAGCAGGGAGACATTCTTTGCAGCCAATTTCCTCATTTGATTGGGTTTCTTGGAGAAAGTGGCTGCCACGGCCAGATAAGGACTCTAATTTTGTAATTGAGTACATTCCGAAAGGCCATTAAGTAACTAATGTGATAAGTGATTGTAAATTATTACGGCAAGGAGGAAAACTGAGGCAGAACCTTTCATGAGAAAGGATGGCGGAGCATCAAAACAAAGGCTATTTCCTTTTTTTTAATTTTTGGCCTCGTTGTTGTTGTTTGGCCTCCATGTTGTTGTTATTAGGTTGTGAGTTTTTCAGGCTGTCTTGCAATGTTCCAGAAGCATTCTCTCCTGACGTTTTGCCTGCATCTATGGCATGCATCCTCAGAGGTTGTGAGGTCTGTTGGAAACTAGGAAAACGGGGCTTATATACCTGTGTAATATTGTCCCAGTGAGACAAAGAACAGGGGAAATCCAGACAAGAAACAATCAGGACCAGCTAATCTCTCAACAAAGGATTCCACCAGGCAGTAAGAAACCAGACCTTGAAACTGCTAGGCCATTCAATGCTAATCAAGGTGGCCAATTGCAGCATTCACACTTGCCTCCAAACAGACAAGAGTTCTTTCTCCCACCCTGGACATTATTAATTTACTATATATATATATATCTCCAATTTTCCTAGTTTCCAACAGACCTCACAACCTCTGAGGGCACCTGCCATAGATGCAGGCAAAACATCAGGAGAATAGAATCATAGAATCATAGAATCAAAGAGTTGGAAGAGACCTCCTGGGCCATCCAGTCCAACCCCATTCTGCCAAGAAGCAGGAATATTGCATTCAAATCACCCCTGACAGATGGCCATCCAGCCTCTGTTTCAAAGCTTCCAAAGAAAGGAGCCTCCACCACACTCCGGGGCAGAGAGTTCCACTGCTGAACGGCTCTCACAGTCAGGAAGTTCTTCCTCATGTTCAGATGGAATCTCCTCTCTTGTAGTTTGAAGCCATTGTTCCATTGCGTCCTAGTCTCCAGGGAAGCAGAAAACAAGCTTGCTCCCTCCTCCTCCTTGTGGCTTCCTCTCACATATTTATACATGGCTATCATATCTCCTCTCAGCCTTCTCTTCTTCAGGCTAAACATGCCCAGCTCCTTAAGCCGCTCCTCATAGGGCTTGTTCTCCAGAGAATGCTTCTGGAACATGGCCAGGCAGCCTGGAAAAATCACAACAACCCAGTGATTCCAGTCATGAAAGCTTTCGACAATATGTTGTTGTATATATTATCGAAGGCTTTCATGAGATATTGACAAGCTGGAATGTGTCCAGAGGAGGGTGACTAAAATGATCAAGGGTCTGGAGAACAAGCCCTATGAGGAGCGGCTTAAGGAGCTGGGCATGTTTAGCCTGAAGAAGAGAAGGCTGAGAGGAGATATGATAGCCATGTATAAATATGTGAGAGGAAGCCACAGGGAGGAGGAGGGGGCAAGCTTCCTTTCTGCTTCCCTGGAGACTAGGATGTGGATCAATGGCTTCAAACTACAAGAGAGGAGATTCCATCTGAACATAGGAAGAACTTCCTGACTGTGAGAGCTGTCAGCAGTGGAACTCTCTGCCCCGGAGTGTGGTGGAGGCTCCTTCTTTGGAAGCTTTTAAACACAGTCTGGATGGCAATCTGTCAGGGGTGCTTTGAATGCAATATTCCTGCTTCTTGGCAGAATGGGGTTGGACTGGATGATGGCCCAGGAGGTCTTCTTCCAACTGTAGGATTCTGTGATTCTAAGAGCTTGCCTTCAAGTTTAGTCATACTTCAAATGGGCCTGCTGAAATCAGTGGTTCAATCCTAGCTAACTTGGATCTTTCTTATGTCCTTGAGTCCAAGGTTACTGAAATTAGTTCTCTTGAGTGGGGTAGCCATTGGGGACAAAATGTCCCTGCAAATAATAATGGCACCCGCATTGCCATGACTGTGGGCACTCCTTCCCTCCATGTAGCAACGGTGAAGGAGAGCAACCAGAAATGACTGGATTTAATCCCCTGTTGTGGCAGAGATGTTCTCTGATGAGGAGGATGATGGGATTCAGATTCCTGGCTCTTTTTCTGTGCCTCAGATCTCTGGGCCTGCTTCTAGGTCCTTTTCTGAGGCTTCCACAGACAGTGCAGAGTCAGACAGTGCAGAATCAACTCAGCGGTTCTCAGAAGGAAAGAATTTTAACGAAGGAGATAGCGAACAGGTGCGGAGGCATTTGCCTCCTTCCCACGCTGATACTGAAAGTACAGAAAGCCTTGATAGTGACATGACCCGGCAGGCTCGTCTTGATTTGTGGGTCAGGTGGAGTTCTCGCCTGGCCAGCAGATGAGAAGCCAGCTCGGTGAAAGGTCATCGCAATGCTTCCATGTTGGTGAGAGCATAATGTTTTCATGTTAGAAAGGTATTTAGGCTTCTTGCAAACTAAGAGAAAGCGTCAGTTCAACGTAGCTTATTAGCCTGAAAGCTTCATGGAATAACCTTAGCCTGGAAAGCAGCACGCTTGGGATTTCTTGCATTGTGATTCGCGGGGCAATTGTTTCATTGCTTGTACCTTGGACTCTGGTTTGAACTTTGCCTATAGGATTGTGCCTCTTGTTTTTACCTGAAGCTCTTTGGAACTATATTCTGCATTTAACCTAAATCTTTGGAACTTTGCAATGCTTATTCTGTATTTTGACTTGGATTTTTTCCTCAATAAACTATAGACTACAGCTCTTGTGTGGTGGTGTTTGGAAGCAAGGTGAAGCTTACTCTGAGTTGCAAGAATCTCTTTCTTTGTGAGTCTCCTGCGTGGCAACCTTGGAAACTGGGAACAGTCAATGTAACTATGTATGAAGTGCTCTGGGAACATTGCATTAAATATAACTATGTGAAAGAAGGAACATATGGACTCAAAACCTGGAACAGATTCCCTGCTCGCTGAAATGGGAGCGGCAGTGCGGCCTTGGTCTCTCTCTCAAAGCGCAGCAAAACAAGGAACCCAACTCACTCTATTTGCAACTTAGGTCTCTTGAATTATTCACAGGGTCAGCGATAGAAGGTTCCTGAAAAGCCTGAACTCTTGATCTTGCACATAATAAGTCTGGGGCTGAGTATCGGATGTGATGAACCTGTTATAGAGCAGGAATTTTTAGGAGTCTTTGCCAGGAGGCAGAGACCAATCAGACTCTTTAAAGAGTTCGTTACCCTGGCGAGACAGAGAGAAGCACCCAATCCCTGATTTTTCCCAATAAAAGGTCTCACCAAGTGGAAGGAAGTGCCACCGAGATGTTTTATTTGCGATTCAGCTGAAAAGGATGCAGAGCGGCAATCATTCGCCAAGCAGAGCATGTGGTTACAGAAGTAAAGGCCATTTTTATAGAAAATACAGAGTTGTGAGTTTCAAAATTCCCACTCCCCCCTCCTGCCCAGCTCGAAGGGGATTGGCTGACGCGCAAACAGCTGGGAGGAGGCTTGGCCATCCCCCATGCATCAGGGCCAATCACAGGGCTTTCGCGGGGTGCCAGAGCCTATCAGGAGGCTCCTGCTGCCTCGACTCCAGCGAATCAGAAGGGAGGGAGGCGGGATGAAGGGAGACAATGCATTCTGGAGTGGATTATGGAGTTTTAATGCCCTTAGGCTTATCGAGTCCGGGGATCGGCCTTCCAGAGAAGCCACTTTATTGTCCTGAGATGGGTCTGTGATAAGCATTGATGGCTTAATCCGGGTTTTCCTCTTACAATCAGATAGGGCACAAAGGGGAAACTTTTGTGAATGTCCTTAGTGGAAAGATTTGAAAGAAAAACGGCTTGGAGGAAAAGAGGACTTTCCTAAGGTCATATTCCCCCCATTGTTATATGATTAAAAAGTCTGCCAAACGGAAATCCTAATGGTGGCCCAACTCCGAAGTCAAAAGGATTTCCTTTACTATTGTCCATGCAAAGAATGTCCAAAGATAAGGGTCTTTTCATGATCGCTGATTGCTTTTCCAGAGGCAGGGCAGCTTCCTTGTAGATTTCCCCCAAGGAGAGGGGAAGGGGGCAAAAGGGTCAGGGCAAGGTCAAGTACATGAAGGGGAATATAGAAATACAGGAGAAAATATGAAAATATCGAAGTCATAACACAGAGAGTAAACACAACTACCCTCCCCCAGTGTCCATAAAGGGAAATATCTCCATGAGGAGGAAAGAGAGTCCCTTGTTTGTGAGGTGGGGGACCCTCAGGAGCCCAGGTGTGCCTAAGGTGGGAAAATTCAAATACTTTTGTGGCATGATTTTCAGTAATAAATTGGTTACCTTCTGCTGTAAACATATGAAAATAGGGCACAAAGCCTTGATTAAATGATACACACCAAACTGACCAAGGCTTAACCCTTATTATCCAGCCTGGTGTCCTTGCCCTTAGCAAAACTATAAGTTATTATCTCTTGGGGGGGGGGGTCATGTTTGACTTCAAACCCTTTCATTCCTTTCCGTCTCCCCCCACAAAGTGTGCCTAAGATTGTGGAAATGGCCTTGCCGGTTTAATAGGCTCCGAGCCTCCTGTTTGTGAGTCTCAGCAGTTTCTCCCCCTCCTCTTTACCTTGTCAATAAAACTGCAACATGGATGCAAACAGCGAGTGTGCCGAGCCCTTTTTTGTGGCGCCATAAAAGGAGCCTTGTACGAAAATAGCCTCAGGCAGGGAACGGATGAGTAGTTACAGAAGTTATTGCATTGTACCTTCGGAGGCTGCCGGTGCAGACAGCTCCAAACACAATCCCAAAAGCCATCATAAATATCTTGATTTCTGCTGATAGACGACGAATCACTGTGCGCGCTCTGTGGCTGGGAGGAAATGCGTTGCCGGGAAGCCGTTTATCATGAAACCACTAAACCAAGGCCATGCACGGACCCCGCTTTATGAACTACAAAGCTCCCCAGGAGAACCCAGGAGAAATTGGGAGAGGGCAAAGAAAGTTACTCAGCCCCAAACTGCCACAAAAACAAAGCAGTTTGTGCATCTTAGGATCCCCTCTTCCTTTTCCCATTTCTCTAAACTAAGGAAATGCAACTTGGCTTTGGAAGCAATATGGTGTCACTGCTGGTCGTTGTTGCACTCCAAGGCTGGGAATCACCTCTGTACTTAACACACACTCCAATCCAAGGTAAAATAGCAAAGCAGTTTATTGAAGAATATATATGGAACGCAATTCAGCAAAATAGTATTAAACAACCAAAGTCCAAATATCAGGATAAATCCACAGAAATCAAAGTACATGAGTAGCATTAAAAAACAGGAATACAAAAGCAGAATGAATCCAAAACATGAGATTCAGGAACAGTCCTCAAAAAACTTGGAAGCAAGAAACATGAACAAGAGGAAACAGAGGCTGGATGGCCATCTGTCAGGGGCGATTTGAATGCAATATTCCTGCTTCTTGGCAGAATGGGGTTGGACTGGATGGCCCATGAGGTCTCTTCCAAGTCTAGGATTCTAGGATTCTAGGCGTCTTGACCTTCATAAACTCTCTTGAGAAGGTCTGTGTTGATGTAACATAAATCTCCTATCTAACTGCTCACTGGGGGTGCTTTGAATGTGATTGTCCTGCTTCTTGGCAGAATGGGGTTGGACTGGATGGCCCATGAGGTCTCTTCCAACTCTAGGATTCTATAATTCTAGGTGTCTTGACCTTCATAAACTCTCTTGAGAAGGTCTGTGTTGACGTAACATAAATCTCCTATCTAACTGCTCACTGGGGGTGCTTTGAATGCGATTGTCCTGCTTCTTGGCAGAATGGGGTTGGACTGGATGGCCCATGAGGTCTCTTCCAACTCTAGGATTCTATAATTCTAGGTGTCTTGACCTTCATAAACTCTCTTGAGAAGCTCTGTGTTGTCGTAACGTAAATCTCCTATCTAACTGCTCACTGGGGGTGCTTTGAATGTGATTGTCCTGCTTCTTGGTAGAATGGGGTTGGACTGGATGGCCCACAAGGTCTCTTCCATCTCTATGATTCTATGCTAGTCTGTCCACCTGAAGTTTTATTTTGATCCTCTGAGGTCAGTTTCGTTTCTGACCTTGCTTCCCTAGGTAACACCCTTTCTGGAATGTGGCCTTCAGACAGAGACTGCTCATTTGCTGGCTCTCCTGCTGTTCCTTGCAGACCCAGAATCCTTAGTGTCATCAGGCTGACTAACAGGCCCAGAGAGATCATATGTAGGCACAGAATGCTATTTGATTGTAGGTGTTGCAACCCAGATCAGGAAACAAAGCCATAAGATATTAATTCACCACACTTGACTGTAGGAAAAAACAATCCTTTTTATTGATGAAAAATGGTTACAAAATAGAGGAAAATACAAAGTCCAAAAAGCCACAGTAAAATTCAGCAGTCAGGAATATCTATGAACTAGATCAAAATTCCAAAAGCAACACTATAAAAACCTGGAACCTGTTAGCATCTCACTAACCGTACTTGGAAACTAGAAGCCTCTGGGAATGCAGGCCATGAGAACCGGGAAATCTGCCAAGGTAATGCCTCTGTCTAAACGATGCTTGATCTAACGAGAAAGCCCGGGGAGAGACACTTAAAACTAAAGAAACTGTTTCGGGACACGCCTCCAGGCTTTGAAGCCTGTGCCTCCCTTTCCTTTAATCTGCTTGACCTTCGCAGACTCTGTGATTCACTCCTGTTTTTCCAAATCTGTCCTTTTCTATCCTCATTTAAAAAGGCAGGTGCTAGCTCCTCTGGAGAGCTATCACCGCTTGATTCAGAAATATTCCCATCAGGATGCGTAGTTTCACTTTCCGAGCCACTGACCTCAGAATCAACGGTTTCCAAACCATCAGGGACAAATTCATGTTCAGTAGCCTGTTCAGTTGCATCAGGAAATACAATCAGAGAATCAGGTCCAGGTTCACACGCAGGCTGAACCCCAACAGTAGGTGAACTACAAATCCTAGCAACTACAACTCCCTAAAGTCAAGATCTATTTTCCCCAAACTCCCCAAACAGTGTTCACATTTGGTCATATTGAGTATTCGTGCCAAGTTTGGTCCAGATCCATCATTGCTTGAGTCCACAGTGTTCTCTGGATGGACGTGAACTACAACTCTCAAACTCAAGGTCAATGCCCACCAGACCCTAGAACTACAACTTCCAAATGTCATATTTTGAGAGACAATCGAGTCGAGAGGGGATCATTGTGGGGTGTCCTCTGTCTTCCCCAACTGTTGTTAATCCCAACCAGATCTATTCAGGGAAATCAAACTCCAAGAAAGGAGATTCCACCTGAACATGAGGAAGAACTTCCTGACTGTGAGAGCCGTTCAGCAGTGGAACTCTCTGCCCCGGAGTGTGGTGGAGGCTCTTTCTTTGGAAGCTTTTAAACAGATGCTGGATGGCCATCTGTCAGGGGTGCTTTGAATGCAATATTCCTGTTTCTGGGCAGAATGGGGTTGGACTGGATGATGGCCCAGGAGGTCTCTTCCAACTCTTTGATTCTATGTTCAGCAGTGGAACTCTCTGCCCCGGAGGGAGTGTGGTGGAGGCTCCTTCTTTGGAAGCTTTTAAGCAGAGGCTGGATGGCCATCTGTCAGGGGTGATTTGAATGCAATATTCCTGTTTCGGGGCAGAATGGGGTTGGACTGGATGATGGCCCAGGAGGTCTCTTCCAACTCTTGGATTCTAGGATTCTATGAAATGCTTTGAGGTCACAACCAGAGGGACATAGTCTTCTTTTAGCAACACCGAAATCAGAAGGCTGACACCTGTTGGGTTGAGCTGAGAGAGACTATTGTGAAGATTGGCTCTTTGTTGGCATGGCAGAAACACATACGGCGAAGTGGGATTTATATTTAGGTGTGTGTTGGGAGGAGAGTGAGATCATGAGTTGCTCTCCAAAACGTTCTTGCGGCAGAAATGATCTGATCGGTTTTCACTGAATCAGGTCAGCAAAGGCGACGGTTCCTCAGCTTGACATCTGAGCCTCTACAACGCGTGATGGTTGACCCGAATGTAGCCGAGTGACACAGCGAGTTACTGTCGTTGCCTAAGAGACAACATCTTCAGAGCTTTTCTCTCTCTGTGCGTATGTCACGCGCTCCTGAATTGTGCTCCACTATTTAGAGCAAGCTGTTGAGTGCGGAGGCATTCGCTTTGTGAAACGCTCTTCCTTTGTCACAATCCCACCTGTTCTGTGCAGAAAGAGAGGTTTTCTGGAGTATTTCCAGAGTATTCTGTGTTTTGTAGATGAAATAGACAATGGTTTCAATTGCTTTGGTTACTCCCAAAGTCATGAGGGCCGCTCCTCGTGTTCAATACCTGCTAGGCCTGTGCGGTTTCGTTCGTTAATTCGTTAATTCGTTATTAATTCGTTATTTTTACCATTTCCGAAGCGATATTGAAACATATTTCCAAACCCGGAAGGGTTTTTAAATATCGAACCAGCAGCCCCCAGAGTTTTAACGAGCCTCCGCTCGTTTCGTTAATGGGGTGGAGGCTGCTGGAGTGCTGGTGCATGGGAGCCAATCCGGCGCTCCCAAACAGTGCACCACCATGGGTCCGTGGCTGCCTGTTTTTGATTGGCCGGCGAGCCCTTTCAAAGCGGCTCCGCGCGGCCCGTAGCTTCAAGAGGGCGAGGGAGTTTGCATTGGGTTGGCTTGGCAATGGCTGCTAGCAACTCGGATTGGATTCATTCCTTGCTGCTGTGAGTGCTGCTTGCTTCATTTGCTGTCTCTTGCCTGTGTTTGGTCCACATTTGGGCCATTTTTTGGTTAATTTTCAATTTTAAAATATTTTTAATATTATTTTTTAATATTATTTTTAATATTATTTTTTAATATTATTTTTAATATTATTTTTTAATATTATTTTAATATTATTCTTAAAAAATATTCTAAAAAAGAAAAGACTCTTCTGTTGGTGTGTGCTCTCATTTGCTGTATCCTGCCTGTGTTTGGTCCACATTTGGGCCATTTTTTGGTTAATTTTCCATTTTAAAATATTTTTAATATTATTTTTATATTATTTTTTAATATTATTTTAATATTATTTTTTAATATTATTTTTTACTATTATTCTTAAAAAATATTCTAAAAAAGAAAAGACTCTTCTGTTGGTGTGTGCTCTCATTTGCTGTATCGTGCCTGTGTTTGGTCCACATTTGGGCCATTTTTTGGTTAATTTTCCATTTTAAAATATTTTTAATATTATTTTTTAATATTATTTTTTAATATTATTTTTAATATTATTTTTTAATATTATTTTTTAATATTATTTTAATATTATTCTTAAAAAATATTCTAAAAAAGAAAAGACTCTTCTGTTGGTGTGTGCTCTCATTTGCTGTATCCTGCCTGTGTTTGGTCCACATTTGGGCCATTTTTTGGTTAATTTTCCATTTTAAAATATTTTTTAATATTATTTTAATATTATTTTTTAATATTATTTTAATATTATTCTTAAAAAATATTCTAAAAAAGAAAAGACTCTTCTGTTGGTGTGTGCTCTCATTTGCTGTATCCTGCCTGTGTTTGGTCCACATTTGGGCCATTTTTTGGTTAATTTTCCATTTTAAAATATTTTTAATATTATTTTTAATATTATTTTTTAATATTATTTTTAATATTATTTTTTAATATTTTTTTAATATTATTCTTAAAAATATTCTAAAAAAGAAAAGACTCTTCTGTTGGTGTGTGCTCTCATTTGCTGTCTCCTGCCTGTGTTTGGTCCACATTTGGGCCATTTTTTGGTTAATTTTCCATTTTAAAATATTTTTAATATTATTTTTAATATTATTTTTTAATATTATTTTTAATATTATTTTTAATATTATTTTTTAATATTATTTTTTAATATTATTCTTAAAAAATATTCTAAAAAAGAAAAGACTCTTCTGTTGGTGTGTGCTCTCATTTGCTGTCTCCTGCCTGTGTTTGGTCCACATTTGGGCCATTTTTTGGTTAATTTTCCATTTTAAAATATTTTTTATATTATTTTAATATTATTTTTTAATATTATTTTAATATTATTCTTAAAAAATATTCTAAAAAAGAAAAGACTCTTCTGTTGGTGTGTGCTCTCATTTGCTGTATCCTGCCTGTGTTTGGTCCACATTTGGGCCATTTTTTGGTTAATTTTCCATTTTAAAATATTTTTTAATATTATTTTTTAATATTATTTTTTAATATTATTTTAATATTATTCTTAAAAAATATTCTAAAAAAGAAAAGACTCTTCTGTTGGTGTGTGCTCTCATTTGCTGTCTCCTGCCTGTGTTTGGTCCACATTTGGGCCATTTTTTGGTTAATTTTCCATTTTAAAATATTTTTTAATATTATTTTAATATTATTTTTAATATTATTTTATATTATTCTTAAAAAATATTCTAAAAAAGAAAAGACTCTTCTGTTGGTGTGTGCTCTCATTTGCTGTCTCCTGCCTGTGTTTGGTCCACATTTGGGCCATTTTTTGGTTAATTTTCCATTTTAAAATATTTTTAATATTATTTTTTAATATTATTTTTTTAATATTTTTTAATATTATTCTTAAAAAATATTCTAAAAAAGAAAAGACTCTTCTGTTGGTGTGTGCTCTCATTTGCTGTATCCTGCCTGTGTTTGGTCCACATTTGGGCCATTTTTTGGTTAATTTTCCATTTTAAAATATTTTTTAATATTATTTTAATATTATTCTTAAGAAATACAAAAAATATTCTAAAAATTCGTTAATATTTACAAAATTTTAAATACCAAAACTTTTTTTGGGAAAGTTTTGTAATTATTTTAAATATCGAAACAAAAAAACACCCCAATTACAAATCGATTTTAGAAACAAATTTTTTCTTGATCAAACAGGCCTAATACCTGCCTGTTGAGCAGAGAAGTCATCTATATAAACAAACATGTAATGTCAGTTTGTGGGACTAACAGAACTCAAAAACCACTGGATGAATTGACACCAAATTTGGACACAAGACACCTAACAACCCAATGTATGTCCTTCACTCAAAAAAAATATGATTTTCTCATTTGGGAGTTGTCGTTGCTGGGATTTATAGTTAATTTATAGTTAATTTATAGTTAATTTATAGTTAAAATGTAATGTTAGTTTGTGGGATTAACAGAACTCAAAAAAACACTCGACGAAGTGACACCAAATTTGGACACAAGACACCTAACAGCCCAATATACATCCTTCACTCAAAAAACAACAACGATTTTGTCATTTGGGAGTTGTAGTTGCTGGGATTTATAGTTCACCTACAATCGAAGAGCATTCTGAACTCCACCAATGATGGAATTGGGCGAACCTTAGCACACAGGGTTCCTATGACCAACAGAAAAAACTGGAAGGGTTTGGTGGACATTGACCTTGAATTTGGGAATTGTAGTTCACCCACATCCAGGGATCACTGTGGATTTTATCATTTGGGGGTTGTAGTCGCTAGGATTTATAGTTCACCTACAATCAAAGAGCATTCTGAACTCCACCAATGATGGAATTAGGCAAACCTTAGCACACAGGGTTCCTATGACCAACAGAAAAAACTGGAAGGGTTTGGTGGACATTGACCTTGAATTTGGGAGTTGTAGTTCACCCACATCCAGAGAGCACTGTGGATTTTATCATTTGGGGGTTGTAGTCGCTAGGATTTATAGTTCACCTACAATCAAAGCGCATTCTGAACTCCACCAATGATGGAATTGAACCCTATCCTAGGATTCATTTATTATTATTATTATTATTATTATTATTATTATTATTATTATTCTGAGATTGAATGGCCATCTTTCAGGAGTGGTTACATTGTGCTTTCCCCATTTGCCAGAAGGGGTTTGACTGGATGACCCTTGGAGGTCTCTTCCTACCTGAAAAACCTACAACAACCCAGTGATTCCAGCCATGCTCTGTGCATAATGAGTACCTTAAAAACAAAAAAACTAATGAACGAAATCACACCAAATTTGGCAACGAAACATCTCACAACACAAGGAGTGATCATCACTCAAAAAATTATGATTTCTCATTTGAGAGTTGTAGTCACTAGGATTTATAGTTCACCTACAATCAAAGAGCATTCTGAACTCCACCAATGATGGAATTGAACCAAAAATGGCATACAGGACTTCCATGACCAACAGAACACACTGGAAGGATTTGGTGGGCATTGACCTTGAGTTTGGGAGTTGTAGTTCACCTACATCCAGAGAGCTCTGTGGACTGAAACAACGATGGATCCGGACAAAACTTGGCACGAATACTCCATATGCCCAAATATGAACACAAATGGAGTTTGGAGGAAATAGACCTTGACATTTGGGATTTGTAGTTACTGGGATTTATAGTTCACCTACAATCAAAGAGCATTCTGAACTCCACCAATGATGGAATTGAACCAAACATGGCATACAGGACTTCCATGACCAACAGAACACACTGGAAGGGTTTGGTGGGCATTGACCTTGAGTTTGGGAGTTGTAGTACACCTACATCCAGAGAGCACTGTGGACTCAAACAATGATGGATCTGGACCAAACTTGGCATGAATACTCCATATGCCCAAATATGAACACAGATGGAGTTTGGGGGAAATAGACCTTGACATTTGGGATTTGTAGTTACTGAGATTTATAGTTCACCTACAATCAAAGAGCATTCTGAAGCCCACGAACGACAGAATTGGGGCAAACTTCCCACACAGAACCCTATGACCAACAGAAAATACTTAAGGCCATCCAGTCCAACTCCCTTAACCAGGGCAATAAAACATAATCAAATACAGTGTTTACCCGCAAGCATAAAGAAATTACATATATTAGAAACCAACACTTATTTTCCAGATCATCAGACTGGGCCACAGCAGCGTGTGGCAGAGGTCGGCTAGTCTATATAAACAAAAAGGTAATGTTCGTTTGTGGGATTGACATAACTCAAAAACCACTGGACAAATTGATACAAAATTTCACATACGAATCCCGTAACAGACCAACAATTAACCATCACTCATAAACCCTCACCAAAAAAAAAACAGCGAAAAGGACTTAAACACCCAAAAAAGCTAAATGACGATACAGTGCATGCGTGAAAATGGCAGCTTCCTGCATCCCCAAGACCAGGCCCTTTAGGAAAGGAGGATGATCCAAATGCACTGCTTCCAAGCTGTAAGCTTTCTTCTCCTTGGATTTCTTTGAGAGCATCCCAATCGGTACATATTTCCTATTTCCTATTCCTGGACTGCAACTTCCAGCAATCCTCCAGATAGATAAGATAGATAGATTAGATAGAGATAGATACATAGGTAGATAGATCAATCAGGTGGACTGCTGGGAGTTGCAGTCCAAGAATAGGTAGAGAAGGAAGAAAGGAGAGAAAGAAAAAGGGAGGAGAAGGAAGGAAGGAAAGAAGGAGAGAAGGAAAGAAAAAAGGGAAGGAAGGGAGGGAGGGAGGGAGGAAGGAGAGAAAGAAAGAAAGAAAGAAAAAAGGAAAGAAAGAAAGAAAAAGAAAGAGAAGGAAAGAAAGGAAAAATGAAAGGAAGGAAAGAAGGAAAAGGAAGGAAGGAAGGAAGGAGGAAGGAAGGAAGGAAGGAAGGAAGGAAGTAAGGAGAGAAAAAAAGAAAGAAAGAAAGAAAAGAGAAAGAAAAAGGAAGGAATGAGGATAAGAAATACGACCACAGAAAAAGTCACCTAAAGACATCAAGAAGACCTATTCATTATAAGGACAAGACAGAGGTAGTACAGTAATGAAGTAATTAAGGAATGAAGGAATTACGGAATGAAGGAGCTCCTGAATTGAAATATAAACCCGTGCTTTAGCTTTCTGGCGGTCTGGAGTTCGTGAGGCAATTACGTTAGTAAGGAACGTACAGGACTTAAAGGAAGTAACGGAAATGACTTAAGGCCGTAAGTCGTCCTTCCTTATATAACGCAACGACAAGACCGACTCCCTCACTCCATCCATACTCCATCCCTCGCCTTATTACTCTACAATCAAACCTTCTGAGCTTCAGACCCCTTTCCAGACTTATCGAACGAACGCCAGACTGGACCGCACCTACCTCCTCCCTCCCTCTCCCCTTTCCCTTCCTTCCTTCTTTCCTACTTCCTTCCTTCCTTCCTTCCTTCCTTCCTCCTTCCTTCTCTCCCTCCCCCTTCCTTCCCTCTTTCTTTCCTCCTTCCTTCCTTCTTTTCTTCCTTCCCTTCCCTCCTTCCTCTTCTTCTTCCTTCCTTCCTTCCCTCTTTCCCCCTCCTCCCTTCCTCCTTCCCCTTCCTTCCTTTCTTCCTCTCTCCCTCCCCTCTTTCCTTCTCTCTTTCCTTCTTCCTTCCCTTCCTTCCTTCCTTCCTTTCCTTCCTTCTTTCTTTCTTTCTTTCTTTCTTTTTTTCTTTCTTTCTTTCTTTCCTTCCTTCCTTCCTTCCTTCCTCCTTCCTTCCTTCCTTCCTTCCTTCCTTCCTCCTTCCCCTCTCCCCCCCTCCCTCTCCTCATTTACGGTTGGCCAATGGCCACAGCAATGCGTGGTGGGTACAGCTAGTAGTATCATAGAATCCTAGAGTTGGAAGAGACCTAGAGGGTCATTCAGTCCAACCCCATTCTGCCAAGTTAAGCCCCCCACCATGACAAGGTGGCACCCATTGGCATAAACCAGTACAGGTGGTGAAGGGGATGCAATCATATGTAAACAACGTGAAAAGTAGAGGACTCAACACACAGCCCCATGGTGTCCCAGTGTTCACAGTGAGAGCTGACGAGGTATGGTGCCCTAATCGAACCCTCTGGGAACATCCAGACGAGAAGGTCACAGTCCAGGGACAAAGTGAATATGACAATTCAACATCTATGAGTTTGGGCACCAGTCTATGTGGGAGGATTGTGTTACATGCAGAACTAAAGTCTGCAAAAAGCATCTGCTCCCTTGGCAGCCACCTCTCCACAAAGGTCAACATTGACACTGAAATGCAACACCGCCTGAGCTCTGCAAGTGCAGCATTTTCCTGAATGGAGCAGAGAGTGTTTGAGGACCGGGACATCCGTAGGGAGACCAAGGGGCTTGTCTATAAAGCTATTGTCCTCCCAACCCTGCTATACGCCTGCAAAACATGGACTGTCTACAGATGTCACATGCAACTCCTGGAACAATTCCATCAGCGCTGCCTCCAAAAAAATCCTGTAAATCTCTTGGGAAGACAGGCGGACAAATGTCAATGTGCTGGGAGAAGCAAAGACCACCAGCACTGAAGCAATGCTCCTCTGCCATCAACTCCACTGGACCGACCATGTTGTCCGGATGCCCGACCACCATCTCCCAAAGCAGTTGCTCTACTCCAAACTCAAGAACAGAAAATGGAAGGTTGATGGGCAGGAAAAGAGATTGAAAGATGGGCTCAAAGCCAACCTTAAAAACTCTGGCATAGACTCTGAGAACTGGGAAGCCCTGGCCCTTGAGCGCTCCAGCTGGAGGTCAGCTGTGACCAGCAGTGCTGTAGAATTTGAAGAGGCATGAATGGAGGGCGAAAGAGAGAAATGTGCCAAGAGGAATGCGCATCAAGCCAACCCCGACCGGGACCGCCTTCCACCTGGAAACCAATGCCCTCACTGTGGTAGAACATGCGGGTCAAGAATAGGCCTCCACAATCACCCATGGACCCACAATCACCTATGGACTCCGAACTTGGAAGATTATCCTACTCGGACAATGAGGGATTGCCTAAGTAAGTAAGTATCCTCACATAGTTCCCCCATCATTCCAGGTGGGTCAAAGCAGCGTGGAACGGGGTGGCTATGGCCTCCTCTATCAATCTTATGGAGTCTATATGCAAACTGATGTTTGTCCAAGAAATGAGATGCCTACAGGCCAGTTCTTCAAGGCACTTCGTGATGATGGAAGTGAGTGCCACTGGTTGGCAGTCCTGAAAATTCTTTAGACACCAATTGCTGTAATGCCAACCTGTAGATTTGTCTGGAATTAATAATAGTCCTTTGAAGTCAATGGCAAGAGTTCATTGGGACACGCATAATGCAGTGCGAGATTTGAAATTTCAGAAGGCAATCTGACAGAGTGGAATATACTGTCCCCTGGAAACCAATTGGACCAAATGCACCTGGATTGAGAATTCCATCAAGGCAAAGCAATGAAAATGCATAATAAACATACTAGTTTTCATGTGCCAATAATCATGAGGCAAAACATAGCTCCGTGAAAATGTATATTCTGTACTCTGTGGACTAGGCTTGGTTGATCCAAAACAAAAATGGTTCAAAACTCGTTTCGGATGTAGGAGGCGCTGGTGGTTCAATTCTAAAGTCAATTCCGATTTTCACAGAAAAAAATGTTCAAAACTTTGAAACTTCTGAGACTTCCAAATCCTTTCGTTAATGGTTTGAAAGTGTTATTTCTAGGCCTGGGTAACAACGGAAAAATTTGTTTCTAAAATCGATTTGTATTTGGGGTTTTTTTGTTTCGATATTTAAAATAATTACAAAATTTTCCCTTTAAAAAGTTCGATATTTACGAAATTTCGTAAATGGTAAAAAATTAACGAATCGATTTCCGAAACAATAACGAATCGATTCGTTAATGGCGGACGCGACCGCGAAAGACGCTAAAAAACCTCCAAAAACTTCTGAAGCTTCCCTCTCCCTCTGTTGTTGACTGTTGGTGTGATAGTATAATTTTTTTTCACTAATTAAACAATAAAACTGGCCCAGACATGCGGAAATAATAATGAAACGACCTCAGAACAATAACGAAACGAATACAATAACGAAATACGAAGCATTTACAAAACGTGTTTAAAAATTCGTTTTTTAAAAAAATTGCTCCAGAATGGTTCGTTATCGTTTTGTAATTGAAAAAAATAACGAATTATTAACGAATTACGAATTAACAAAACGAAACCGCCCAGCCCTAGTTATTTCTTGTTTCATTGGGTGGTCTTTACTTTGAAAGTAGTTGTTTTGCTCCAGAAACGGGGAAAAGCAAGCAGAGGAAATTCCTTACTTCTCTGGTTTAAAACTGGCTTCTCTGGCTATAAAACTGGCTTCTCTGGCTTGGGCCGAGGCCAGGGACCAGAAGCAGGAAAAAGCTGAATCATTTCCTTCCTTCTCTGGTTTAAAACTGGCTTCTCTGGCTTGAGCCAAGGCCAGGGACCAGAAGCGAGGAAAAGCAAGTGGAGGAAATTCCTTCCTTCTCTGGTTTAAAACTGGCGTCTCTGGCTTTAAAACTGGCTTCTCTGGCTTGAGCCAAGGTCAAGAAATTCCTTCCTTCTCTGGTTTAAAACTGGCTCCTCTGGCTTGAGCCAAGGCCAGGAAATTCCTTCTTTCTCTGTTTTAAAACTGGCTCCTCTGGTTTGAGCCAAGGCCAGGAAATTCCTTCTTTCACTGGTTTAAAACTGGCTCCTCTGGTTTGAGCCAAGGCCAAGAAATTCCTTCCTTCTCTGGTTTAAAACTGGCTCCTCTGGCTTGAGCCAAGGTCAAGAAATTCCTCCCTTCTCTGGTTTAAAACTGGCTTCTCTGGCTTGAGCCAAGGTCAAGAAATTCCTCCCTTCTCTGGTTTAAAACTGGCTTCTCTGGCTTGAGCCAAGGTCAAGAAATTCCTCCCTTCTCTGGTTTAAAACTGGCTTCTCTGGCTTGAGCCAAGGTCAAGAAATTCCTCCCTTCTCTGGTTTAAAACTGGCTTCTCTGGTTTGAGCCAAGGTCAAGAAATTCCTTCCTTCTCTGGTTTAAAACTGGCTTCTCTGGCTTGAGCCAAGGCCAAGAAATTCCTCCCTTCTCTGGTTTAAAACTGGCTCCTCTGGCTTGAGCCAAGGTCAAGAAATTCCTCCCTTCTCTGGTTTAAAACTGGCTTCTCTGGTTTGAGCCGAGGCCAGGAAATTCCTTCCTTCTCTGGTTTAAAACTGGCTCCTCTGGCTTGAGCCAAGGTCAAGAAATTCCTTCCTTCTCTGGTTTAAAACTGGCTTCTCTGGCTTGAGCCGAGGCCAGGAAATTCCTTCCTTCTCTGGTTTAAAACTGGCTCCTCTGGCTTGAGCCAAGGTCAAGAAATTCCTTCCTTCTCTGGTTTAAAACTGGCTTCTCTGGTTTGAGCCGAGGCCAGGAAATTCCTCCCTTCTCTGGTTTAAAACTGGCTCCTCTGGCTTGAGCCAAGGTCAAGAAATTCCTTCCTTCTCTGGTTTAAAACTGGCTTCTCTGGCTTGAGCCGAGGCCAGGAAATTCCTTCCTTCTCTGGTTTAAAACTGGCTTCTCTGGCTTGAGCCGAGGCCAGGAAATTCCTTTCCTGGTTTAAAACTGGCTCTCTGGTTTGAGCCAAGGCCAGGAAATTCCTTTCTTCTCTGGTTTAAAACTGGCTTATCTGGCTTGAGCCGAGGCCAGGAAATTCCTTCCTTCCCTGGTTTAAAACTGGTTTCTCTGGTTTGAGCCAAGGCCAGGAAATTCCTTCCTTCTCTGGTTTAAAACTGGATTCTCTGGCTTGAGCTGAGGCCAGGAAATGCCTTCCTTCTCTGGTTTAAAACTGGATTCTCTGGCTTGAGCTGAGGCCAGGAAATTCCTTCCTTCTCTGGTTTAAAACTGCCTTCTCTGGCTTGAGCTGAGGCCAGGATATTCCTTCCTTCTCTGGTTTAAAACTGGCTACTCTGGCTTGAGCTGAGGCCAGGAAATCCCTTCCTTCTCTGGTTTAAAACTGGCTTCTCTGGCTTGAGCTGAGGCCAGAGACCAGAAGCGGGGGAAAACAAGCGGAGGAAATCACTTCCTTCTCTGGTTTAAAACTGGCTTCTCTGGCTTGAGCTGAGGCCAGAGACCAGAAGCGGGGGAAAACAAGCGGAGGAAATCACTTCCTTCTCTGGTTTAAAACTGGCTTCTCTGGCTTGAGCTGAGGCCAGAGACCAGAAGCGGGGGAAAACAAGCGGAGGAAATCACTTCCTTCTCTGGTTTAAATCTGGCTACTCTGGCTTGAGCCGAGGCCAGGGACATGCCTACTATGGACCTCCAGATATTATTGGACTCCAATTGTCAACACAACAACCATTATTGGCATGACCAGTGTTGAGTTAATGGGTCAGAGAAGGGGTGCTGGTGGTGATGTTCATCTGAACAGCAAAATTGGTCTCAATCCAACTATCCAGATTGCCCTGAAGTCCCAGGAGACTCTGGAGATTCAAGGAACCATGAGAGTATTCTCCAAATCTTCTCCTGAAGCTGCTGCATGTTGTAAAGACTGCTAGCCACCCATTTGCAATGAGTACACGTTTTTGGGTCCCTGTAGACAAGCCCTTCGTCATTTTATCTTAACTAGCAATGACAAGAATTGGAAATCCATTCCCAGTTGTGGAGTTTGGCCTAATCCACAGTATCTTCTAGTCAAATGGATTTCATAGGTCTGGAGAATAACTAAAGCAGAAAGCTTTGGGCTAGACAGGCCTACGTTCAGAAAGACTCAATAGTTTCGACTCTTCTAATGGACTCTGAGTAAACTAAGCATGCTTGGGTTTGAACTGATAAATATTCTGAATTCTGCTTGTGCATTCTGGAAGAATGTTCACTTGTCCCTGTCACTAATGGAGATCCTGATCAGGACCGGGCCCAGGACGGAACCCTGCTAGTGGCACCCCGCTCGTCACTTCTTTCCAGGATGAAGAGGAGGAAGCCTTGGGGAGAATCACCCTCTGGGTTCGTCCACTTAACCAATTCCAGATCTACCTCACCGTAGTTTTGCCTCGCCCACATTGGACTAATTTCCTTGCCAGAAGGTCGTGGGGACCTTGTTCAAGAAGGCCTTCCTGAAATCCAGACACGCTCCATCCACGGCATCATTCCCCGCATCTACCCAGCTTGTAACTCTATCAAAAACAGAGATCAGATGAGTCTGGCATGACTTGTTTTTGATAAATCCATGTTGACTATTAGCGATGCCTGCATTTGTTTTTACGTGTTTGTAGACCACTTCCTTGACCATCTTTCCCAGAATCTTGCCTGGTATCGACGTGAGGCTGACCGGACATATAGTGGGAGTTGAAGACCAAAACTCCTGGAGGGTCCAAGTTGGCCCATGCTTGTACTAAGAGTATGTCATCCATGAACTGAAGGATATTCTCCACATACTGACAGAATAGTAGGAGTTGAAGTCCAAAAAGCCTGGAGGCCCCAAGTTGGCCCATGCGTGTGCCATGAGTATGTCATCCAGGTACTGAAGGATGTTGTCCACGTACTGAATGAATAGCGGGAGTTGAAGTCCAAAACACCTGGAGGGCCCAAGTTGGCCCATGCCTGTGCCATGAGTATCTTGTCCACGTACTGAAGGAATAGTGGGAGTGCTGGAGTTCTGATTTGGTCTACAGACCTCCGTTGTAGAGTGTCTACACTACACTACAGCAAATGTTTCATCCTAGGCTACTGCACCTTCTCGGCATGTGGCCCCACACTTCTCTGTATGCGGCCGTGTGTCATCAAAAATGGCTACACGTGTCAGTCCTGACACGAGTGTCATAGGTTCACCATCACGGCTCTAGACCATGGCCATACAGCCCGAAAAAACCTACAACAACCCAGTGATTCTGGCCATGAAAGCCTTCGAAAATACATAATAATAATAATAATAATAATAATAATAATAATAATAATACTTGTCGAAGGCTTTCATGGCCGGAATCACTGGGTTGTTGTAGGTTTTTCCGGGCTATATGGCCATGTTCTGGAGGCAATTTTTCTCCTGACGTTTTGCCTGCATCTATGGCAAGCATCCTCAGAAGTAATGAGGTCTGTTGGGACTAGGAAAAATGGGTTTATATATCTGTGGAATGACCAGAGTGAGACAAAGGACTCTTATCTGCTGGGGCTAGCTGTGAATGTTTCAGCTGACCACCTTGATTTGCATTCAATGGCTTGGAAGCGCCTGGGGGGAATCTTTTGTTGAGAGTGATTTTATGTGCCTGTTTGTTTCCCCTCTGTTGTTTTGCTGTTGTAATTTTAGAGTTTTTTAATACTGGTAGCCAGATTTTGTTCATTTTCATGGTTTCTTCCTTTCTGTTGAAATTGTCCACATGCTTCTTGTGGATTTCAATGGCTTCTCTGTGTAGTCTGACATTATTATTATTATTATTATTATTATTATTATTATTATTATTTCCCAGTAAACAGAATGTGGGGAGAAACAGACCGGAAAGAGCACAGGTTTTTGCCAAGTTGCACACTCCCAATACACACACAAACATATATATATATACCCCAGAAACCTCTCCAATTGTATGCATGACCAAGACTCAAACGTAGCGTTCAACTCTTTGATTCACCTTCGACTGAAAAACAAATAAACTCCCCTCCGGAAATGATGCTGAATCAGCTTCCAGAGAGAGTCCTTCATTCCTGGCAGAGGGATGTCTGACATTATGGACTGATTGTTTATTAGGCAATAATGGCATTGTTCTTCTCTTCCTGAGCAGGTAAAATCCCCTTTGGCATGTTTTCTCTCCACTTTCCTACTTGGCTTGTCACAGCCGGAATCTCTTCCTGGAAGGGGGTTTTATCCCCTCCAATAAGAAGCAATACAAGACGAAACATTATTTATTTATTTATTTATTTATTTATTTGGTACACTTATATACCGCTAACTTCTCAGCCTGGATCGGCGACTCAGTTGCGGTTTACAGCATTTAAAATCAATCTCCAGTTTAAAAACATATACAAAATACAATTACAAATTACAATAGCAAATTATTGGGCCACCAATAATAATCCCATATGTCTCAAGTTGAATCACAGTCCACAATTCGTTGTCCATATATCTGTCCAAGGTCACCTAGATTCGAATCGGTTTCCACAGATTAGCCGAAGGCTTGTTTGAATAACCATGTTTTAAGTTTCTTCCTAAATGCCATCAGCGAAGAGGCTGATCGTATCTCTATAGGGAGGGCGTTCCAAAGCCGGGGGGCCACCACAGAGAAGGCCCTATCTCTCGTTCCCGCCAGCCGCACTTCTGAAGCTGGAGGGATAGAGAGAAGGGACTCTCCGGAAGATCGTAGGGTCCTGGTGGGCTTAGGCAGAGATGCGGTTCAGATAGGTAGCTTGGGCCGGAACCGTTTAGGGCTTTAAAGGCCAACGCCAGCACTTTGAATTCAGCCCGGTAGCAGATCGGTAGCCAGTGGAGTTGGCGCAACAGGGGGGTTGTATGCTCCCTGCGCTCCGCTCCTGTTAAAATCATGGCTGCCGAGCATTGGACTAGTTGGAGCTTCCGAGCTGTCTTCAAAGGCAACCCCACGTAGAGAGCGTTGCAGTAGTCAAGACGGGATGTAACCAGAGCGTGGACTACCGTGGCCAAGTCAGACTTCCCAAGGTACGGTCGCAGTTGGCGCACAATTTTTAACTGTGCGAATGCTCCCCTGGTCACCGCCGAAACCTGGGGTTCCAGGCTCAGCGATGAGTCCAGGATCACACCCAAACTGCGAACCTGCGTCTTCAGGGGGAGTGCGACCCCATCCAACACAGGCTGTAATCCAATACCCTGTTCAGCCTTACGACTAACCAGGAGTACCTCTGTCTTGTCTGGATTCAATTTCAATTTGTTCGCTCCCATCCAGACCGTCACAGCGGCCAAGCACCGGTTCAGGACTTCGACAGCCTCCTTAGTAGCAGGTGGAAAGGAGTGACAGAGTTGGACATCATCTGCGTACAGATGACATCTCACTCCGAAACTCCGGATGATCTCGCCCAGCGGCTTCATGTAGATGTTAAACAACATGGGGGACAGTATTGAACCCTGAGGAACCCCACAAGACAAAGGTTGTGGGGTTGAACAGGAGTCTCCCAATAACACCATCTGGGACCGACCCTCGAGGAATGAGCGGAGCCACTGCAAAACAGTACCTCCAAGACCCATCCCCGCGAGGCGTCCCAGAAGGATACCGTGGTCGACGGTATCGAAGGCCGCTGAGGGGTCGAGCAGCACCAACAGGGACACACTCCCCCTGTCGAGCTCCCGACGCAGATCATCCACTAAGGCGACCAAGGCTGTCTCGGTACCATGCCCCGGCCTAAAGCCAGACTGTGCCGGATCTAGATAATCCGTGTCTACCAAGAATGCCTGGAGTTGTGAGGCCACCACACGTTCCATGACTTTGCCCAAAAAGGGGAGATTGGAAACAGGCCGAAAGTTGACGAATTGAGTGGGGTCTAGTGATGGCTTCTTCAACAGCGGTTTTATTACAGCTTGCTTTAAGCTGGCTGGAATTTTGCCTTCCCGAAGGGAGGCATTCACCACCACCTTCACCCACTCGGCCAAACCCCCTCTGGCCTCCTTTAGAAGCCAGGATGGGCAGGGGTCTAGGATGCATGTGGTAGCTCTCATTCCTCCAAGCACCTTGTCCACATCCTCGGATTGAACCAATTGAAATGAATCCATCAAAACCGGACAAGCAGGTGCTCGGGTTACATCCTCAGATACTGCCGTTAATATGGTATCCAGTCCAGAGCGGATCAAAGCGACTTTGTCTGCGAAGAACCGAGCAAAAGCTTCGCAGCGAGCCGCCGAGTCATCAGGGCACCCGTCCTGAGTGGTGGGTTTTAATAAGCCTCTGACAACTCGGAACAGTTCAGCCGGACGGTTCTTCGCAGACGCAATAGTGGCCGCGAAGAAAATTTTCTTTGCGGCCTTTATTGCCGCGGCATATGCCCTTAAAAAGGACACAAACCGTTAAGATCTGGAAGGCTTCGGGGCTGAGAGAGAACTCTGCGACCGAGGTGTGCGCGAGAGAGAAGTGAACGGGGGGGTTGTCAGATCAGTTTATTCCATTTCTCAGTTCATGTTCAGCTTTGAACTGAACAAGCTTGGCTTAATGAGAACGAAACTTGCCTTCCTCTCTAGGAAGAGCTATTGCTCCAGAACAATCAGCAAGAAGTTGAAGCAAAAGCAAATTCCCCGCAATCTTGCAGATGTCTTTGGTGTTTTTTGAGAAACTGCAAGTCGCTTCTGGTGTGCGAGAATTGGCTGTCTGCAAGGACGTTGCCCAGGGGACGCCTGGATGAATTGATGTTTTTATCATCCTTGTGGGAGGCTTCTCTCATGTCCCCGCATGAGGAGCTGGAGCTGATAAAGGGAGCTCATCCGCCTCTCCCTGTATTCGAACCTGTGATCAGTCAGTCTTCACAGTCCTGCCGACTCAGGGGTTTAACCCACTGCGCCACCGGGGGTTCCATCTTTGGTGTGTAATTGTGCTGTTACACGCTGTGCCTGTAGCAATTGTCTATTAACAGGACGGGGTCTCTATATGCCCTGCGGGATGCCCAGGGTGCCTCAGCTGAGAGGCCCTATGGATTTCCCTATACAAAGTCTTTAGAAGCTTAGAAAGTTGAACAAGTTTCTTTATTGATGCTTTAATCTTCAACAAATCAATCAAATACTTTAAAACTCTGGAAAACTGGTAGCTTTCTTAATCTGTCCACAAGGGACAGGCAACTTGCTTCAAGAACTGTTTCTTTCTTCTATAAAGGAAATCCTTGATCCTTCCCTGGGCAATCCGTTCTTAGGCTGGTGTGGGGCCCTACTCCCGGTTCCACTTTGCTTTATGGGTAACCCGAGTAGACCTTACCAGCCAAGACTTTGTGCACAAAAATAGATACCGGAATCTGGGGAGCAGAAACTGATGGAGGTTCAGCCGAAATGCGAAGTTCAGCCGAAAAAGGCTATCTGGCTACCTGCCCATTTTTGGGAGGTGCACAAAAACAGATACTGGAATCCGGGGAGCAGACACTGATCGAGGTTCAGCCAAAATACGACGTTCAGCCAAAAAAGGCTATCTGGCTACCTGTCTATTTTTGGAAGATGCACAAAAGCAGATAAAGGAATCTGGGGCGCAGAAACTGATTGAGGTCCAGCCAAAATGCAAGGTTCAGCCAAAAAAAGGCTATCTGGCTACCTGTCCATTTTCGGAAGGTGCACAAAAGCAGATACGGATTCTGGGGAGCAGAAACTGATCGAGGTTCGGCAGAAATGCGAGGTTCGGCCAAAAAAGGCTATCTGGCTACCTGTCCATTTTTGGAAGGTGCACAAAAACAGATACTGGAATCTGGGGAGCAGAAACTGATCGAGGTTCAACCGAACTGCAAGGTTCAGCCGAAAAAGGCTATCTGGCTACTTGTCCAGTTTTGGGAGGTGCACAAAAACCGATATGGAATCTGGGGAGCAGAAACTGATTGAGGTTCAGACGAAATGTGGGGTTCAGCTGAAAAAGGCTATCTGGCTACCAGTCCATTTTCAGAAAGTGCGCAAAAACAGATACAGAATCTGGGGAACAGAAACCGATCAAGGTTCAGACGAAATGTGAGGTTCAGCCAAAAAAGGCTATCTGGCTACCTGCCCATTTTTGGGAAGTGCACGAAAACAGATATGGGGGTCTATTGGAATCTGGGGAGCAGAAACTGATGGAGGTTGAGCCGAAATGCACAGGCCTCGTTCTCCTGCAGTCATAGTCATGCTGGGGCTTTTACAGACAAACAATGCCAGCCTCTCCCTTTCCTCCTGCCTGTCAAGCCTAATCAGATAAGAACACCTGGCTGCTGCCAACGGAGAGGCATTAGCATAATGTTGCACCTGTTTGGCTTGTTTGGGTTTCTTCTCTTCATCCCGAGTAATCATAATAATGATCTGAGAGTCCGTCGCGATCCCTCCGTGCAGAAGGAAGAAACATGATTAGGAAAACAGAAAAGAAGAAAATGAATGGTTGGGTGGCTCGCAACTGGTGGATGGAAAATCAATAGCAGGAATGACAGGTGGATTTTCCAGCTGATTCTGCTAAAATTACCCAATGCTTGTGGTCTTTTTCTTTGCTCAAATTAGTCAGGAGAGGGAAAAGGAGAAGGAAAGACTAGGCGCATCTGAGGGCGCATCTGATCTACAGAATGAATGCCGTTTGATGCGTCTTCAACTGGCATTGCTCAATGTTATAGAATTATGGGAGATGTAGTTTGGGGACGCACCAGCCCTCTTTGGCAGAGGATATTCAAGGCCTTGTAAAACAACGACAACAACTCCCATGATTTCATAGAATTGAGCTGTGGTGGTTGAAGTAGTTTCAAACTACATTCATTCTGTTTGCTTATAAAAGTTTTTATTACCGTATATACTCGAATATAAGCTGGTTTTTCAGACCTTTTCGGGGGTTGAAAAAGCCCCTCTCGGCTTATATCCAAGTTAAGGAATTGGCGAGGCCCCGTCTTGAAGGCAGGAGAAGGCAGGCTAGGCCGGGGAAACTGCAGGCGGCGCGGGCCCAAAGCCGCTTTGCCAGCCACTTCCCTCCCTTCTCCTGGCTTCATTTTGAGTAGCTGCTGCATTTCCCACCCTCGGCTTATACTCAAGTTAATGCATTTTCCCAGTTTATTTTGGTAAAATTAGGTGTCTCAGCTTATATTCAGGTCGGCTTATACTCGAGTATATACGGTACTTTATTTTCCAGATCACCAGACTGGGCCACAGCAACACCTGGCAGGAGACGGCTAGCAAATAAATAAATAAAAGTCTCCTCAGTGAAGTGAGGAGCAGGACTCTCTGCCGGAGGTCTTGGGTGTCCTCAGGGGGAAGAAGTAAAGCTGCAGCTGCTGTTTGACCCAGCACTGTGGGTCTCCCTCCCCCAGCACCAGCCAGCAACAGTCTGTGGGATATTCCACCTCAGACATCAGAAGAGCTGCAAGACCACCGAGAAGAAGCCACGAGAGTCAAGACCAAGATCCACCCAGAGGAAAAGTGTTCTTGCCAGACATCAAGGGAACCACTGACCGCAGAGGGAAGCTGATGAGGAAACACAACATACAAACTATCTACAGACCCACCAAGAAAATCCAGCAAATGCTACGTTCAGCAAAGGACAAGAGGGATCCTCTCACCTCTGCAGGAGTCTACCGTATACCATGCAGCTGTGGACAAGTCTACATAGGGACCACCAAACGCAGCAGCCAAACAAGAATCCAGGAACATGAAAGGCACTGCAGACTACTCCAACCAGAGAAATCAGCCATAGCAGAGCACCTGATGAACCAACCTGGACACAGCATTTTATTTGAGAACACAAAATGCTGGACCACTCTCACAACCACCATGTCAGACTACACAGAGAAGCCATTGAAATCCACAAACATGTGGACAATTTCAACAGAAAGGAAGAAACCATGAAAATGAACAAAATCTGGCTACCAGTATTAAAAAATTGTAAAATTGCAACAGCAAAAACAGCAGAGAGAAAAACAGGCAGGGACATCTAATCACCTTTCAAGAAGAGTTTGCTCCAGGCACAGTCAGCCCATTGTATGCTAATCAAGGTGGTCAGTTGAAAGATTCACACCTAGCCCAACTTACAAAAGCCCTTTTGTCTCACCCTGGTCATTCCACAGATATATAAACCCCCTTTTTCCCAGCTCCAGCAGACCTCACCTCTGAGGATGCTTGCCATAGATGCAGGCGAAACGTCAGGAGAAATGCCTCTAGAACATGGCCATATAGCCCGAAAAAACCCACAAGAACTGAGTGATTCCGGCCATGAAAGCCTTCGACAATACATAGTCTGTGGGTCTCTCTCACTCCCCACAAACACCAGTAACGCTGCTGCTCAGGATGCTCTGCTTTAGGTATTGTGTGTCCTCAGGAGGAAGAAGTAAAGCTGTGGCTGCTGTTTTACTCAGCACTGTGGGTCTCTCTCCCCCAGCACCAACCAGCAACAGTCTGTGGATCTCTCTCACCCCCTAAAAACACAGTAAAGCTGCTGCTCAGGATGCTCTTCTTTAAGTATTGTGTGTCCTCAGGGGAAAGAAGTAAAGCTGTGGCTGCTGTTTTACTCAGCACTGTGGGTCTCTCTCCCCCAGCACCAACCAGCAACAGTCTGTGGGTCTCTCTCACCCCCCACAAACACCAGTAAAGCTGCTGCTCCCCACGCTCTGCTTTAGGTATTGGGTCTCCTCAGGGGAAAGAAGTAAAGCTGCAGCTGCTGTTTGACCCAGCACTGTGGGTCTCCCTCCCCCAGCACCAACCAGCAACAGTCTCTGGGTCTCTCTCACTCCCCACAAACAGCAGTAAAGCTGCTGCTCAGGATGCTATGCTTTAAGTAATGTTTCCTCAGGAGGAAGAAGTAAAGCTACGGCTGCTGATTTACTCAGCACTGTGGGTCACTCTCACCCCCCACAAACACCAGTAAAGCTACTGCTCAGGATGCTCTGCTTGAGGTATTGTGTTTCCTCAGGAGGAAGAAGTAAAGCTACGGCTGCTGATTTACTCAGCACTGTGGGTCTCCCTCCCCAGCATCAACCAGCAATAGTCTGTGGGTCTCTCTCACCCCCTAAAAACACAGTAAAGCTGCTGCTCAGGATGCTCTTCTTTAAATATTGTGTTTCCTCAGGAGGAAGAAGTAAAGCTATGGCTGCTACTCTACTCAGCACTGTGGGTCTCTCTCCCCCAGCACCAACCAGCAACAGTTTGTGGGTCTCTCTCACCCCCCACAAACACCAGTAAAGCTGCTGCTCAGGATGCTGTGCTTGAGCTATTGTGTCTCCTCAGGAGGAAGAAGTAAAGCTACATCTGCTGTTTTACTCAGCACTGTGGGTTTCTCTCCCTCAGCACCAATCAGCAACAGTTTGTCACCACTTTGAATTTCTCAATGCTATGGCATCCTGGGATTTGTAGTCTGTTGAGGCTTCCAACAGTACACTTTGGCAGAGAAGGCTAAAGGCCTTGTAAAACTATAATCCCCAGGATTCCATTGACCCTGGGCCATTCAAATGGTGTCAAACTACATTAATTCTGCAGTGCAGATGCATCCTCAGTGGCATTCTGGAAACGCAATTAACATGAAAAATGGAACCTGCTTTGTCTTCAGGGACGAAACCAAGGCTCACCCCCTCCCTCCCATTCCCCGCTCTTCGCGGCAACGCTTCCCTTCCATTTTGTCCCATTCCTAATTTACAAAATCCAGCGTTGAACAACGTGCTCTCTCTTTCCGCGCCGAGTCCTGGGGCTGTCATTGCGTTTTGATGAAAAGAACCGATATTAATATTGATCGTGGTTTACAACTTTTTGAGAGCCAAGTTAAAACTGTTAGGATGGATTTTTGGGTTTCCAAATGCAGACAAGCGAGGGGAGGGGGAGCGTCATGAAAGGCAGCAAATGGGTAACCGAAAAACAAAGTGTCTGAGCTGGTTCGAGACATGCCCAGCAGCCTCTTCTGCTCAGAGACCTTCGATTCTGGGAGGCACGAATCTGGATTCACGCTGGGCTTAGAAGATGCCGAGCGCAGGGTTTTACCGTTCCTTCCTTGCCTAAGGACACCGGCCAACTCAAAGACAGGAACGAGGGTGGATATTCTATAGTTACTGGGAGATGGTGTAAAAACGTTACGTGGATTATGGAACGGATCTGCCACAAATATTGCATAGCTTACTTACTTAGGCGATCCCTCGTTGGACGAGTAAGATGGTCTTCCATTATGGATTTCCTTGTGGGTCCGTATGTGGCTGTGGAGCCCTATTCTTGCTCTGCATCTTCTTCCGCAGTGGGGCATTGGTTTCCAGGTGGGAGGCGGTCCCGGTCGGGGTTGGCTTGACGCGCCTTCCTCCTGGCACGTTTCTCTCTTTCACCCTCCACTCGTGCCTCCTCAAATTCTGCAGCACTGCTGGTCACAGCTGACCTCCAGCTGGAGCGCTCAAGGGCCAGGGCTTCCCAGTTCTCAGTGTCTATGCCAGAGTTTTTAAGGTTGGCTTTGAGCCCGTCTTTAAATCTCTTTTCCTGTCCACCAACGTTCCGTTTTCCGTTCTTAAGTTCGGAGTAGAGCAACTGCTTTGGGAGACGGTGGTCAGGCATCCGGACAACGTGGCCGGCCCAGCGGAGTTGATGTTGGAGGACCATCGCTTCAATGCTGGTGGTCCTTGCTTCTTCCAGCACACTAAAATCCTCGCAAGAATCCTTGCAAACTGCCTTCTGCCCCTCTCAGAAGACACCCTCCCAGAATCCCAGAATGGCTTCCGCCCCTCCAGAGGAACCGTGGACATGATCTTCACTGCACGACAGCTCCAAGAAAAATGCAGGGAACAAACCAACCTCTGTACATGGCATTCATCGACCTTGCAAAGGCATTCGACACAGTGAATCGCAGCGCTCTCTGGACCATCCTCCACAAAATCGGGTGCCCTAGACAAATTTGTGAACATCCTGCGGCTCCTCCATGATGACATGATGGCAACAGTCTTGGACAGCAGTGGCTCCCAAAGTGACCCATTTAAAGTGGAATCCGGTGTCAAACAGGGATGTGTTATTGCCCCAACTCTATTCTCCATCTTCATCGCTATGATACTTCACCTTGTTGATGGAAAGCTTCCCACCAGATGAACATGTTGTTGGAAAGGATCTAATGATGATGATGATGATGATGATAATAAATTTATTTATACCCCGCCACCATCTCCCCAAAAGGACTCGGGGAGGCTTGCATGAGGCCATGCCCATCAATACAATATACTTTGCCTGCCAACCCCCCCCCCCCCCAAAAGAAGACACCAGACAACAGTTATGGGTTTAAAATTGGGCAACTTTATTAACTGTTACCTAATTAAATCTAACACTCAAAACCATAATCAGACTAGCATGAATGTGTAGTGAATAAAGCCGAGGTGGTGTCCCTTCCCGGCCTACCCCTCGGCTAAATAGGGCGAAGCACCCGGTTCCCGGGTGACATAATCCAGGGTAACCTTGTTAGCCAAATGTGCTGGAGGAATCTGGTCAAAGGACATTTAATAGAACGGCAAGTTTGCAAATGGGAAAATTCACTTTGAGATAAGAGCGTTTTGAGTTAAGAGCTCAGCCACAGAACTAATGAAGTTTTTATGTCTAGGTATCACTGTGCAGGGAGATATAAAGGCTCAAGCAAGTCACCACTACTCAAGGATATTGAGTAGGCCTGGGTAACAACGGAAAAATTTGTTTCTAAAATCGATTCGTTTTTTGGGGTTTTTTGCGTTTCGATATTTAAAAGAATTCCGAAATTTTCCTTTAAAAAAAGTTCGATATTTACGAAATTTCGTAAATGGTAAAAAAATTACAAAACAATAACGAAACAATAACGAATCGATTCGTTAATGGCGGCCGCGATCGCGCAATACGCTAAAAAAACTTCTGAAGCTTCCCTCTCCCTCTGTTGTTGACTGTTGGTGTGATATTATAATTTTTTTTTTCACTAATTAAACAAAAAACAACTATAAAACTTGCCCCAGACATGCGGAAATAATAACGAAACGACCTCAAACCAATAACGAAACGAATACATAACGAAATACGAAGCATTTACGAAACGAATTGAAAATTCGTTTCGTTTTTAAGTTGCTCCAGAATGGTTCGTTATCGCTTCGTTAAAAAAAAAATAACGAATTTTTAACGAATTACGAATTAACGAAACGAAACCGCCCAGCCCTAGTGATCCCTCGTAGTCCAAGGATGATGGTCCTCCAAGGTCGGTGTTCTGGCGGTGGGTCCGTAGGTGATTGTAGAGCCCTATTCTTGATCTGTATCTTCTCCCACAGTGAGGGCATCAGTCTCCAGGTGGAGGGCGGTCCTGATCAGGGTTGGATTGACATGCCTTCCTCTTGGCACGTTTCTCTCTTTCGCTCTCCATTCTTGCCTCTTTGAATTCTGCAGTACTGCTGGTCACAGCTGACCGCCAACTGGAGCGCTGCTGTTCATCTTCCGGTCCCAATTCAAGGTGCAGGTGCTTACCTACAAAGCCCTAAACGGTTTGGGACCTGCCTACCTGCGTGACCGCATTTCCATATATCAACCCATGCATTCCCTTCAATCATCTGGAGAGGTCCTGCTCACGATCTCACCTGCGTCACAGGCATGTCTAGTGGGGACGAGGGACAGGGCCTTCTCTGTGGTGGCCCCCCGACTCTGGAACTATCTCCCCAAGGACATCAGAAAAGCCCCAACACTGGCTGTCTTTAGGAAGAGTCTGAAGACTTGGCTGTTCCAGTGTGCCTTTCCAGAATAGGAAACTCCCGGCATCAAGTCCAAATGCACTTTGTTAGAGTTTCAGGATTATTTGCATATGGCACCTACCTCCAAATACCTCTACATATCACTTGTCAAGTCCTGCACTTTTAAATTTTGTCTATTACACTTGGCCCGGCCCTTGGTTTTAAATGCGTCACTGTGTCATTGTTTTTATTGTTCTAATGCTTTGCTTGATGTTTTTATTTGCTTATGACTTTATTGTGTATGGGTATGTTATTGTTGTTGGCGGCCTTGGCCTTTGTAAACAGCATAGAGTCCTTCGGGAGATTTTGTGGGATATAAATAAAGTTAATAAATAATAAATAAATAATAAATAAATAAGCGCTCAAGGTCCAGGGCTTCCCAGTTCTCAGTGTCTATGCCAGAGTTCTTAGGGTTGGCTTTGAGCCCATCTTTCAATCTCTTTTCCTGCCCACCAGCATTCCGTTTTCTGTTCTTGAGTTCGGAATTGTAAGACTGTAGGTTTTCTATAGCAATATTAAATGATCACTCACAAGCCGGTTTTGCTTGGAAATGGATATATTGCTTGTATCTCTGCAGCAAAGAAAGACACCACTGACTTGTTCCCACCACCACTTCCTTTTATACACCTTTCCTGCCCATCTCCTCCTCTTCTCAGTTTCCTTATTAGAGCTTGTTGCTTCACAAGTTCCAATACAAGGTTTCCAGCACTCTCTGCTGGCTTCAAAATGTCACAGAGAGAAAACTGAGGCAGCCAGGATGATTCAGTCAGGATGTCACGGAGGGAATTTGTGATGTCTTCATGCCGTCAGAAATTGACTCCTGACAGGAATAGAGCAACTGCTTTGGGAGACGGGGGTCGGGCATCCGGACAACGTGGCCGGTCCAGCAGAGTTGATGGCGGAGGACCATCGCTTCAATGCTGGTGGTCTTTGCTTCTTCCAGCATGCTGACATTTGTCTGCTTGTCTTCCCAAGAAATTTGCAGGATTTTTTGGAGGCAGCACTGATGGAATCATTCCAGAAGTGCATGTGACATCTGTAGACCACGTCTTGCAGGCATAGAGCAGGGTTGGGAGGACAATGGCTTTGTAAACAAGCACCTTGGTATCCCTATAGATGTCCCAGTCCTGAACAGACTGCGCTCTGGCACCACAAGATGCAGAGCCAACCTCAAGAAATGAGGCCACAAAGTGGAATCCACAACGTGCGAGTGTGGAGAAGAGCAAACCACTGACCACCTGCTGCAATGCAACCTGAACCCTGCCACATGATGCACAAGGGAGGACCTCCTTGCGGCAACACCAGAGGCACTCCAAGGGGACAGAGACTGGTCAAAGGACATTTAATCCACTACCAAGCTTGCAAACTTTGTGTTATTTCAAATACAATACAATTGTTTGAGTGTGGAGGAGAGCAAACCACAGACCACTGACTACAATGCAACCTGAGCCTTGCCACATGCACAGGGAGGACCTTCTTGCAGCAACACCAGAGGCTCTCCAAGAGGCCAGATACTGGTCAAAGGACATTTAATAGAACGGCAAGTTTGCAAATGGGAAAATTCACTTTGAGATAAGAGCGTTTTGAGTTAAGAGCTCAGCCACAGAACTAATGAAGTTTTTATGTCTAGGTATCACTGTGCAGGGAGATATAAAGGCTCAAGCAAGTCACCACTACTAAGACCATTCCTGGAAGCTTTGCTCGTTTCTGTCGTTCATCCCTGTGTGTTTCTTGGACACACAGCACATCGCATTTCTTATCTTGGCACAGTTCATAGAGCGGTGATGCTTTGGCAGCTGACATGCCTTCAATGTTGATTGAGATTATTGTCATGGTTGGTCCTGAAAAGGTCTGTTGGTTTTTTTGCTTGCTTGCTGCAAGTCGTTTCTGGTTGCTTCTGAGGCGAGATAATCAGCCGTCTATGAAGATGTTGCCTAGGGGACGCCTGGATGTCTTGCAGTCCTGCGAGGAGGCTTCTCTCATGTCCCCCACTCACTGGAACACCCCAGCAAGAGAGAGTCCAAAAGTGGCAGGCTCAAACCTGGAACCACAATCCATGGCTGATATCAAAGGAGAGACTCCCTCCTGGGCACATAGAAGGCTGGGCAACTTGGAAGGCGCTGAACAGGCTGTGCTCTGGCCCCATGAGATGCAGAGCCAACCTCAAGAAATGGGGCTACCAAGTGGAGTCCACAACATGCGAGTGTCAAGAAGAGCCAACCACTGACCACCTGCTGCAATGCAACCTGAGCCCTGCCACATGCACGATGGAGGACCTTCTTGCGGCAACACCAGAGGCACTCCAAGGGGCCAGATACTGGGCAAAGGACATTTAATACAACACCAAGTTTGCAAATGGGGAAAATCAGTTTGAGATAAGAGCGCTTTGAGTTAAGAGCACAGTCGCAGAACTAATGAAGCTTTTAGGTCTAGGTATCACTGTGCAGGGAGATATAAGGGTCAAGCAAGCCACCAGTTGTCCTTCTTTCCCGCAGCCCTTGGCTAGCCCACCTTTTCTTCTGCTTCCATATTCCTGAGATCATGCAATAAAGGGGTTTTTTTTTTCAAAAAAGGATGAACAATTGAGGAAGGAGTCCCTCGATGTTTGGGATAATGGTTAAGGCTCGTCCCCCAAGACTGCACATATGGGCAGGCTGCCGAACTAAATGGCGTGAAATGGAGCAGATGCAAGACGCAAGCTGGGGAATGTGCATTCCCAATATTTTTGCACCCAAAGGAGGCTAAATTAGCTCAAACATGGCTCTCCGCTACAAATGAGAGCATCCTAAATGGCCCGTCAGAGAGGAGGAAAAGGGAATCCTTGCCTGGTAACAGACGAGACACAAGAGTAATGCAGGTGAACTCGGGAGGGGAGGGCACAGATTCACATTCCACATATTCACACTTACACCAACAAGAGAAAGGTTGGGAGAGAATCTATAACCCTGCTTCACCATGAATGTACCTATCTGCTGCAGAAATACAGCTTAATGGGGTAACATTAGAAAATGTTGACCATTTCTGCTCCCTTGGCAGCCACCTCTCCACAAAAGTCAACATTGACACTGAAATACAACACTGCCTGAGCTCTGCGAGTGCAGCATTTTTCCGAATGAAGCAGAGAGTGTTTGAGGACCGGGACATCAGTAGGGATACCAAGGTGCTTGTCTATAAAGCTATTGTCCTCCCAACCCTACTATATGCCTGTGAAACGTGGACTGTCTATAGACATCAACAGTAAGACTGAAATACAACACCACCTGAGCTCTGCAAGTGCAGCTTTTTTCTGAATGAAGCAGGGAGTGTTGGAGGACCGGGACATCTGTAGGGAAACCAAGGAGCTTGTTGATAAAGCTATTGTCCTCCCAAGCCTGCTATATAAGAAAACCAATGTGCTCTTCCAGCAGTCACCAGCCAGTCCCTCTCTAATGCCAGAAATACAGCTGGTGCAACGTTAGAAAATGCGGACCATTTTCGCTCCCTTGGCAGCCACCTCTCCACCAAAGTCAACACTGACACTGAAATACAACATTGCCTAAGCTCTGCGAGTGCAACTTTTTTTGAAATGAAGTAGAGAGTGTTTGAGTACCAGGACATCCGTAGGGAGATTAAGGTACTTGTTTATAAAGCCATTGTCCTCCCAACCCTGCTATATGCCTGTGAGACATGGACAGTCTACAGACGTCAACATTGAGACTGAAATACAACACCACCTGAGCTCTGCAAGTGCAGCATTTTTCTGAATGAAGCAGAGAGTGTTTGAGGACTGGGACATCCCTAGGGAGACCAAGGGGCTTGTTTATAAAGCTAGTGTCCTCCCAACCCTGCTCTACGCCTATGAGACGTGGACTGTCTACAGACGTCACATTCAACTCTTAGAACGATTCCATCAGCGTTGACTCCGAAAAATCCTGCAAATCTATTGGGAAGACAAGTGGACAAATGTCAGCATGGTGGAAGATGCAAAGACCACCAGCACTGAAGTGATGGTCCTCCGGCATCAACTCCACTAGACCGGCCACGTTGTCCGGATGCCCGACCACTGTCTCCCAAAGCAGTTGCTCTATTCCGAACTCAAAAACGAAAAACGGAATGTTGGAGGACAGGAAAGGAGATTTAAAGATGGGCTCAAAGCCAACCTTAAAACCTCTGGCATAGACACTGAGAACTGGGAAGTCCTGGCCCTTGAGTGCTCCAGCTTGAGGTCAGCTGTGACCAGCAGTGCTGCAGAATTTGAAGAGGCACGAATGGAGGGCGAAAGAAAGAAACGTGCCAAGAGGATGGCGCATCAAGCCAACCCCGACCAGGACCACCTTCCACCTGGAAACCAATGCTCCTAATGTGGGAGAACATGCAGGTCAAGAACAGGGCTCTACAGTCACCTATGGACCCACCGCCAGGACACTACACTTGGAAGACCATCTTACTCGCCTAACGTTAACCTATTTGCTCCTTCAAATATCCATTCTTCACCCATCCTGAACATGGCCTTTATTCCTCAAACGTCTTGCATTGGAAATGGTTGTCCACACGTAGAACTCTTTTATTTCCTCTGTTCCCATTCCCTTGGTAACTTTGCTTGGATGACTCTTTGCTTTGGATACCTACCCTTTAGATTTCTGAATGCTCAATTGAATTGCAAATTACTGCAGTATTTGAGGCCTAAAGGAACAATTTCCTTGGAGAGGAAGAATTTGGAGGGACAACAATACTCCCATTTTGCTTTCAGTTCTAGCTTCTAGGGTCAAAACAGCAGGATGGAAAAGGGCAGAGGACACTTATTTTTCCCAGCTGCTTTGTTTATCTAAATAATGTTCATGCACACTGATGGAAGGAACAATCGGTGTTCTAGCACTCAGACCCCATCTACACTGACATATACAACATCCAGATTATATGCATTGAACTGGATTGTATGGCAGTGTAGACTCATATCATCAAGTTAATGTGGATTATCTACTAGGGTTGTGCATGGATACCTGCAGCACCTCTGGCACCTTTGGGCGCATGAAATGGGAAACCCACTGGACTACAAATGGCATCCAATGTTAGTCTTATAGTTATGTAGAAATTAGGCCTGGGCAAGCCATGGTTCTAAATGGTTCTAAAGTACTTACAAAACTAAAGTTGTGGTGGTGAAAATTTCAGAACTCTAACAAAACTTTCAAAAATTAACTATTATTTCATTATTGGTTGTTTTTATGACAGAACCCATTAGAAACTGCCATTTATAATGAAATTTTGAGAGTTTTGCTAGAGTTCTGAAATTTTCACCACCAGAACTTTAGTTTTGTAAGTACTTTAGAACCATTTAGAACCATGGATTGTCCAGGCCTAGTAGTGAAAGGGTCTTTGAGTAAAATTAGCAAATGCTAAGCAAGGGGCTTTAAATAAAATTAGCAGCATGGAAGAAAATATTTTTAAGAAACAAGATGTGACATGTAGAGGTCATACAAAGTTTGAGCTTACATAGGAAGTTGAGTTGTGGTTAAGCCAAAGGTTGTGGTTAAGCGCAAAGTCTGCAGGTACAAGAAGGTACTTTCCATCAAGAGGTTGATGGAGCAGGAAGAATAAAGGTCAAAATACTTTCCATGACGAAAATATTGTTGTTTACTTGAGGGTATATAATGGTGTACAAAAGCCACGGGGGGTGCAGGGGTGCGGCAGTCTTTGAAAGCATAAACAGAAGTGCTTCTGTCCATCTCATGTTGATCAGCTTGAATAAATGGTGTCTTACATGAACATTACATGGATTCTGTGGATTTCTTTGAAATGGGACCCCGCACCCTAAACCCGTTATTCCTTACAGTAGAAATGTCTTCCAATGTTAGTTTTGCTGGGCATTTTTGAAAATCTGCATATGGTAGTAGCAGGTTCTGAAAGACAGAAAAGTGTCCTGCTAGACACAGTTGCCAAAGGCCTGGGCTCAATCACAACATTGGTGTTCATCAGCTCAAAGACATTTTTTGTCCACCCATCCACCCATTTGCGTGCATTATCTCTGCAACCTTCCCCACCATCACCAGGTACGCTCCATCCACGGCATCATTCCCCGCATCTACCCAGCTTGTAACTCTATCGAAGAAAGAGATCAGATTAGTCTGGCATGACTTGTTTTTGATAAATCCATGTTGACTATTGGCAATGACCGCATTGGTTTCTAAGTGTTTGCAGACCACTTCCTTAACAATCTTTTCCAGAATCTTGCCTGGTATTGACGTGAGGCTGACCGGACGGTAGTTTTTTGGGTCATCCTTTTTTCCCTTCTTGAAAATTGGGACCACATTGGCCCTCCTCCAGTCTGCTGGAACTTCTCCTGTTCTCCAAGAACTCTGAAAGATGGTTGTCAATGGTTCCGAAATGATTTCCGCTTGTTCCTTCAGTACTCTTGGGTGTAGTTGATCTGGCCCTGAAAAGGGACTTGAACTCATTGAGAGCGGCCAGGTATTCCTGGACGACTTGTTTCCCAATTTGGGGTTGGATGTCCTCTAATCCCTCATCCACTCCATCTTGCTGAGGTTGAAGATGACTTTCTTTTTGTGAGAAGACCGAGGCAAAGAAGGCATTAAGTAGTTCTGCCTTTTCCTTATCATCCCCTGTCAGCATTGCCCCATCTTCTCCTCGAAGACGCCCTATCGCCTCCTTGTTTTTCCTTTTTCTACTGACATAAGAAAAGAAGCCCTTTTTATTGTTTTTAATGTCCCTGGCAAGTCTGAGCTCGTTTTTTGCTTTAGCCTTGCGGACCTTTTCCCTACCGGTGTTGGCTATTTGTTTGAATTCTTCTTTGGTGATTTCTCCCTTTTTCCACTTCTTGTGCATGTCTCTTTTGTGTCTTAGCACAGTTAGAAGTTCTTTGGACATCCATTCTGGCTTCTTTGCACTTGTCCTATTTTTTCTCTTTGTTGGCACAGTTTGCAATTGTGCCTTGAGTATTTCACTCTTGAGAAATTCCCATCCATCCGTAACTCCCTTATCTTTTAGTATCTGTGTCCACGGAATGCTGCTCAGCGTTTCCTTCATTTTTCGGAAATCGGCTCTCCTAAAGTCCAAAATGCGGATTTGACTTGTCTTAGTTTCGGCCTTCCTTTGTACCTCAAATTGCAGGAGCACATGGTCACTTGCCCCTAAGGATCCAACCACTTCAAAGAAGGCCTGTCTCTTGTCCCTGCCAGGTGCATTTGTGCTGTTGACGGGAGCGAGAGCAGGGCCTCCTTGGATGATCTTAGGTTTCGAGGTGGGACATAGGGGTGGATGCGTTTGGACAAGTAAGCTGGGCCAGAACCATATAGAGTTCTATAGAATTGTATAGTTCATATAGAGCAGTGTTTCTCAAAACAACCAAGAAGGCAAAATGGTTGTCTGCTGAGACACTGGAAGTAGCCCAAGAAAGGAGGAAAGCAAAAGGAAACAGTGAAAAGGGGAGATATGCCCAGTTAAATGCGCAATTCCAGAGGTTAGCCAGAAGAGATAAGGAACTATTTTTAAATAAGCAATGCATGGAAGTGGAGGAAGACAACAGAATAGGAAGGACAAGAGACCTCTTCCAGAAAATTAGAAACATTGGAGGTAAATTTCAGGCAAAAATTGGTATGATAAGAAACAAAGATGGCAGGGACCTAACAGAAGCTGAAGAGATCAAGAGAAGGTGGCGAGACTATACATAAGATCTGTATAGGAAGGATAATAATATTGAGGATAGTTTTGACGGTGTGGTGAATGAATTAGAACCAGACATCCTGAGGAGTGAGGTTGAATGGGCCTTAAGAAGCATTGCTAACAACAAGGCAGCAGGAGATGACGGGATCCCAGCTGAACTGTTTAAAATCTTAAAAGATGATGCTGTCAAGGTGATGCATGGCCATTTGCCAGCAAATATGGAAAACACAAGAATGGCCATCAGACTGGAAAAAATCAACTTATATCCCCATACCAAAAAAGGGAAATGCGAAAGACTGCTCAAACTTCCGTACAGTGGCCCTTATTTCTCATGCCAGTAAGGTAATGCTCAAGATCCTCCAAGGAAGACTCCAGCAATACATGGAGCGAGAGTTGCCAGATGTTCAAGCTGGGTTTAGAAAAGGCAGAGGAACGAGAGACCAAATTGCCAATATCCGCTGGATAATGGAGAAAGGCAGGGAGTTTCAGAAAAACATCTACTTCTGCTTCATTGACTATTCTAAAGCCTTTGACTGTGTGGATCATAATAAATTGTGGCAAGTTCTTAGTGGGATGGGCATCCCAAGCCCCCTTCCCTCTCTCCTGAGGAATCTGTACAAGGACCAAGGAGCAACAGTCAGAACTGACCACGGAACAGGAGACGGGTTCAAGATTGGGAAAGGCGTACGGCAAGGCTGCATACTCTCACCCAACCTTTTTAACTTGTATGCAGAACACATCATGCGATGTGCGGGGCTTGATGAATGCAAAGCTGGGGTAAAAATTGCTGGAAGAAACATTAACAACCTCAGATATGCAGATGACACCACTCTGATGGCCGAAAGCGAGGAGGAGCTGAAGAACCTTCTAATCAAGGTGAAAGAAGAAAGCGCAAAAGCCGGGTTGCAGCTAAACATCAAAAAAACCAAGATTATGGCAACAAGAATGATTGACAACTGGAAAATAGAGGGAGAAACCGTGGAGGCCATGACAGACTTTGTATTTCTAGGTGCAAAGATTACTGCAGATGCAGACTGTGGCCAGGAAATCAGAAGACGCTTACTTCTTGGGAGGAGAGCAATGTCCAGTCTCGATAAAATAGTGAAGAGTAGAGACATCAGACTGGCAACCAAGATCCATTGCCTAGTCAAAGCCATGGTCTTCCCTGTAGTCACCTACGGATGTGAGAGATGGACCTTCGGGAAGGCTGAGCCAAGGAAGAGAGATGCTTTTGAGCTGTGGTGTTGGAGGAAAGTGCTGAGAGTGCCTTGGACTGCGAGAAGATCCAACCAGTCCATCCTCCAGGAAATAAAGCCCGACTGCTCACTGGAGGGAAGGAGACTAGAGACAAAGTTGAAGTCCTTTGGCCACATCATGAGGAGACAGCAAAGCCTAGAGAAGACAATGATGCTGGGGAAAGTGGAAGGCAAAAGGAAGAGGGGCCGACCAAGGGCAAGATGGATGGATGGCATCCTTGAAGTGACTGGACTGACCTTGAGGGAGCTGGGGGTGGTAACGGCCGACAGGGAGCTCTGGCGTAGGCTGGTCCATGAGGTCACGAAGAGTCGGAGACGACTGAACGAATGAACAACAACAACAACAGTGTTTCTCAACCTTCCTAATGCCGTGACCCCTTAATACAGTTCCTCATGTTGCGGTGACCCCCAAACACATTTTTTTTCATTGCTACTTCATAACTGAAATTTTGTTACTGTTATGAATCATAATGTAAATATCTGATATGCAGGATGTATTTTTATACACTGGGCTAAATTAGGCACAAATACCCCATACACCCAAATTTGAATACCAGTGGGGTTGGGGGGATTGATTTTGTCATTTGGGAGTTGTAGTTGCTGGGATTTATAGTTCACCTGCAATCAAAGCACATTCTGAACTCCACCAACGATGGAATTGAACCAAACTTGGCACACAGAACTCTCATATCCAAAAGAAAATATTGGAAGGTTTGATGGATATTGATCTTGAGTTTTGGGAGTTGTAGTTCACCTACATCCAGAGAATACTGTGCATACAAATAATGATGGATCTGGACCAAACTTGGCACTAATACTCAATATGCCCAAATGTGAACACTGGTGGAGTTTAGGGAAATGAGACCTTGCCATTTGGGAGTTGTAGTTGCTGGGATTTATAGTTCACCTGCAATCAAAGTGCATTCTGAACTCCATCAACGATGGAATTGAACCAAACTTGGCACACAGGACTCCCATGCCCAATAGAAAACACTAGAAGGGTTTGGTGGGCATTGACCTTGAGTTTGGGAGTTATAGTTCACCTACATCCAGAGAGTACTGTGGATTCAAATAATGATGGATATGGACCAAACTTGGCACTAATACTCAATATGCCCAAATGTGAACACTGGTGGAGTTTAGGGAAAACAGACCTTGCCATTTGGGAGTTGTAGTTGCTGGGATTTATAGTTCACCTACAATCAAAGAGCATTCTGAATCCTACCAACAATAGAATTGTGCCAACTTCTCACACAGAACCCCCACAAACAACAAAAATACAGTATTTTCTGATGATTGTTGGCGACCCCTCTGAAATCCCCTCACGACCTCTCCAGGGGTCCCGACCCCCAGGTTGAGAAACACTGATATAGAGGATTACCCAGGCCTAGTAGAAATGTCTTCTGATGTTAGTTTTGCTGGGCATTTTTGAAAATCTGCATATGGTGGTAGCAGGTTCAAACTGGGTTTAGAAAAGGCAGAGGAACGAGAGGCCAGATTGCCAATATCCGGATGCTGGAGAATGGAGAAAGGCAGGGAGTTTCAGAAAAACATCTACTTCTGCTTCATTGACTATTCTAAAGCCTTTGACTGTGTGGATCATAATAAATTGTGGCAAGTTCTTAGTGGGATGGGCATCCCAAGCCCCCTTCCCTCTCTCCTGAGGAATCTGTACAAGGACCAAGGAGCAACAGTCAGAACTGACCACGGAACAGGAGACTGGTTCCAGATTGGGAAAGGCGTCCGGCAAGGCTGCATCCTCTCACCCAACCTTTTTAACTTGTATGCAGAACACATCATGCGAGGATGTGCGGGGCTTGAGGAATGCAAAGCTGGGGTGGAAATTGCTGGAAGAAACATTAACAATCTCAGATATGCAGATGACACCACTCTGATGGCCGAAAGCGAGGAGGAGCTGAGGAGCCTTCTAATCAAGGTGAAAGAAGAAAGCGTAAAAGCCGGGTTGCAGCTAAACATCAGAAAAACCAAGATCATAGCAACAAGAATGATTGACAACTGGAAAATAGAGGGAGAAAATGTGTAGGCCGTGACAGGGTTTGTATTTCTAGGGGCAAAGATGAGTGCAGATGCAGACTGTGGCCAGGAAATCAGGAGACGCTTCCTTCTTGGGAGGAGAGCAATGTCCAGTCTCGATAAAATCGTAAAGAGTAGAGACATCAGACTGGCAACCAAGATCCATTGCCTAGTCCAAGCCATGGTCTTCCCTGTAGTCACATCTATGGGTGTGAGAGCTGGACCTTCTTAGGGAAGGCTGAGCGAAGGAAGATCGATGCTTTTGAGCTGTGGTGTTGGAGGAGAAGATCCAACCAGTCCATCCTCCAGGAAATAAAGCCCAACTGCTCACTGGAGGGAAGGATACTAGAGACAAAGTTGAAGTACTTTGGCCACATCAGGAGGAGACAGCAAAGCTTGGAGAAGATAACTATGCTGGGGAAAGTGGAAGGCAAAAGGAAGAGGGGCTGACCAAGGGCAAGATGGATGGATGGCATCCTTGAAGTGACTGGACTGACCTTGAAGGAGCTGGGGGTGGTGACGGCCAACAGGGAGCTCTGGCGTGGGCTGGTCCATGAGGTCACGAAGAGTCGGAGACGACTGAACGAATGAACAACAACAACAACAAGGTTCTGAAAGACAGAAAAGTGCCCTCCTAAACACGGTTGCCAAAGTCCTGGGCTCAATCACAACATTGGTGTTCATCACCTTGAAGACATTTTTGGTCCATCCATCCATCCATCCATCCACCCATCCGCGTGCATTATCTCTGCAACCTTTTCCGCAGGTCCTGCACCCGGAGAGATAACGAGGAGGCAATCAATGGCGTATGGAGTACCAAGCAAAATCACCCTCCGCAATGACCTCCTTTCCCTGCCTGCTTTTCAATACCTTTCAACAGGATTTATTGTCAGGCAAATGAAAACCACCCTTTTTTGCACAGAGTCCAGTTTGAAATAAATCTCTCCAACGGACCACCCGCCCCCAGGCTTCTACCCCTTCCTGGAAGTATTCAAATCGGGAAGATTTATGGCACTGGCCTAATCCACATTGGGCAACCTTGGTTCAGCCTGTCAGCGGTTGCAATGGTCCGTGAGGCTGGGCTGGGGACTGCTGCGTCCAGATAAAGAAGCACCTTTGGGTTGTGTTGTGCGGGGAGTGTCGATAAGCCGAGGTGTCCGGCCCTGATGGGAAAAGGTTATCCACCCACCAGCCGGCGACTGTTAATTGGGCACGCCAGGAAATGTCAAGGGATTTGCGAGTGGAAGGAGCGAAAAACAAAAAGAAAACATATCTCTTAATAACAGGGAGCTAATTAACCGAGCCGGGGGAAATAATCTGGTATGAATTGTAATTTATGCAATGGGTTTGGCTCCCTTTCTAAATCTGTTCATGGATTGTTTGCAAACAGATGGTGACTTTCTGGGATTCATTCATTATTAACAATTACTTGACCTCTTAATTTCTGCGAATAATGATCAGGCGGCGGAAGCTCATCGGTGAACTCTGGTTTCCAGCTTCAGCTACTTCGAGTTTTCCCCCAAAACATTTTGGTTTCTATGGTAGTAGTAGTAGTAGTACGTATTATTATTATTATTATTATTATTATTTATTTATTTATTTATTTATTGCATTTGTTGACCGCCGTTCTCAGCCCCTTAGGGCGACTCACGGCGGTGTACAACATATAAAAACAGTTTACAAAACATATAATTAAACTAAATCATCCGCGTCGTCTCAACATAGAATCATAAGCCAATCTCGTAATCCATATTCCGTTCCAGTCGTCATTGCCAATTGTTACAGCACTTAGTTAAACGCCTTTTCGAATAGCCATGTTTTTAGGCTCTTACGGAATGCCATAAGTGAGGGCGCCTGTCTGATGTCAACAGGGAGGGTACTCCATAGCCGGGGGGCCACCACTGAGAAGGCCCTATCTCTCGTCCCTGCCGTGTTATTAAGAGATATGTTTTCTTTTTGTTTTTCGCTCCTTCCACTTGCAAATCCCTTGACATTATTATTATTATGTATTGTCGAAGGCTTTCATGGCCAGAATCACTGGGTTGTTGTAGGATTTTTCAGGCTATATGGCCATGTTCTAGAGGCATTCTATTCACCTACAAAGGATGGAAAGAACATAGAATCATAGAATCAAAGAGTTGGAAGAGACCTCATGGGCCATCCAGTCCAACCCCCTGCCAAGAAGCAGGAATATTGCATTCAAATCACCCCTGACAGATGGCCATCCAGCCTCTTTTTAAAAGCTTCCAAAGAAGGAGCCTCCACCACACTCTGGGGCAGAGGGTTCCACTGCTGAACGGCTCTCACAGTCAGGAAGTTCTTCCTAATGTTCAGATGGAATCTCCTCTCCTTGTAGTTTGAAGCCATTGTTCCCTTGCGTCCTAGTCTCCAAGGAAGCAGAAAACAAGCTTGCTCCCTCCTCCCTGTGGCTTCCTCTCACATATTTATACATGGCTATCATATCTCCTCTCAGCCTTCTCTTCTTCAGGCTATACATGCCCAGCTCCTTAAGCCGCTCCTCATAGGCTTGTTCTCCAGACCCTTGATCATTTTAGTCGCCCTCCTCTGGACACATTCCAGCTTGTCAATATCTCTCTTGAATTGTGGTGCCCAGAATTGGACACAATATTCCAGATGTGGTCTAACCAAAACAGAATAGAGGGGTAGCATGACTTCCCTAGATCTAGACACTAGGCTCCTCTTGATGCAGGCCAAAATCCCATTGGCTTTTTTTGCCGCCACATCACATTCCTGGCTCATGTTTAACTTGTTGTCCACGAGGACTCCAAGATCTTTTTCACACGTACTGCTCTTGAGCCAGTTATTGTCCCCCATTCTGTATCTTTGCATTTCGTTTTTTAGTTTTTAGTAGTACATATATATATATATATATAAATGCTCTGTGCATAATGAGTACCTTAAAAACAAAAGAACCAATAAACGAAATCACACCAAATTTGGCAACAAAACGTCTCACAACACAAGGAGTGACCATCACTCCAAAAATTACGATTTTGTCATTTAGGAGTTGTAGTTGCTGGGATTTATAGTTCACCTATGATCAAAGAGCATTCTGAACTCCACCAACGATGGAATTGAACAAACTTGGCACACAGGACTCCCATGACCAACAGAAAATACTGGAAGGGTGTGGTGGGCATTGACCTTGAGTTTGGGAGTTGTCGTTCACCTACATCCAGAGAGCACTTTGGACTCAAACGATGGTGGATCTGGACCAAACTTGGCACAAGCACTCAGTACACCCAAATATGAACACAGATGGAGTTTGGAGGAAGTAGACCTTGACATTTGGGAGTTGTAGTCACTGGGATTCACAGTTCACCTACAATCAAAGAGTATTCTGAACCCCACGAACGACAGAAGCGGGGCCAACTTCCCACACAGAACCCTATGACCAACAGAAAATACTTAAGGCCATCAAATCCATCTCCCTTCACCAGGGCAAGAAAACATAATCAAAGTCCTCCTGACAAGGAGCCATCCAGCCATCGATAGATATAGATAGATAGATAGATAGATAGATAGATAGATAGATAGATAGATAGATAGATGGATAGTAGGCCTGGGTAACAACGGAAAAATTTGTTTCTAAAATCGATTCATTTTTTGGGGGTTTTTGCGTTTCGTTATTTAAAATAATTACAAAATTTTCCTTTTAAAAAGTTCGATATTTACGAAATTTCGTAAATGTGAAAAAAATTACAAAACAATAACGAATCGATTTCCGAAACAATAACGAATCGATTCGTTAATGGCGGACGCGACCGCGCAATATGCTAAAAAACCTCCAAATGGGACAGGGGGAACTTCTGAAGCTTAATTAAACCAAAAACAACTATAAAAACCCTTAGAAAACCAAAAACAACTATAAAACTTGCCCCAGACATGCGGAAATAATAACGAAACGACCTCAAAACGATAACGAAACGAATACAATAACGAAATACAAAACATTTACGAAACGATTTAAAAATTCGTTTTTAAAAAATTGCTCCAGACTGGTTCGTTATCGTTTTGTAATTGAAAAATTAACGAATTTTTTAACGAATTACGAATTAACGAAACGAAACCGCCCAGCCCTAATGGATAGATAGATAGTAGGCCTGTTTGATCAAGAAAAAATTTGTTTCTAAAATCGATTTGTAATTGGGGTGTTTTTTTGTTTCGATATTTAAAATAATTACAAAACTTTCCCCTAAAAAAGTTTTGGTATTTACGAAATTTTGTAAATATTAACGAATTTTTATAATATTTTTTGTATTTTTTAAGAATAATATTAAAATAATATTAAAAAATATTTTAAAATGGAAAATTAACCAAAAAATGGCCCAAATGTGGACCAAACACAGGCAGGAGACAGCAAATGAAGCAAGCAGCACTCACAGCAGCAAGGAATGAATCCAATCCAGTTGCTAGCAGCCAAGCCAACCCAATGCAAACTCCCTCGCCCTCTGCAGCAAGCTAGCTACGGCCGCGCGGAGCCGCTTTGAAAGGGCTCGCCGGCCAATCAAAAACAAACAGCCACGGACCCACGGTGCACTGCTTGGGAGCGCCGGATTGGCTCCCAGGCACCAGCACTCCAGCAGCCTCCACCCCATTAACGAAACGAGCGGAAGCTCATTAAATCTATGGGGGTTGCTGGTTCGATATTTTAAAACCCTTCCGGGTTTGGAAATGTGTTTTGATATCGCTTCGGAAATGCCAAAAATAACGAATTAATAACGAATTAACGAATTAACGAACGAAACGCACAGGCCTAATAGATAGATATGATTCACACACAGAGAGATATAGTATCATAGATTTGAAAGGGATCCTTAAAGAAGGACAATGATATGTTGCATGTTCCAGGGTGGGCAAACCAGACACTCTCCACATCAACAAAGAAACAGCAAGAAATAGTGTTTACCCACAAGCATAAAGATATCTATATATATAAATCTGTTAGGTTGGTTCAACGGGACAGCAAAACTCTAAAACCCCCCAACGAAACTTAACCAAAATTCCCATGCCCACAAGGTACAAACATATCTACTCAAAATGAAAAACAACACAACAACACACTCACAAAACGCAAAACAACAAAACTCAAAAAACCCCAACGAAACTTAACCAAAATTCCCATGCCCATAACACAACCCACAAGGTACAAACATATCTACTCAAAATGAAAAACAACACAACAACACACTCACAAAACAGCAAAACAACAAACTCAAAAACCCCAACGAAACTTAACCAAAATTCCCATGCCCATAACACAACCCACAAGGTACAAACATATCTACTCAAAATGAAAAACAACACAACAACACACTCACAAAACGGCAAAACAACAAAGCTCAAAAAACCCCAACGAAACTTAACCAAAATTCCCATGCCCATAACACAACCCACAAGGTACAAACATCTACTCAAAATGAAAAACAACACAACAACACACTCACAAAACAACTGAGCATGTGCATTGGCGCCCAGCCGCAAGTTCCCTGGCACGCACACACAGCCTTCCGGCCAACGTTCCCTCTGCGGAAGCCATGCCCACTCCAAGCCCTGCCGCGCCACTTCCCGCACACACACCCCGCCGCACGCACACACACAACCCCACGCTCCATCACTCCCCCCACTGCCACACACACATGCAACCCCATGCTCCATCACTCCCCCTGCCGCCGCACACACACACATGCAACCCCATGCTCCATCACTCCCCCGCCGCGCACACACACACGCAACCCCACTCCCCCGCCCGCCACACACACACACGCAACCCCACTCTCCATCACTCCCCCTGCCGCCGCCACACACACACACGCAACCCCACGCTCCATCACTCCCCCCCCGCCACACACACACACACGCAACCCCCCCCCCCCCCCGCCGCCACACACACACGCAACCCCATGCTCCATCACTCCCCCCGCCGCCGCACACACATGCAACCTCACTCCCCCCGCCGCCGCACACACACACGCAACCCCACGCTCCATCACTCCCCTGCCCCAATCTTACCTCCTTTTACTTCACGCCACCCCACCCCGCCCCTTCCCGCCCTGTCAAAATCCAGGAAAGACAGGAAGGAAGGAAAGAAGGAAGAAAGAGAAAGGGAGGTAAAGAAAAAGGGGGAAGGAAGGAAGGAAAGTAAGAGAAAGAAGGAAAAAGGAAAAGAAAAGAGAGACAGCAGAAGAGAAAGAAAAGGGGGGAAGGAAGGAAAGAGGTAGGGAAGGAAGAAATGAGAGACAGAGGAAGGGAAAGAAAAAGGGGGAAGGAAGGAAGGAGAGAAGGAAAGAAAAAAGGGAATGAAGGAAGGAAAGAGGGAGTGAAGGAAGGGGGAAGATGTAGAGAAAGAGGGAGGGAAGGAAAGAGAGAAGGAAGAAAAGAGACCAGAAGAGAAAGAAAAAGGGGGAAGGAAGGAAAGAGATAGAGAAGGAAGAGGAGAAGGAAAGATGGGAGGGAAGGAAGGAAGGAAGGAAGGAAGGAAGGAGGGAAAGAAGGAGAGAAAGAGGGAAGATTGGCCACAGCAACACGTGGTGGGTAAAGGTTGTTATTTCTATGATTATGATGATGCTATTGTTCCTCTGAGACCCTTTTAGGGGGAATGGGAGAGGTGTCAGGTCCCGGAGGCAATGCATTGCATTATTGTTATTGTTATGATGGTGGTGAAATAAAAGGAAATAAAAAGTGAAAGAAGGAAACAAACAGGGAGGGAAGAAAGGCAAAGGAAGAAAGGGGGAGGGAATGAAGGAAAGAGAGAAGGATGAAACCAAGTAGTGAAAAGAAAGAAAGAAAGAGGTAGAGAAGGAAGAAAGGAGAGAAAGGGGGAGGAAAAGGGGAAGGAATAGGTAGGGACCTCTCTTTCATAATAGTCCAGATATCTACCTCAACTTTGATAAGTTTTACTATAGGCCACAGCAACGCGTGGCAGGGCACAGCTAGTTACATATATTAGAAACCAACACTTTCTCATTACTTTATTTTCCAGATCAACAGACTGGGCCACAGCAACGCCTGGCAGGGGACAGCAGTAGTTATTATTATTATTATTATTATTATTATTATTATTATTATTATTATGTATTTTCGAAGGCTTTCATGGCCAGAATCACTGGGTTGTTGTAGGTTTTTTCAGGCTGTATAGCCATGGTCTAGAGCCGTGATGGTGAACCTATGACACGCGTATCAGGACTGACACGTGTAGCCATTTTTGATGACACACGGCCGCATACAGAGAAATGTGGGGCCACATGCCGAGAAGGTGCAGTAGCCTAGGATGAAACATTTGCTGAAGTGTAGTGTAGACACTCTACAACGGAGGTCTGTAGACCAAATCAGAACTCCAGCACTCCCACTATTCCTTCAGTACGTGGACAACATACTCATGGCACAGGCATGGGCCAACTTGGGCCCTCCAGGTGTTTTGGACTTCAACTCCCACTATTCCTTCAGTACATGGAGAACATCCTTCAGAACATGGATGACATACGCATAGTACAGGCATAGGCCAACTTGGGCCCTCAAGGAGTTTTGGACTTCAACTCCCACAATTCCTTCAGTACGTGGAGAACATCCTTCAGTACATGGATGACATACTCGTGGTACAGGCATGGGCCAACCTGGGCCCTCAAGGTGGTTTGGACTTCAACTCCCATTATTCCCTCAGTACGTGGACAACATCCTTCAGTACATGGACGACATACTCATGGTACAGGCATGGGCCAACTTGGGCCCTCAAGGTGTTTTGGACTTCAACTCCCACTATTCAGTCAGTACGTGGACAACTTCCTTCAGTACATGGACAACATACTCATGATACAGGCATGGGCCAACTTGCGTCCTCCAGGCATTTGGACTTCAACTCCCACAATTCCTTCAGTACGTGGACAACTTCCTCCAGTACATGGACGACATACTCATGGTACAGGAATGGGCCAACTTGGGCCCTCCAGGTGTTTTGGACTTCAACTCCCACTATTCATTCAGTACGTGGACAACATCCTTCAGTACATGGATGACATACTCATGGCACAGGCATGGGCCAACTTGGGCCCTCAAGGTGGTTTGGACTTCAACTCCCACAATTCCTTCAGTACGTGGACAACATCTTTCAGTACATGGATGACATACTCGTGGTACAGGAATGGGCCAACTAGGGCCCTCCAGGCATTTTGGACTATAACTCCCACTATTCCTTCAGAATTTGGACAACATCCTTCAGTACATGGACGACATACTCATAGTTCAGGCATGGGCCAACTTGGGCCTTCCAGGTGTTTTGGACTTCAACTCCCACCAGGCATGGGCTTAAGTGGATGAGGGGGGAAAGGAAGGGGCCTGAGGCTGTTAGGAATGGTGGGAGTTGAAGTCCAGAACACCTGGAGGGCCAAAGTTAGCCCATGCCTGGTTGAGACCATAGGTCTTTCACATACAGGACAAACAAATAGATACATAAAAACCATATTATTAAATGCAATATGAAATACAGCATTAAAATACTACACAAACCATTGAAATGCTACATAAATCAATAGTGAGATGCACCCTATTGTGTGGAAACTGCTGGTGTGTGTGTGTACACATTCATCCTGTTTCAGCCCCTTTGTTTACTGTTCTGGTGTGTAATTTTATTCGATTTCCTCCTCCAAAGCTCTTCCTGAACGAGATTGATTTCATAGGCAATCGATCAATCTTTATAAGAATTCGTGCGCAAGAATATTGAACACTGTAATCACCAATATTTTGTTCTTTTGTCATCGTCTAAATCCTGGAACAAGAAAGGTTTCAGGGTGAATCAAGATTGGTGTTCAATGTGCCTCGTTAATGCCATAGTCCTATCTACACACTTGGTCAACTTGGGGGTGGTACCCCCCTTTCCCCCCCAAATTAGACAAGGTCTTATATTAGTTTTTGCTCCAAAAGATGTATCAGGGCTTATTTTCAAGGGAGGTCTTCTTTTTCCAAACTGACTCTTCTATGAAGTCGGGGTGTGCATAATTTCATTTTTAATATCTTTTTAGGATCAAATTTGCTAAATCTGTGCATGCAAATCGATATTAGAAACATGCAGAAAAGGTGTGTGTTGGGGTGTGTGTGTGTAATTTAAGAATTGAAACACTCCCCAATCATTTTCGTTAAGATTCTGTAACATTCGGATGCCACCCAAGGTCAGTTTAATTTTCAGTATATGCATGAAGCAACTTTGGTAAAGCCAAGAGAACATAAAGCATTTTAACTACATAAAGAATTTTAACTACATTTCCCAGAATGCAGTGCTCAGCACAGTGATAGGTGTCTTGTGTCCAAATTTGGTGTCAATTTGTCCAGCGGTTTTTGAGTTCTGTTAATCCCACAAACAAACATTACATTTTCATTTATATAGACTAGCCGTCCCCCGCCACGCGTTGCTTTGGCCCACGTGGGGGTTCTGTGTGGGAGGCTTGGCCCAATTCTATCGTTGGTGGGGTTCAGAATGCTCTGGGATTGTAGGTGAACTATAAATCCCAGCAACTACAACTCCCAAATGTCAAGATTCTATTTTCCCCAAACTCCACCAGTGTTCACATGTGGGCATACTGAGTATTCTTGTAGAGTTTGGTCCAGATCCGTCATTGTTTGAGTCCACAGTGATCTCTGGATGTCGGTGAACTACAACTCCAAAACCAAAGGACACTCCCCTCCAAACCCTTCCAGTATTTTCTGTTGGTCATGGGAGTTCTATGTGCCACGTTTGGTTCAATTCCATCGTTGGTGGAGTTCAGAATGCTCTGTGATTGTAAGTGAACTATAAATCCCAGCAACTACAACTCCCAAATGTCAAGTGGATTTTGGTCTCTACAAGATTCTATTTTTCCCAAACTCCACCAGTGTTCACATTTGGGCATATTGAGTATTCTTGTAGAGTTTGGTCCAGATCCATCATTGTTTGTGTCCACAGTGCTCTCAGGATGTAGGTGAACTACAACTCCAAAACCAAAGGACACTGCCCACCAAACTTTTTCAATATTTTCTGTTGGTCATGGGAGAACTGTGTGCCACGTTTGGTTCAATTCCATCGTTGGCGGGGTTCAGAATGCTCTTTGATTGTAAGTGAACTATAAATCCCAGCAACTACAACTCCCAAATGACAAAATTTGGTGAAGTACATACATTGGATTCTTAGGTGTCTTGTGTCCAAATTTGGTGTCAATTTGTCGAGTGGTTTTTTGAGTTCTGTTAATCTCACAAACTAACATTACATTTTTATTTATATAGATTTACAAAAAAAATCCGCGAAACAGCGAGTCCACGTAAAGCAAACCACGAAGTAGTAAGGGAACACTGTAGTGACCAACGGCCCTTTATTTCCAAAGGATCATAGAATCATAGAATCCAAGAGTGGGAAGAGACCTCGTGGGCCATCATCCAGTCCAACCCCATTCTGCCAAGAAGCAGGAATGTTGCATTCCAATCACCCCTGACAGATGGCCATCCAGCCTCTGCTTAAAAGCTTCCAAAGAAGGAGCCTCCACCACACTCCGGGGCAGAGAGTTCCACTGCTGAACGGCTCTCACAGTCAGGAAGTTCTTCCTCATGTTCAGGTGGAATCTCCTCTCTTGTAGTTTGAAGCCATTGGTCCATTGCGTCCTAGTCTCCAAGGAAACAGAAAGGAAGCTTGCTCCCTCCTCCTCCCTGTGGCTTCCCCTCACATATTTATACATGGGTATCATCATGTCTCCTCTCAGCCTTCTCCTCTTCAGGCTAAACATGGCCAGCTCCTTAAGCCGCTCCTCATAGGGCTTGTTCTCCAGACCCTTGATCATTTGAGTCGCCCTCCTCTGGACACATTCCAGCTTAGAGTCAATATCTCTCTTGAATTGTGGTGCCCAGAACTGGACACAATATTCCAGGTAAAGTGGTCTAACCAAAGCGGAATAGAGCATGGGGAGCATGACTTCCCTGGATCCAGACACTAGGCTCCTATTGACGCAGGCCAACATCCCATTGGCTTTTTTTGCCGCCGTATCACATTCCTGGCTCATGTTTAACTTGCTGTCCACGAGGACTCCAAGATCTTTTTCACACGTACTGCTCTCGAGCCAGGCCTCATCGTCCCCCATTCTGTATCTTTGGATTTCGTTTTTCCTACCTAAGTGGAGTCTCTTGCATTTGTCACTGTTGAATTTCATTGTGTTAGTTTTGGCCCATCATCTCTCTAATCTGTCAAGATCCCTTTGAGTCCTGCTGCTGTCCTCTGGAGTATTGGCTCTCCCTCCCAATTGTGTCTCGTCTGCAAACTTGATGATCCTGCCTTCTAGCCCTTCATCTAAGTCATGAATGGAGATCCTGAACAGGACCGGGCCCAGGATGAGAGCCTGCTGATGGCACTCCACTCGTGACTTCTTTCCAGGATGAAGAGGAGGAAGCCTTGGGGAGAATCACCCTCTGGGTTCGTCCATTGAACCAATTCCAGATCCACCTCACCGTAGTTTTCCTTCGCCCACATTGGGCTAGTTCGTTTGCCAGAAGGTCATGGGGGACTTTGTCGAAAGCCTTACTGAAATCCAGGTACGCTACATCCACGGCATTCCCCGCATCTACCCAGCTTGTAACTCTTGATGGTAGTGGGGTACAAATAAATTGTTATTATTATTTATTATTTATTTCCAAAGGATGCTAAAACCCTTAGGAAATGTTGTGTTTTCCTCCAACGTAGACCACCTGCTGCATCTTTCACCACTAATAAAGCAATGGTAGATGCCAGGTTTTGGAGCAAAATGAATTCCTGGGAAGGCTTGATATTTCAACCAGTTCAATCCCTTCCAAAATAATCCCCGAAAAAGAGTAGAAATCAAACGACCACGAGCTTGCGCAGTGGAAGTGTGTATTGCAAAGGCAGACAGATTGTCGTTAGGGGAAAGTCCCACCAGAGATAATCATTGTCCCGCCGCTCTGATTCATGCGCCTTCCAGCGGGGCCGTGCCTGTGAGATATAGGCACACTTCCCAAAATGCATTCATTGGCGGGAAGTATCTTTCGGTGCCTTCCATTTGTTAGACCAAGCATTGAGATGTGTAGCAGTCGAGAGCAGACCCCCCTTGCAAATCTTTCACGTGGGCCTTATGTTCGCTTTCCTTTAAAAACACAGAACCAAATATTGATATTCTTTGCGGCGCTTTGTGAAAGGCGAGCACGGCCTAACATATTGGGACCAAGCGGAGTTGTGTTCTCGCGGCTGAAACAAATAAATTTCCCAAGTAATGATTGCCTAAGGAGGCGAACCGCATAAAGCAAAGATCTCTTTTGGAATGCAGCCGCTAAAAGCAGCACTCGCTTCTGACCGATTTCCCCTCTGCAGGCAATGCTACCTTCAGCACAATATGGTGCAAATCTGTGAAGTTCTCTCATCATTACAGGATTCTCCAGGGTCAGCTCTGGCTAGTATTTGAAGGAAAGACCACTTGAGAAACAGAACCACCCTGGTGTAGGGTATTTTTCAGAGGAATAAAATGGCAAATCGAATCCGATTATTCCTTGCCTGAGAAGAATCTATGATATTATGGGTGTGCTGGTACAGCTGTACCAGGAGCTCCAACTTCATTTTCTTTCTATTTAATGTTTGCATGCATTCCAAGGTTTCAGGGGTTTTGCAAAAAGGTGACTTCCCTTGGTTTGCAGTTATAGGGCTAACCACTAGGCCTGTTTGATCAAGAAAAAATTTGTTTCTAAAATCGATTTGTAATTGGGGTGTTTTTTTTGTTTCGATATTTAAAATAATTACAAAACTTTCCAAAAAAAAGTTTTGGTATTTAAGAAATTTTGTAAATATTAACGATTTTTAGAATATTTTTGGTATTTCTTAAGAATAATATTAAAATAATATTAAAAAATATTTTAAAATGGAAAATTAACCAAAAAATGGCCCAAATGTGGACCAAACACAGGCAGGAGACAGCAAATGAGAGCACACACCAACAGAAGAGCCTTTTCTTTTTTAGAATATTTTTTAAGAATAATATTAAAATAATATTAAAAAATAATATTAAAATAATATTAAAAAATATTTTAAAATGGAAAATTAACCAAAAAATGGCCCAAATGTGGACCAAACACAGGCAGGAGACAGCAAATGAGAGCACACACCAACAGAAGAGTCTTTTCTTTTTTAGAATATTTTTTAAGAATAATATAAAATAATATTAAAAAATAATATTAAAAATAATATTAAAAAATAATATTAAAAAATAATATTAAAAATATTTTAAAATGGAAAATTAACCAAAAAATGGCCCAAATGTGGACCAAACACAGGCAAGAGACAGCAAATGAAGCAAGCAGCACTCACAGCAGCAAGGAATGAATCCAATCCCAGTTGCTAGCAGCCATTGCCAAGCCAACCCAATGCAAACTCCCTCGCCCTCTGCAGCAAGCTACGGCCGCGCGGAGCCGCTTTGAAAGGGCTCGCCGGCCAATCAAAAACAGACAGCCACGGCACGGTGCACTGCTTGGGAGCACCGGATTGGCTCCCAGGCACCAGCACTCCAGCAGCCTCCACCCCATTAACGAAACGAGCGGAGGCTCGTTAAAACTATGGGGGCTGCTGGTTCGATATTTAAAAACCCTTCCGGGTTTGGTAATATGTTTCAATATCGCTTCGGAAATGCCAAAAATAACGAATTAATAACGAATTAACAAATTAACGAACGAAACCGCACAGGCCTACTAACCACCTGTCTGTCATTGTTGTGTTTGGTTCCGCCCCTTTCCCCAGGGATCTGGGGAGGAGAGGGAGCCATTTTTAGTTCAGTCTTACAGAAGGAAACTAAGCTATAGGACGTGGACCAGCTTCACCTGCAGAAAAGCTTCATTTCTTAAGAATTTCCAGGGGGAAAGTCCCAAAGCTTTGGCTGGGAGCTTACAGCCTCTCAGCCTTACAGACCCAAAGAACTCCAGCTGGAGAATCTACAAGCCTTGACTGGTAGGTCTACTCGGCGCCCAAGAAGCAGTTTGGATCCGGTAGTAGAACCCACATCAGCAAAGCTTAGATAGTAGACAGCCTGGGAGAGGTTAAAAAAGGGTTTTCCTTGTTAAAGAAAGAAATAGTTCTCCAAGCAAGGTGCCTGTCCATTGTAGACAAGTTAAGAAGCATTTGTTTGACTCATTGAAGATCTGGGAAGTATTTGTTTAATTTGTTCAATAATAAAGGACTTTGTTAAACCTTTCAAACCTCTAAGACTATTGTACAGGAAAATCCTTGAGGGCCTCTCTTTCGAGGCGCCCTGGCTTCCCGCTGGGCACAAAGTGCACGTCCTATTCAAAAGACAATTTTTACAGGCCCAGCGCGTGACAGAACAATGGGGGTTTCTATAGCTCAGCAGGTGATAGCACTCCACACACTTCTGCTGACAGCACTCCGATGTTGTCATGAATGAGTCTCTCTCTCTCTCTCTCTCTCTCTCTCTCATGTGTGCCAGCTGCACCTGGACCTTGGGAAGTCTGATCTGGCCATGGTGGTCCATGCTCTTGTCACATCCCGGATAGATTACTGCAACGCACTCTACGTAGGGTTGCCTTTGAAGACTGTTCGGAAACTGCAATTAGTCCAAAGGGAGGCAGCTAGACTACTCAATGGAGCATCATACAGGGAGCATACCACCCTCCTGTTGTGTCAGCTCCACTGGCTGCCACTCCAAACCGAGTACAATTCAAAGTGCTGGTTTTGACCTATAAAACCTTATACGGCTCTGGTCCAGCGTACTTGTCCGAATGTATCTCCTTCTACGTCCCACCTCGGAGTTATTATTATTATTATTTACAGTTCTTATATTCCGCCCTTCTCACCCCGCAGGGGACTCAGGGCGGATTACAGTAAACACATATATGGCAAACATTCAATGCCAGTTTGACAAACAACATTTAACAGACAAAGGCTATTTAACTTTTTTCTGGCCGCCAGGGGAGCTGCTGGTTTTCATCGTCCATCAACGACACCGATGAAGTTCTTCCGCATTCCACATTCCCCGGAGTCTTCTTTCTTTATGGCCTCATAAATTAGTTAAATTTAGCCTCCCACACAAGGTGGTCCCTTATTTTCCTACTTGACAGATGCAACTGTCTTTCAGGTTGCAAAGGTCGACAGCGGGCTACACAATGGCTGGACACCCACTCCAGCCCAGGCTGGCTTCGAACTCATGACCTTTTGGTCAGAGTGATCTTAATGCAGCTGACACTCAGCCAGCTGCGCCACAATCCCGGTGCTGGTTTAAGATCTTCCGGGGAGGCCCTGCTCTCGGCCCCGCCTCTATCTCAAACATGTTTGGTGGGGACAAGGGACAAGGCCTTCTCAGTGGTGGCTCCCCAGTGCTGTAAAATTTGCACAAATTGAGGGCACAAAGAGAGAAACGTACCAAGAGGAAGGCACATCAAGCCAACCCAGGCCGGGACTGCCTTCCACCTGGAAACCAATGTCCTCACTGCAGGAGAACTTGCAGGTCAAGAAGAGGGCTCCACAGTCACCAACGGACCCACGCCAGGACACCGATCTTGGAAGACAATGAGGGATCGCCTAAGTAGAAGTAGTAAGTAGTAGGCCTGTGCGGTTTTGTTCGTTAATTCGTTAATTCGTTAATTCGTTATTAATTCGTTATTTTTGGCATTTCCGAAGCGATATCAAAACACATTTCCAAACCCGGAAGGGTTTTAAAATATCGAACCAGCAACCCCCATAGATTTAACGAGCTTCCGCTCGTTTCGTTAATGGGGTGGAGGCTGCTGGAGTGCTGGTGCCTGGGAGCCAATCCGGCGCTCCCAAGCAGTGCACCGTGGGTCCGTGGCTGTTTGTTTTTGATTGGCCGGCGAGCCCTTTCAAAGCGGCTCTGCGCGGCCGTAGCTAGCTTGCTGCAGAGGGCGAGGGAGTTTGCATTGGGTTGGCTTGGCTGCTAGCAACTCGATTAATGGATTCATTCCTTGCTGCTGTGAGTGCTGCTTGCTTCATTTGCTGTCTCCTGCCTGTGTTTGGTCCACATTTGGGCCATTTTTTGGTTAATTTTCCATTTTAAAATATTTTTTAATATTATTTTTAATATTATTTTAATATTATTTTTTAATATTATTTTAATATTATTCTTAAAAAATATTCTAAAAAAGAAAAGACTCTTCTGTTGGTGTGTGCTCCCATTTGCTGTCTCCTGCCTGTGTTTGGTCCACATTTGGGCCATTTTTTGGTTAATTTTCCATTTTAAAATATTTTTTAATATTATTTTAATATTATTTTTTAATATTATTTTAATATTATTTTTAATATTATTTTTTAAAAATATTCTAAAAAAGAAAAGACTCTTCTGTTGGTGTGTGCTCCCATTTGCTGTATCCTGCCTGTGTTTGGTCCACATTTGGGCCATTTTTTGGTTAATTTTCCATTTTAAAATATTTTTTTAATATTATTTTAATATTATTTTTTAATATTATTTTAATATTATTCTTAAAAAATATTCTAAAAAAGAAAAGACTCTTCTGTTGGTGTGTGCTCCCATTTGCTGTCTCCTGCCTGTGTTTGGTCCACATTTGGGCCATTTTTTGGTTAATTTTCCATTTTAAAATATTTTTTAATATTATTTTAATATTATTCTTAAAAAATACAAAAAATATTCTAAAAATTCGTTAATATTTACAAAATTTCGTAAATACCAAAACTTTTTTGGGGGAAAGTTTTGTAATTATTTTAAATATCGAAACAAAAAAACACCCCAATTACAAATCGATTTTAGAAACAAATTTTTTCTTGATCAAACAGGCCTAGTAAGTAGTACCTGTGACATAAAGTCAGAGGGAAGAGACGTAAGGGGATGCAGTTTCTCCTTGTTGCTTCCTTCACTTCCACCTCTGCCCCTTCCACTCTCCCCTTCTGCTCCTTTTGTGGCTGTTCCTCAAGATTACGGCACGGTCCTTCAGCCTCCCAGAACTCGGCTGCATCAAGGAGACAAGTCCTCAGTTTTGGGTACTTCCAAGACTGTGTTGCTGACAACAAGGCTGAGCAAGTTCTTGTTTCTGTAGGCAACTCAGAGAAACAGAAAAACATTATGTGACAGCGTGTTCACTCGCAAAGGCCCCAGGGACCGTCAGACAAAGCAATGTGTCTCCAACAATAAAGGAAGCCAGGAGTTCCATTCAATTATTCAGATCCCCATCCTTCCCTGCGCTCCCCCGCTCTCCTCCTCTCTATCGATCCCTTGACAGAGGCGGCTTTCATCATCTCCTCTTGAATTCTTTGTTTTTCAACTCCTTGCTTCCAGTTGTATAATTGTCAAAGGTGTCCGTCCTTTAAGCGAATCACTGGATGGAGGACTGTAGCCCTCCTTCAGGCAGATCTACTGGCCGCTGACTGGGAATGGGCTCCAATGGCCTGCCTTGACCCTCCTGGAAATGCCACATCACATACGCATCAGTGGGATACAAATGGACCCAATAAATAGCTAAAGGGCACGAGGAGGACAACCGAGAGGGACCGCCTCCGTGGCTCTCCCTGCTCTTGGATCTGGAGGGAGCGGCTGCGGGCGGGGAAGGAAAGGTATGGGCCGGGTCTGCATTTCCTGCGTTTGCATTTCCCCTTTTGCACCTCTGAAGGCCAGGAGCAGGAGCAAAACCATTCTGCCTTGGAAACCTGTTCCCTTTGCAATGAATGCAATGGGAGGAGATTGTCATCAGGTGTGGGTTCTCTTCCCATGATGCAAAGCATGGAAAAAGGACCAAGACCCTATATATGTGTGTGTGTGTATATATATGTATGTATGTATGCAGATAGATAGATAGATAGATAGATAGATAGATAGATAGATAGATAGATATCTTAGGTTCAGTGGGAATCTTCGTAATTCATAATTCGGATTAAATTCGGAAAGATTTGCTTTTTGATGTGATTTTAAAGTTTTTAAGGGAACTGGAAGTCCCTGTGCCCTTCCAAAGCTTTTTCCTCCATTTCTGTCGGGCTTCGAACTCATGACCTCTCAGTCAGTAGTGATTATATTTATTTATTTATTTACTTACTGTATTTGTATACCGCCTTTCTCAGCCTATTGGCGACTCAAGGCGAAGATTATAATGTAGCTCACTCCCAACCAGCTGCACCACAACCCGGTCCAATAATAATAATAATAATAATAATAATAATAATAATACACTACACACTACATCAAGGACTCAGCCCACTTCATAGAAAAAAATCAGCAATCTCAAGCTAAATACCAACGACAAACTGATCAGCTTCGATGTGGTATCTCTATTTACCATGGTCCCGGTAGCAGACACCATGGCACTCATCAACCAGAGGTTCCCAGAAGACATCACAGCTCTGTTTCACCATTGCCTCACCACCAGCTACTTTCAGTGGGACAATGAATTCTACGAACAGAAAGATGGAGTAGCTATGGGGAGCCCTCTCAGCCCGGTCATAGCTAATTTCTACATGGAACACTTTGAAGAACAAGCCCTGGAAACAGCAACCAAAAAGCCCACGATATGGTTCAGATATGTGGATGACACCTTCACCATTTGGAGCCATGGAGAAGAAGAACTCAACAGGTTCCTGGACCATCTTAACAGCATCCACCCAAACATCCAGTTCACCATGGAAAAAGAAAATGAAGGAAGACTGCCTTTTCTAGATGTCCTAGTCATCCGCAAACCAGATCAACAATTGGGTCACACCGTCTACAGAAAACACACACACACAAGATAGATATCTACATAAAAACTCCAACCATCACCCAAGTCAAAAAAGAAGCACCATTAAAGCCTTGGCAGACCGTGCAAAAAGAATCTGCGAAGCCCACCTCCTCCAAGAGGAACTGAACCACCTCAACTGGGCTCTCCAGGCCAATGGAGACTCCACCTCAGACATCAGAAGAGCTGCAAGACCACCGAGAAGAAGCCACGAGAGTCAAGACAAGATCCACCCAGAGGAAAAGGGTTCTTGCCATACATCAAGGGAACCACTGACCGCAGAGGGAAGCTGATGAGGAAACACAACATACAAACTATCTACAGACCCACCAAGAAAATCCAACAAATGCTACGTTCAGCAAAGGACAAGAGGGATCCTCTCACTTCTGCAGGAGTCTACCGTATACCATGCAGCTGTGGACAAGTCTACATAGGGACCACCAAACGCAGCATTGCCCAAACACGAATCAAGGAACATGAAAGGCACTGCAGACTACTTCAACCAGAGAAGTCAGCCATAGCAGAGCACCTGAGGAACCAACCTGGACACAGCATAGTATTTGAGAAGACAGAAATGCTGGACCACTCTCACACAACCATGTGGACAATTTCAACAGAAAGGAGGAGACCATGAAAATGAACAAAATCTGGCTACCAGTATTAAAAAAAACTCAAAAATTACAACAGCAAAACAGCAGAGAGGAAACAACCAGGCACATCTTAACACCTCTCAACAAAAGATTCCCCCATGCTCAGCCAGGCCTTCAAATGCTAATGAAGGTGGTCAGTTGAAACATTCACACCTAGCTCCAGCAGAGAAAAGCTCTTTGCCCCACCCTGGTCATTCCACAGATATATAAACCCATTTTCCTAATTCCAACAGACCTCACTACCTCTGAGGATGCTTGCCATAGATGCAGGCGAAACGTCAGGAGAAAATGCCTCTAGAACATGGCCATATAGCCCGAAAAAACCCACAAGAACCTAGTGATTCCAGCCATGAAAGCCTTCGACAATACAATAATAATAATGATAATCATTCAGCAAAGCAAGGCTTGAATAATAATAATGTTTACAATTTAATGCAGCTGACTACTAACTAGCTGCGCCACAGCCCAGTCCAACTGCATTGTTCTGGTATCCAATTGCATTGATTCTAAAGTGTTCAGCCCACGTTATCCTGAATGTCTTCATAATCCAGCAATGTCTTCAAATATGAAAAATACCTGTCAAATCTCAACCTTTTATTGCAGGCAGAATCCCGCGCTCTCCTCCTGCAATATAGCGGAATGCCTCAATTAAAATTAAATTACAGCCAGGCGGCGTAAATTTCCTGATGTTGCAGAACATTCCCTTTCCCCAAGTGAAATATGAAGACGTCCTTGCTCTTCCCTTTGCCTACACAAACTTTGCAGAGACACATTAGCAATGGAAATATCCTTCTCTCTGTATATGTTTGATGCACCTGCCATCAATCTTCCTTTCCGTTAGCACAAAGAGCCCAACAAAGGTAGGGGAGGGAATTAGCATAATTGGCCCTGTTTTAGCGGAGCCTGATGGATCCTCTCATCTCTGGAGCAGACCGTCGTTCCTTGGAATCATGATGAAGTGCCGACATGCTGTATGGGGATGTAAAACTAACATTGTATGGCAGGGGAGGAGGGAGGCCTGCAGCTGGCGGTTGACAAGAGGAGACGGAGACGGCAACGCCGAGCGAGCTCTTCGGGAACATTACGGCTTGATCTGAATTAGCAGCACGGCGTCGTCGTACACTGTCCCTCCGCCGGAATCTGGGGCCCTCGCTGTACGCATAGATCTGCCGTAATGGGAGGCTTTTGCTGCTTGACAATAATCGGGTGTTACATGCGGCATGGCTGTGGGAAGTGCGCAGCCAAGCCCTGATGCTCGAGCAAGGCGAAGCAGGCATTGGCCGCTCCAATGTTGTGACAGGTGCAACTTGGCTGGGTGAATGCAGTTAAGCTCCGTTGTGCGCATTTAACAGGGACCAGGGCTTGGAGGGTAGGATGTATTGTCAGGGACCGGGATTAGCCCTCCTGGCGTGAGGTAAGCAACAGACACTGTTATGAACCCAAAGAGGTTCCTGTTCTTTTGTGCAGAGTGTATAAGGAATAGTAAGGTAGTTTAGATCAATGAGACACTTTGGAGACCAAATTTGGTTTTGCCACTATTCATGTAACATTTATTGAAATACAATCATCACAGAATCATATCAGAATCACATCAAGGAGAGCTCTCGTGCACACACACATTCATTCATACTCACACACACAGGCCTTCTCCAGACGAAGATGATCAGCTTTCCTCTGAGAAGGTATGGACGTTCCCGTTGCCGCGGATCAGGAAGCGTGCAGATTGTCAGGAGTCCCCTACATTTATAGGCCAAAATCCATTTTTTCTTCATTTTCAATAGTCAAGTTGTCCTGTTCTCTTTCAAGTCCTCCCAAATCTTTGTTCTCTCCAAAGTTCAGGACATTCGTATTCCAGGCCTCATGATTTATGGGGTACCTCCTGCATGCGTACTGTACTCCTAACATGCTCGGCCGCACACCTTATTGTCCATTGTCATTCATTCTTGTCTTGCTGCCTCCTCGCTTCGACTGCCAAGGCCGTCCCACATAATGCTTTGCTAGAACTCCATGTTGTTTTCTTCAGGCCTGTTTCTTCTGCCCTTCTACATGCATACAGACATTCATTCTTTAAAACACCATGGTGCATTGCCTCCAGCTGCACAATACAGTCAGCGCTCCATATCGATGTCCATATATTCAACCATCTATGTTGTTGTTTATTCGTTTAGTCACTTCCGGCTCTTTGTGACCTCATGGACCAGTTCCCTATTGACCGTGGCCACCTGCCTCTCCTTCAAAGTCAAGCCAATCACTTCAAGGATGTAATCCACTCACCTTGCCCTTGGCTGGCCCCTTGTAAAGAACTTCTTACCTTAAGCAGCTAGAATGTGGGCCTGGCGAAGCCTTGGAGGCCATCTTAGGATAGGGAAACAAGGAGACGCCATCTTAGTTAAGGGTTTTCTAGAGGGGGCGTGTCCAGGGCCGTAGCCAGAAAAAAATTTCGGGGAGGGTTGAAAATTTCATGTTTAACTTGTTGTCCACGAGGACTCTAAGATCTTTTTCACATGTCCTGCTCTCGAGCCAGGCCTCATTGTCCCCCATTCTGTCTCTTTGCATTTTGTTTTTTCTGCCTAAGTGGAGTCTCTTGCATTTGTCACTGTTGAACTTCATTTTGTTAGTTTTGGCCCTTCATCTCTCTCATCTGTCAAGATGGTTTTGAAGGGTAACCAGGAAACAGAACAGGAAGCCCCACCTCTCAAACAAAGCAACACTCAAAGCAGTTAATTTTTAAACACAGGAAGCCCCACCTCTCAAACAAAGCAACACTCAAAGCAGTTAATTTTTAAACACAGGAAGCCCCGCCTCTCAAACAAAGCAACACTCAAAGCAGTTAATTTTTAAACACAGGAAGCCCCACCTCTCAAACAAAGCAACACTCAAAGCAGTTAATTTTTAAACACAGGAAGCCCCACCTCTCAAACAAAGCAACACTCAAAGCAGTTAATTTTTAAACACAGGAAGCCCCACCTCTCAAACAAAGCAACACTCAAAGCAGTTAATTTTTAAACACAGGAAGCCCCGCCTCTCAAACAAAGCAACACTCAAAGCAGTTAATTTTAAACACTCACTCAGATTTCTAGTGCCCTCTAAGACAAAGCTTATCCTGAAGCAGAAGGGAACAAAATGGATTCTGCTTCCTCAACTTCTGTGGGAGCCCAGCTGCCCCTTGACTTCAGGCCCTGGTTTATATAGGGTAACCAGGAAGCAGAACAGGAAGCCCCGCCTCTCAAACAAAGCAACACCCAAAGCAGTTAATTTTTAAACACAGGAAGCCCCACATCTACCCAGCTTGTAACTCTATCGAAAAAAGAGATCAGATTAGTCTGGCATGACTTGTTTTTGATAAATCCATGTTGACTATTAGCGATGACTGCATTTGTTTCTAAGTGTTTGCAGACCACTTCCTTAACAATCTTTTCCAGAATCTTGCCCGGTATCGACGTGAGGCTGACCGGACGGTATGTTTGGGTCATCCTTGTTTCCCTTCTTGAAGATTGGGACCACATTGGCCCTCCTCTAGTCTGCTGGAACTTCTCCCGTTCTCCAAGAACTCTCAAAGATGGTTGCCAATGGTTCCGAAATGACTTCCTTCAATAGTCTTAGGTGTAGTTGATCTGGCCCTGAAAGGGGACTTGGACTCATTGAGAGCGGCCAGGTATAGTCCAAGTCAATGGCAACTGATGGTTCTATGTCAGTGAGTCCATTACAGGTTTTGCCTACCTGTCAAAGATCTATCCAAGCACTTGAACCTAGTATTTAGGAATAGGATTCAGCACCTTGGAGAGTTCTGTTTCAGTCTGATGAAGCTCCTGGAACCTAGAGGAGGAAAAGCTGAGCAGAAAGGCAGCTTAGATAGTTATTATTAAAATATTTATACCCTACCCTCTTCAGATAGAGGGTGGAATATGAATATTTTAACAATAAGTGAATGAATAAATATCTTAGTAGCATTTCTGTTGTGTCTTTCCTAGGGGCAACATACACGGAAACCAATTTGAGCAATTTGGAAACCGTGTAAAATAAGAGGCACCGCTTATCTTCATGAGATCCGGAATATTTTACCAACTGGGCTAACGAAGGATGGGTGATTGGGTGGCTCTTAATGGATGGGAAATGTCTCTGGATCAGCTTGGTTACAAGACCTGAAAGCAGGGAGCCAATCTATTTGGGTTGTGACAGGTGACAAACAGCCCAGATATACATCTGCAAGTGCACAATTCTGCAAAATGAGCAGCGCTGTCATTCTACGAGCGGCATAAACTCTTTCTGGCCAGGGTTATAAATAAAAGAACCACCCCCGGAAGATCCTTCCAGGCCTCAGCAATCCTTTAATTGGTCCCACCACAACCAGGAGTACTTTTGAGCTCCAGCTGCTGGCACATTTTCTATTTAACTGTGGTAACACACAAACTTTCTTGACAACTCATCTATCCAAAGAGCTCTCAGAACTTTCTCTTTCAAAAATTGCTAAGGGGGTGCGTTCCGGAGAAATCGGTCTTTGTTGTTTTATAGCTGCTTGGTTAAACTTAGACGACTGGATGGTCCATGAGTTTCCTTCCAAATCTAGGGTTCTCTAAGGAGGGAAGAGAGCCAGGTGGATCAACCTTAAATAGGCTCAGATCCTCCCAGACACAGGATTGGGGCTGGCGAAGCCCCTCCAGACCTGCTTTTGTCTGTGGGTGGGCTATTTGAGCCAGCAGGTCATCGCTTTGCTCTTTGGTGACACTACAAATGGCTTCCGATTTCCTAAGTCCGCTGACAGCGTTTGTGTCGCAACACAAGAGCGATGCGCATTTGCAACCTGGGGCGATCTCCGAGGCTGACGCGCACATCCAAAGAAGTGGCAAGGCCTTCCTGTCAGCCTGTGATGGGGAAGTGATCTTTCCTGACCACAAAGAGGGTCTTCCCTCATCTCTTTGGACAGCGGCCTTCCTTGAATGTGCCTCACTCTCCCAGGAAAATACCATCTTGCTTTTCCCCTCTTGCTTATGTATTCTTCAGAGTTTTATTTTATTTACTAGCCATCCCCTGCCACACGTTGTTGTGGCCCAGTCTGTATATTCTGTGTGTATATATTTGTGTATATGTATATATGTCTGTTTGCATAGGTGGTTTTGCACAGGTGTTGTAGTGTATTTTTTATTTTTTTGGCTTTTTAAGTCTCTTCTGCTGTGTGTTTTTTAGTGTTTTTATGAGAGATGGTCGTCGCTACGCAGATTATGTCCAAATTTGGTGTCAATTCATCCAGGGGTTTTTGAGTTATGTTAATCCCACCAACAAACATTACATTTTTATTTATATAGACTAGCCATCCCTTGGCACGCATTGCTGTGGCCCACATGGGGGTTCTGTGTGGGAGGTTTGGCCCAACTCTATCGTTGGTGGGGTTCAGAATGCTCTGTGATTGTAGGTGAACTATAAATCCCAGCAACCACAACTCCCAAATGTCAAGATTCTATTTTCCCCAAACTCCACCAGTGTTCACATTTGGCATATTGCAGTACTTCACTTCACTTCACTTTATTTCTTAATTAGTTGCTCTCCACCAAGGTGCTCCGAGCGACTTACAATCTAAAATAGCATTTACACAATATAAAAACATTCAACATAAAAACATTCAGCAGTGACTATTTGGCAAATTAGATCTGATTACTTAAGTGAACTATAAATCCCAGCAACTACAACTCCCAAATATCAAGATTCTGTTTTCCCCAAACTCCACCAGTGTTCATATCTGGGCATATTGAGTATTCGTGTAGAGTTTGGTCCAGATCCATCATTGTGTCCACAGTGATCTCTAGATGTAGGTGAACTACAACTCCAAAACCAAAGGACACTGCCCACCAAACCCTTCCAGAATTTTTTGTTGGTCATGGGAGACTGTGTGCCAAGTTTGGTTCACATTTGGACATATTGAGTATTTGTACCAAGTTTTGTCCACATCCATCATTGTTTGAGTCCACAGTGCTCTCTGGATGTAGGTGAACTACAACTCCAAAACTGAAGGACACTGCCCATCAAACCCTTCTAGTATTTTCTGTTGGTCATGGAAGATTCTATTTTCCAGTGTTCACATTTCGGCATATTGAGTATTCGTGTAGAGTTTGGTGCAGATCCATCATTGTTTGTGTCCACAGTGTTCTCTGGAAGGAGGTGAACTACAACTCCAAAACCAAAGGACACTGCCCACCAATCCCTTCCAGTATTTTCTGTTGGTCATGGGAGGACTGTGTGCCAAGTTTGGTTCAATATGTTGGGCATATTGAGTATTCTTGTAGAGTTTGGTGCTGATCCATCATTGTTTGTGTCCACAGTGATCTCTGGAAGGAGGTGAACTACAACTCCAAAACCAAAGGACACTGCCCACCAATCCCTTCCAGTATTTTCTGTTGGTCATGGGAGGACTGTGTGCCAAGTTTGGTTCAATATGTTGGGCATATTGAGTATTCTTGTAGAGTTTGGTGCTGATCCATCATTGTTTGAGTCCACAGTGATCTCTGGAAGGAGGTGAACTACAACTCCAAAACCAAAGGACACTGCCCACCAATCCCTTCCAGTATTTTCTGTTGGTCATGGGAGGACTGTGTGCCAAGTTTGGTTCAATATGTTGGGCATATTGAGTATTCTTGTAGAGTTTGGTGCTGATCCATCATTGTTTGTGTCCACAGTGATCTCTGGAAGGAGGTGAACTACAACTCCAAAACCAAAGGACACTGCCCACCAATCCCTTCCAGTATTTTCTGTTGGTCATGGGAGGACTGTGTGCCAAGTTTGGTTCACATTTGGGCATATTGAGTATTCTTGTAGAGTTTGGTCCAGATCCATCATTGTTTGAGTCCACAGTGATCTCTGGATGTAGGTGAACTACAACTCCAAAACCAAAGAACACTGCCCACCAAACCCTTCCAGTATTTTCTGTTGGTCATGGGAGAACTGTGTGCCAAGTTTGGTTCAATTCCATCGTTGGTGGGGTTCAGAATGCTCTTTGATTGTAGGTGAACTATAAATCCCGGCAACTACAACTCCCAAATGTCAAGGTCTATTTTCCCAAACTCCACCAGTATTCATATTTGGGCATATTGAGTATTTGTGCCAAGTTTGATCCACAACCATCATTCTTTGAGTCTACAGTGCTCCCTGATTGTAGGTGAACTACAACTCCAAAACTCAGGGTCAATGCCCACCAAACACTTCCAATATTTTCTGTTGGTCATGGGAGTTCTGTGTGCCAAATTTGGTTCAATTCCATCATTGGTGGAGTTCAGAATGCTCTTTGATTGTAGGTGAACTATAAATCCCAGCAACTACAACTCCCAAATGACAAAATCATAATTTTTTGAGTGATGGTCACTCCTTGTGTTGTGAGACATTTTGTTGCCAAATTTGGTGTGATTTCGTTCATTAGTTTTTTTGTTTTTAAGCCACTCATTATGATCAGAGCATTTATATATATATAGATTTATCACAAACTCCAGATGATCTCACCCAGTGGCTTCATGTAGATGTTAAACAACATGGGGGACAATACTGAGCCCTGCAGGACACCACAGGACAATGGCTGTGGGGCTGAGTAGGTGTCCCCCAACAACACCTTAAAGGAAGGACTGTAGCCACTGCAGAACCGGACCCCCAAGGCCCATCCTTGCAAGGCGACCCAGAAGAATACCATGGTTGATGGTATCGAAGGCCCCTGAGAGGTCCAGGAGAACCAACAGGGACACACTCATAGAATCATAGAATCATAGAATCAAAGAGTTGGAAGAGACCTCATGGGTCCATCCAGTCCAACCCCCTGCCAAGAAGCAGGAATATTGCATTCAAATCACCCCTGACAGATGGCCATCCAGCCTCTGCTTAAAAGCTTCCAAAGAAGGAGCCTCCACCACACTCCGGGGCAGAGAGTTCCACTGCTGAACGGCTCTCACAGTCAGGAAGTTCTTCCTCATGTTCAGGTGGAATCTCCTCTCTTGTAGTTTGAAGCCATTGTTCCATTGCGTCCTGGTCTCCAAGGAAGCAGAAAACAAGCTTGCTCCCTCCTCCTCCCTGTGGCTTCCTCTCACATATTTATACATGGCTATCATATCTCCTCTCAGCCTTCTCTTCTTCAGGCTAAACATGCCCAGCTCCTTAAGCCGCTCCTCATAGGGCTTGTTCTCCAGACCCCTGATCATTTTAGTCACCCTCCTCTGGACACATTCCAGCTTGTCAATATCTCTCTTGAATTGTGGTGCCCAGAATTGGACACAATATTCCAGGTGTGGTCTAACCAAAGCAGAATAGAGGGGTAGCATGACTTCCCTAGATCTAGACACTATGCTCCTATTGATGCAGGCCAAAATCCCATTGGCTTTTTTTGCCGCCACATCACATGGTTGGCTCATGTTTAACTTGTTGTCCACAAGGACTCCAAGATCTTTTTCACATACTGCTCTCGAGCCAGGCATTGTCCCCCATTCTGTATCTTTGCATTTTTTTTTCTGCCTAAGTGGAGTATCTTGCATTTGTCACTGTTGAACTTCATTTTGTTAGTTTTGGCCCATCATCTCTCTAATCTGTCAAGATCCCTTTGACTCCTGCTCCTGTCCTCTGGAGTATTGGCTCTCCCTCCCAATTTGGTGTCGTCTGCAAACTTGATGATCCTGCCTTCTAGCCCTTCATCTAAGTCATTAATAAAGATGTTGAACAGGACCGGGCCCAGGACGGAACCCTGCGGCACTCCACTCGTCACTTCTTTCCAAGATGAAGAGGAAGCATTAGTGAGCACTCTCTGTGTTCGTCCACTTAACCAATTACAGATCCACCTCACCGTAGTTTTGCCTAGCCCACATTGGACTAGTTTCCTTGCCAGAAGGTCATGGGGGACCTTGTCAAAGAAGGCCTTACTGAAATCCAGACACACTCCATCCACGGCATCATTCCCCGCATCTACCCAGCTTGTAACTCTATCGAAAAAAGAGATCAGATTAGTCTGGCATGACTTGTTTTTGATAAATCCATGTTGACTATTAGCGATGACCGCATTTGTTTCTAAGTGTTTGCAGACCACTTCCTTAACAATCTTTTCCAGAATCTTGCCCGGTATCGACGTGAGGCTGACCGGACGGTAGTTGTTTGGGTCATCCTTTTTTCCCTTCTTGAAGATTGGGACCACATTGGCCCTCCTCCAATCTGCTGGAACTTCTCCCGTTCTCCAAGAACTCTCAAAGATGGTTGCCAATGGTTCCGAAATGACTTCCGCTAGTTCCTTCAATACTCTGGGGTGTAGTTGATCTGGCCCTGAAAGGGGACTTGAACTCATTAAGAGCGGCCAGGTATTCCTGGACGACTTCTTTCCCAATTTGGGGTTGGATGTCCTCCAATCCCTCATCCACTCCATCTTGCTGAGGTTGAAGACTCTCTTTTTGTGAGAAGACCGAGGCAAAGAAGGCATTCAGTAGTTCTGCCTTTTCCCTATCCCCTGTCAGCATTGCCCCATCTTCTCCTCGAAGAGGTCCTATCGCCTCCTTGTTTTTCCTTTTTCTACTGACATAAGAATAGAAGCCCTTTTTATTGTTTTTAATGTCCCTGGCAAGTCTGAGCTCGTTTTTGCTTTAGCCTTGCGGACCTTTTCCCTACAGGTGTTGGCTATTTGTTTGAATTCTTCTTTGGTGATTTCTCCCTTTTTCCACTTCTTGTGCATGTCTCTTTTGAGTCTTAGCACAGTTAGAAGTTCTTTGGACATCCATTCTGGCTTCTTTGCACTTGTCCTATTTTTTCTCTTTGTTGGCACGGTTTGCAATTGCGCCTTGAGTATTTCACTCTTGAGAAATTCCCATCCATCCGTAACTCCCTTGCCTTTTAGTATCTGTGTCCACGGAATGCTGCTCAGCGTTTCCTTCATTTTTTGGAAGTCAGCTCTCCTAAAGTCCAAATTTTGGCCTTTGATCTGTTCAGGTTAAGAATAATAGAATCCTAGAATCCTAGAGTTGGGAGAGACCTCCTGGGCCATCCAGTCCAACCCCATTCTGCCAAGAAGCAGGAATATTGCATTCAAATCACCCCTGACAGATGGCCATCCAGCCTCTGTTTAAAAGCTTCCAAAGAAGGAGCCTCCACCACACTCCGGGGCAGAGAGTTCCACTGCTGAACGCTCTCACAGTCAGGAAGTTCTTCCTAATGTTCAGATGGAATCTCCTTTCTTGTAGTTTGAAGCCATTGTTCCGCGTCCTAGTCTCCAGGGAAGCAGAAAACAAGCTTGCTCCCTCTCCTCCCTGTGGCTTCCTCTCACATATTTATACATGGCTATCATATCTCCTCTCAGCCTTCTCTTCTTCAGGCTAAACATGCCCAGCTCCTTAAGCCGCTCCTCATAGGGCTTGTTCTCCAGACCCTTGATCATTTTAGTCGCCCTCCTCTGGACACATTCCATCTTGTCAACATCTCTCTTGAATTGTGGTGCCCAGAATTGGACACAATATTCCAGGTGTGGTCTAACCAAAGCAGAATAGAGCATGGGGAGATCTAGGCACTAGGCTCCTATTGATGCAGGCCAACATCCCATTGGCTTTTTTTGCCACCACAGGAGTGGCTTCAGGAGCTGGGCATGTTTAGCCTGAAGAAGAGAAGGCTGAGAGTAGATACGCTTGCCATATGTGAGAGGAAGCCACAGGGAGGAGGAGGGAGCAAGCTTCCTTTCTGCTTCCCTGGAGACTAGGACGCAATGGAACAATGGCTTCAAACTACAAGAGAGGAGATTCCATCTGAACATGAGGAAGAACTTCCTGACTGTGAGAGCCGTTCAGCAGTTGAACTCTCTGCCCCGGAGTGTGGTGGAGGCTCCTTCTTTGGAAGCTTTTAAACAGAGGCTGGATGGCCATCTGTCAGGGGTGATTTGAATGCAATATTCCTGCTTCTTGGCAGAATGGGGTTGGACTGGATGCCCCATGAGGTCTCTTCCAACTCTGATTCTATGATTCTATGATTCTAAAGAGTTGGACGTCACCTGTGTACAGATGGTATCAGACTCCAAAACTCTGGATGATCTCTCCCAGCAGCTTCGTGTAGATGTTAAACAACATGGGGGACAATACTGAGCCCTGTGGGACACCACAGGACAATGGCTGTGAGGCTGAGTAGGTATCAACACCTTCAAGGAAGGACTGGAGCCACTGCAGAACTGGACTCCCAAGGCCCATCCTTGCAAGGCGACCCAGAAGAATACCATGGTTGATGGTATTGAAGGCCACTGAGAGGTCCAGGAGAACCAACAGGGACACACTCCCCATGTCGAGTTCTCGAGTTTTGGCCTTTGATCTGTTCTGGTTAAGCTTCAACTTGGTCTGATTTTGGTGATCCGGCTTCTGGAAACAGAATTCTGCACACACACACCCCACAAGATAATATACTGCCTTGGACTTCTTGACCTGAAGAACAAACTGAAATGTGTCAAGAGGAGGGTGGCTAAAATGATCAAAGGTCAGGAGAACAAGCCCTATGAGGAGCAGCTTAAAGAGCTGGACATGTTTAGCCTGAAGAAGAGAAGGCTGAGAGACGACATGATAGCCATGTATAAATATGTGAGAGGAAGTCATAGGGAGGAGGGAGCAAGCTTCCTTTCTGCTTCCCTGGAGACTAGGACACAATGGAGCCATGGCTTCAAACTACAAGAGAGGAGATTCCATCTGAACATGAGGAAGAACTTCCTGACTGTGAGAGCCGTTCAGCAGTGGAACTCTCTGCCCCGGAGTGTGGTGGAGGCTCCTTCTTTGGAAGCTTTTAAACAGAGGCTGGATGGCCATCTGTCAGGTGTGATTTGAATGCAATATTCCTGCTTCTTGGCAGAATGGGGTTGGACTGGATGGCCCAGGAGGTCTCTTCCAACTCTAGGATTCTATGATTCTATGCCGTTCAGCAGTGGAACTCTCTGCCCCGGAGTGTGGTGGAGGCTCCTTCTTTGGAAGCTTTTAAACAGAGGCTGGATGGCCATCTGTCAGGGGTGATTAGAATGCAATATTCCTGCTTCTTGGCAGAATGGGGTTGGACTGGATGATGGCCCAGGAGGTCTCTTCCAACTCTAGGATTCTAGGATTCTAACACATGGAGGGGAGTTCTTCTTGTCATGCAGATTCTGTAAATACAGGCGAGCGCATGTGTTGTCTCCATTGAGACAGTAACTGTGGCAACTTTGCCACGAACAATACGCCCTGTTTCTTGAGAGAGAAGGCCGAGGCCTCAATGAAGTCCTCCAAGAGGAGTTTGTGCGTGCCCCGTGGACAGGGAATTAATGAGCAAAGCAGCCAAGCCGCTGTCCTGGAACGGAGGAATTATCTCAAAATATTATACGCAGCTAGACAATACTTTGCTTTGTTTTTGAACCGTGACGGCATCATTAAAGAGAAACCACAGCAACGCCGATTAATTCATCCTTTTCGGTTCAAAAGAATTAGTCACACCTGTGTATGCCCATCTGCTGGTATTTTATCCCCGTGTCACGTGCAAAAATCACCTGCTCGCAAGCTTTGCTGCTCTGTAGTCGCACAAAAGTCCCTGCCCAAAGGATAGGGGTAGGGTAGCACAAGGGTCGGAGCGGTGGTTCTTCACCTCTGGGATGCGGACCACCAGTGGACAATGAGAATGAAAATCTGGCCTTCCTTCCTGAGGAAACACAACATACAAATTATCTACAGACCCATTATGAAAATCCAACAAATGCTCCATTCAGCCAAGGACAAGAGGGATCCTCTCACTGGCTTGTTCAGTAGACTCTTCTCTACAGTTCCATTTTGGCGGGAAGCCTTAGCATTGAATGGCTGTGTTGTTAAAGTGCCAAGTACGGAACCCTGCGCAGACGGTCGATCAATGCGACTTAAGCAACGTATGCAACAGGTACTGATTGTTCAGTAGKCTCTCCTCTACAGTTCCATTTTGGTGGGAAGTCTTCACATTGAARGGTTGTGTTGTTAAAGTGCAAAGTATGGAACCCTGCGCAGACGTTCGGTCAATGAGACTTAAGTATCGTATGTGGCAGGTACTGACTTGTTCAGTAGACTCTCCTTTACAGTTCCATTTTGTGGGAAGCCTTAGCATTGAACGATTGCATTGTTAAAGGGTGAAGTTTCACGAGCAAAAGGTTGACAGATTGATTCAGAATGATCATCGTATCACTCAGAGAGAAATTTCAAGCATAATCGGCATTTCACAAGAACATGTGGGTCACATTATTGCTTTGCTTGGCTATCGGAAGGTCTGTGCACAATAGGTACCCAGGATGCTGATGCCTGAAATGAAAGCGCACAGACTTCTTCCGTGACTGCTTCAGAAAACTTGTTCATCATTGGCAGAAATGTATACAATTGTCTGGTGATTATGTGAAAAAGTGAATAGTGTTAGTTGACTGATTCAGGACGAACGTAATATCAGTCAGAGAGACATTTCAAGCACATTCTCAGGATTATTTATTAAAATATTCCCATCCAAACCCAAGTAACGAAGGTGGGGGCATTACTTTTCATTCAACCCTCATATCTACAAATGTGAGGATCTTTCCTAGATCCTTTAAGTGCATTCTTTCATAGAATCCTAGAATCCTAGAATCCTAGAGTTGGAAGAGACCTCCTGGGCCATCATCCAGTCCAACCCCATTCTGCCAAGAAGCAGGAATATTGCATTCAAATCACCCCTGACAGATGGCCATCCAGCCTCTGTTTAAAAGCTTCCAAAGAAGGAGCCTCCACCACACTCCGTGGCAGAGAGTTCCACTGCTGAACGGCTCTCACAGTCAGGAAGTTCTTCCTCATGTTCAGATGGAATCTCCTTTCTTGTAGTTTGAAGCCATTGTTCTGTGTCCTAGTCTCCAGGAAGCAGAAAACAAGCTTGCTCCCTCCTCCCTGTGGCTTCCTCTCACATATTTATACATGGCTATCATATCTCCTCTCAGCCTTCTCTTCTTCAGGCTAAACATGCCCAGCTCCTTAAGGCACTCCTCATAGGGCTTGTTCTCCAGACCCTTGATCATTTTAGTCGCCCTCCTCTGGACACATTCCAGCTTGTCAAGATCTCTCTTGAATTGTGGTGCCCAGAATTGGACACAATATTCCAGGTAAAGTGGTCTAACCAAAGCGGAATAGAGCATGGGAAGCATGACTTCCCTAGATCTAGACACTAGGCTCCTCTTGATGCAGGCCAAAATCCCATTGGCTTTTCTGGTCGCCGCATGACATTCCTGGCTCATGTTCACCTTCCTCCCCACGAGGACTCCAAGATCTTTTCCACACGTACTGCTCTCGAGTGAGGCCTCATCGTCCCCCATTTTGTCTCTCTGCATTTCGTTTTTTCTGCCAAAGTGGAGTCTCTTGCATTTGTCCCTGTTGAACTTCATTGTGTTAGTTTTGACCAATCATCTCTCTAATCTGTCAAGATCCCTTTGAGTCCTGCTCCTTTCCTCTGGAGTCTTGGCTCTCCCCCTCAATTTGGTGTCATCTGCAAACTTGATGATCCTACCTTCTCGTCCTTCATCTCAGTCATTAATGAAGATCCTGAGTAGGACCGGGCCCGGACGGAACCCTGCGGATGGCACCCCACTCGTCCCTTCTTTCCAGGATGAAGAGGAGGAAGCCTTGGGGAGAATCACCCTCTGGATTCGTCCATTTAACCAATTCCAGATCCACCTCACCGTAGTTTTGCCTCGCCCACCTTGGACTAGTTTCCTTGCCAGAAGGTCATGGGGGACCTTGTCAAAGAAGGCCTTCCTGAAATCCAGACATGCTCCACCCACGGCATCATTCCCCGCATCTACCCAGCTTGTAACTCTCTCGAGAAAAGAGATCAGATGATTCTGGCCTGACTTGTTTTTGATCAATCCATCTTGACTCTTAGCGATGACCTCATTTGTTTCTAAGTGTTTGCAGACCACTGCCTTAATAATCTTTTCCAGAATCTTGCCTGGTATTGACGGGAGGCTGACCGGACGGTAGTTGTTTGGGTCATCCTTTTTTCCCTTCCAAGTTATCACCTTCTTCCAATTCCTTGACTGCAGTCTCCGTTCTCCATCAATGCAGCAGACACACACGGACACACCAGCATTGAGCTTGGTCAATATCCCGCCTCTCGGAAATTCCTAACGGTCCTGGCATGCGCTGGAATCGACGCACAGTCTGGATGCTTCCAAGCTGCTTCCTGATGTTGGGATATAATATTTTGCAGTGAGTCGTTTTTTGGCCAATTAACTCTAGATTTATTTAGCCAACCCAATCCCCGATGCGGCCAATCTGCCAGTGAAGGCACTTAGCTGGTGCGAAGCCCGTGCCCTTAAATGTGTGCCAAGCTAATCAGGTCGTGGGGGAAAGAATCAACACCTCTCCTTCTTCCCCGCGCAGGCGAGGAGGGTGCGTTTCGCAGGATGATGAACCCAAGCCAGTGCGCGATTACATGCTCTCTGTACTAATTACAGATTGCCAAAGAGATACCTTGACAGGCCTATAAATAAGAGGCAGATAAGGCCAGGACAACCTTGCTAATGACCTCTATTCAGTGGAGAAACTCCACAAAATCAATGCCCCGCTCACTTCGAGATGAGAATACAGCTGTATTGATTCGGGATTACAATTAAATTGGAGACATTTAGCCTAATTTGGATACGCATGACTTGCCCCATCATTCCCTGCGTAGTTCTGCTTTCCTGCATGGCTGATGCAGTTATTGCTCCCTCTGGGTCAGGAGTGGATGACGCCCATTGCTGCACTACATCTCCCACCACCCATAGTCGCAAGGATGATTGAATCTAGTGCACAGCATGGGTTGAATGAAAAGTAATGCCTCCACCTTCGTAACTCCTCAACAGATGGCAGTACTGGTATGCGGTAGGTACCAGCTTTTTCAGTAGACTCTCCTCTACAGTTCCATTTTGGTGAGAAGCCTTAGCATTGAATGGACCTTCGTAACTCCTCAACAGATGGCAGTACTGGAATGTGGCAGGTACTGCCTTGTTCAGTAGACTCTCCTCTACAGTTCCATTTTGGCAGGAAGCCTTAGCATTGAATGGACCTTTGTAACTCCTCAACAGATGACAGTACTGGTATGTGGCAGGTACTGGCTTTTTCAGTAGACTCTCCTCTAAAGTTCCATTTTGGTGAGAAGCCTTAGCATTGAATGAACCTTGGTAACTCCTCAGCAGATGGCAGTACTGGTATGCGGCAGGCACTCACTTTTTCAGTAGACTCTCCTCTACAGTTCCATTTTGGTGGGAAGCCTTAGCTTTGAATGGACCTTCGTAACTCCTCAACAGATGGCAGTACTGGTATGTGGCAGGTACTGGCTTCTTCAGTAGACTCTCCTCTACAGTTATATTTTGGCGGGAAGCCTTAGCAAAATACTTCAACCCCAGAGTTAAAACTTGCATAGTGAGTCACTGTTTCCAAAATATTTGTGATGCAGTCATCAGTGATAGCAAAGTGAAAGCGAGACAGAGAAAATATCATAGATTATTATGAGGGTTGAATGAAAAGTAATGCCTCCACCTTCGTAGCTCCTCAACAGATGGCAGTACTGGTATGTGGCAGGTACTGGCTTCTTCAGTAGACTCTCCTCTACAGTTCCAGTTTGGTGGGAAGCCTTAGCATTTAACGGTTGTGTTGTTAAAGTGTGAAGTATGGAACCCTGCGCAGATACTGGCTTGTTCAGTAGATTGTCCTCTACAGTTCTATTTTGGCGGGAAGCCTTACTGAACGGTTTTATTGGTAAAGTGCGATGTATGCAACCTTGTGAAGACGGTCGGTCAATGCAACTTAAGCAACATGCAGTCATTGCATTCTTGACAGCAGAAGGTGTCACCTCAAAGGAGATTCATCACAGAATGCAAGCTGTTTATTGTGATTGTGTTGATGTGAGTACTGTACGTCATAAGATGTTGAGCTGGGAACATCTGACTTGCGTGACAAACAAAGAGTTCGACGTCCTGTGCACAATGGGGACCCAGGATGCTGACGCCTGAAATGAAAACGCACAGACTTGAAACTTGAGAGACTGGATCTCACCACAGTCCAGATTTAGCACCATCTGACTTCCATCTGTTCCCGATAATGAAAGAAGATCTGTGGGGACATAATTATGCTTTTATAAAGACGTTGAGAGAACTGCTTCTGATGATGACGTGATACGCTGGTTGCGGAAACAGAGTGTTGACTTCTTCTGCAACAGCTTCAGAAAACTTGTTCATCCTTGGCAGAAATGTATCCAATTTTCTGGTGGTTATGTAGAAAAGTGAATAGTGGTTGTTCATCGTTGGCAGAAATATATCCAATTGTCTGGTGATTATGTAGAAAAGTGAATAGTGGTTGTTCATGACTGGCAGAAATGTATCCAATTGTCTGGTGATTATGTGGAAAAGTGAATTTGTGGCAGCAAAAAAAGCCAATGGGATTTTGGCCTGCATCAATAGGAGCCTAGTGTCTAGATCTAGGGAAGTCCTGCTCACCATGATCTCTTCTGCCTTGGTTAGACCACTTTACCTGGAATATTGTGTCCAATTCTGGGCACCACAACTCAAGAGAGATATTGACTCTAAGCTGGAATGTGTCCAGAGGAGGGCGACTAAAATGATCCAGGGTCTGGAGAACAAGCCCTATGAGGAGCGGCTTAAGGAGCTGGGCATGTTTAGCCTGAAGAAGAGAAGGCTGAGAGGAGATATGATGAAGGCCATGTATAAATATGTGAGAGGAAGCCACAGGGAGGAGGAGGGAGCAAGCTTATTTCTGCTTCCCTGGAGATGAGGACGCAATGGAGCAATGGCTTCTAACAGCAAGAGAGGAGATTCCATCTGAACACGAGGAAGACCTTCCTGACTGTGAGAGCCGTTCAGCAGTGGAACTCTCTGCCTTCCCCGGAATGTGGTGGAGGCTCCTTCTTTGGAAGCTTTTAAACAGAGGCTGGATGTCCATCTGTCAGGGGTGCTTTGAATGCAATATTCCTGCTTCTTGGCAGAATGGGGTTGGACTGGATGATGGCTCAGGAGGTCTCTTCCAACTCTTTGATTCTAGGATTCTATGAGGCGTTACATTTCATTCAACCCTCATCATTTCCATCTCAAGCATGTCTCAAGGCTTGTGGGAAATAGGAGAAGCCTCCTTTGCTTATTTAAGCTTGATTGGAAGACTTTTTATTCTGCTGTTCTGCAATTCTTCATATTTGATGACCTGGGGTGTAAAGTGACGACAAAGCCACCATGGAGAAGAAATCCAACCCAACGTCCAGTCCAGCCTATCAAGACACATCAGCAAGACACGTGCAGGAGCCTTTAGAAGCCTCTCAATAGAAACTTGGTCTCTTCCATCAGCTGAAAACGGCGCTGCGGGTGAAGAAATGGAAAGCGCTTCAGATGGATCCCCCAGAATATCCCTTTAGTGAGAAAGGAAATCCGTCTGGCCCTCCATCTGTTTCCGTTTCGTTATCAGTTCAGATGGCAGAGATTTCAGAAAACAAAGAAATATAAATCTCAAGAAACATCAAACAGATCTCAATAAACTCCTTTTGTGTTGTTCATATTGGTTGCGTAATTATAATCCTCTAATAATAATTGCTCATATATTACTTAGATATTATGTATGCACAAATGAGGGTGACAACAGGAACACAAGAAGACAGTGTCCTCACTCTTCTCTTGACAACGAATGAGGCCACCACAATCATGAGTAGGACCCCCAGGAACCATAGACTCCTAGAGTTGGAAGAGACCTCATGGGCCATCCAGTCCAACCCCATTCTGCCAAGTAGCAGGAATATTGCATTCAAATCACCCCTGGCAGATGGCCATCCTTTCACAATCTTCATCATGATAAGTGCTGGGAAGGGTGAGAAATGGGGTCCTCCTTGTGCTCGGATCAGCAGTTCGAATCCTAGAATCATAGAATCCTAGAGTTGAAAGAGACCTTGTGGGGTCCCTGTTGGAGTTGGCTTGACATGCCTTCCTCTTGGCACGTTTCTCCCTTTCACTCTCCACTCATGCCTCTTCAGATTCTGCAGCAGTGCTGGTCACAGCTGACCTCCAGCTAGGATGCTCAAAGGCCAGGGCTTCCCAGTTCTCAGTGTCTATGCCAGAGTTTTTAAGGTTGGCTTTGAGCCCATCTTTCAATCTCTTTTGCTGTCCTCAACTTTCTGTTTTTTGTTCTTGAGTTCGGAGTAGAGCAACTGCTTTCTGGCCCTGCTTACCTCTCCGAACGCATCTCCACCTATGAACTGACTAGAACATTAAGATCGTCTGGGGAGGCCCTGCTCTCGATCCCGCCTGCGTCACAGGCGCGCTTGGCGGGGACGAGGGACAGGGCCTTCTCAGTGGTGGCCCCTCGGCTATGGAATGCCTTGCCGGCAGACATCAGACAGGCACCTTCGTTGCTGACGTTTCGGAGAATGGTCAAGACCTGGCTTTACGAACAAGCGTTTGGCTAAGCAATGCAACTAATTAAGGAAGACGGTAAATGGAACATAGGAACGGCACAACGACTATGAGAACGGATCTGATTTCAACTGAGGCGTTATATATGTTGTTTGTTGATTTGTCCTGTCTGATTGTTAATTGTTGTGGATCGACGTCGTCGATCCTGTTGTTGTATTGTTGTGTTTTAATTGCACTGTAAACCGCATAGAGTCGCCTGTCAAGGGCTGAAAATGCGGTATAAAAATGAAGCAAATAAATAAATAAATAAATAGTGGAGGACCATCACTTCAGTGCTGGTGGTCTTTGCTTCTTCTTCCAGCACACTGACATTTGTCTGCTTATCTTCTTCTCAAGAGATTTGAAGGATTTTCCGGAGGCAGTGCTGATGGAATCGTTCCAGGAGTTGAGTGTGACGTCTGTAGACAGTCCATGTTTCACAGGCATATAACAGGATTGGGAGGCCAATAGCTTTATAAACAAGCCCCTTGGTATCCCTATGGATGTCCTGGTCCCCAAACACTCTCTGCTTCATTCAGAAAAAGCTGCACTTGCAGAGCTCAGGCGGTGTTGTGGTTCAGTGTCTGTATTTATGTCTGTAGACAGTCCACGTTTCACAGGCATATAACAGGGTTGGGAGGACAATCGCTTTATCAACAAGCTCCTTGGTCTCCCTACGGAAGTCCTGATCCTCAAACACTCTCTGCTTCATTTGGAAAAAATACTGCACTCTCAGAGCTCAGGCAGTGTTGTATTTCAATGTCAATATTGATGTCTGTAGACAGTCCACGTTTCACAGGCATATAACAGGGCTGGGAGGACAATAGCTTTATCTACAAGCTCCTTGGTCTCCCTACGGAAATCCTGGTCCTCAAACATTCTCTGCTTCATTTGGAAACATGCTGCACTCACAGAGCTCAGGCGGTGTTGTATTTCAGTGTCAATGTTGATGTCTGTTGACAGTCCACGTTTCACAGGCATATAACAGGGCTGGGAGGACAATAGCTTTATCAACAAGCCCCTCGGTTTCCCTACGGAAGTCCCGGTCCTCAATCACTCTCTGCTTCATTCAGAAAAAAAGCTGCACTTGCAGAACTCAGGCGGTGTTGTATTTCAGTGTCAGTGTTGATGTCTGTAGACAGTCCTCGTTTTACAGGCATATAGCAGGGTTGGGAGGACAATAGCTTTATAAACAAGTCCCTTGGTCTCCCTACGAATGTCCACTCTCTGCTTCATTTGGAAAAAAGCTGCGCTCGCGGAGCTCAGGTGGTGTATTTCAGTGTCAATGTTGATGTCTGTAGACAGTCCACGTTTCACAGGCATATAACAGGGCTGGGAGGACAATAGCTTTATAAACAAGCCCCTTGGTTTCCTTACGGAAGTCCCGGTCCTCAAACACTCTCTGCTTCATTCGGAAAACTGCTGCACTCGCATAAATATTTTTGCAACATTGCAATGGGAGTGGATTCTCATGCAAGAAGTGGAAGGATTGAAGGCACCAGTGGCCATATTCTTATCCTGCATCACAACCATGCAGAAGGGGAGGATGAGAGATTTGGGAGGGCAGGGGGAACGGAGAGAGAAACATCCTGTCCGCCAACTGGTCTCAAACTCTGATTGTGCATTCCGAGTTCTATCAGACTACTAATTAGCCAGAGGAAGGCTATAATGGTGGCAACTGACAGAACAAAAAAGCTCCTTTAATTGCGTCTCCCGTGAGATTCGGAGAAGCAAAATGCCAATGAAACCCCCATTCTATTTGGTTAACGAGCACTTAGTTGCCTGGGCAAAATGTATATAATATATCTGCATAGAGAGAAAGAGAGAGAAGGAGAGGAAATAACATTGTTCCTGGGGAAAGGCAGTTGTGTTGCCAACACAACAGGCCCTTGGCGACAGCACAAGAAGTACATTTGGTCGTCAAAAGCTGTGTTTGTGTGTATCTGTCCACTTTATTTATATTCTGCCCTTCTCCCCTCGAGGACTCAGAGCGCATTACAGCATTTACATACATAGGCAAACATTTGACACTTTTACAGTCATATACAATGAGACACACAAACACAAACAAAGGCAGAGGCTTCTCCTTTCATTTCCGGCTTCTGGCATTCTCCATTTTCAAGATGAGGAGCTTGCGTTGTCACCTCCCAGTTGTGTGGCCACCAAGATTGCTTGGAGTATCTATTTGCTTTTTCCTGCCAAAGCGGGACCTATTTATCTACTCACGTTTGCATGTTTTCGAACTGCTAGGTGGGCAGGAACTGGAGCTGACAGATGGAAGCTTACTCCATCTTGTGGATTCGAACTGCCAACTTTCAGGTCAGCAGTTCAGCCAACCTTCAGGTCAGAAGATCAGCAGCCCGAGAATTTAACTCATTGCGTCACCGTCCCTCTCCTCTATTGATCTACTTACATTCGCAAGAGCCCCCGGTGGCACAGTGGGTTAAAGCCGTGTGCCGGCAGGATTGAAGACCGACAGGTCGCAGGTTCGAATCCGGGGAGAGGCGGATGAGCTCCCTCTATCAGCCCCAGCTCCTCATACAGGGGCATGAGAGAAGCCTCCCACAAGGATGATTAAAAAAACATCAAAAAAATCATCCGGACGTCCCCTGGGCAACGTCCTTGCAGACGGCCAATTCTCTCACAACAGGATGCTCCTGACACGACCAAAAAAATTGAGCTCCTGCTGTTAGCCCTAGCTCCTGCCAACCTAGCACTTCAAAAACATGCAAATTTGAGTATCAATAGAATCATAGAATCAAAGAGTTGGAAGAGACCTCATGGGCCATCCAGTCCAACCCCCTGCCAAGAAGCAGGAATATTGCATTCAAATCACCCCTGACAGATGGCCATCCAGCCTCTGTTTAAAAGGCTTCCAAAGAAGGTTTAAAAACTTCCAAAGCGAGTCTGCTGGAACTTCTCCCATTCTCCAAGAACTCTCAAAGATGATTGCCAATGGTTCCGAAATGACTTCCGCTAGTTCCTTCAGTACTCTTGGGTGTAGTTGATCTGGCCCTGGGGACTTGAACTCATTTAGAGCGGCCAGGTATTCCTGGACGACTTGTTTCCCAATTTGGGGTTGGATGTCCTCTAATCCCTCATCCACTCCATCTTGCTGAGGTTGAAGATGACTTTCTTTTTGTGAGAAGACCGAGGCAAAGAAGGCATTAAGTAGTTCTGCCTTTTCCCTATCCCCTGTCAGCATTGCCCCATCTTCTCCTCGAAGAGGTCCTATCGCCTCCTTGTTTTTCCTTTTTCTACTGACATAAGAAAGAAGCCCTTTTTATTGTTTTTAATGTCCCTGGCAAGCCTGAGCTCGTTTTGTGCTTTAGCCTTGCGGACCTTTTCCCTACAGGTGGTGGCTATTTGTTTGAATTCTTCTTTGGTGATTTCTCCCTTTTTCCACTTCTTGTGAAGTTTTGAACTGCCAACCTTCAGTTCAGCAGTTCAGCAGCACAAGACTTTAACCCACTGCACCACCATGGCTTGTTCCCAGTTTGTTTTCGATGATCCAGCTACCGAATCTACAAAATTATATATAAATATATAAAGTGTTGTCACCTCCTGGTTGTGTGGCCACCAAGATTGCTTGGAGCATCTCTTTGCCTTTTCCTGCTGAAGCAGTACCTATTGATCTATATTATATTTGCGTGTTTAGGTTGGCAGGAGTTGGAGCTGACAGACAGGAGCTCACCCTGTCTTGAAGATTCGAACTGCCAACGTTCAGTTCAGCAGTTCAGCAATAGAAGACTTTATCCCTTTGCACCACCATGGCTTGTTCCCAGTTTGTTTTTGATGGTTCAGCTACCGGATCTACAAAATTATTGTTCAGTATAAAGCGTTGTCACCTCCTGGTTTTGTGGCCACCAAATCCTTGGAGCATCTCTTTGCCTTTTCCTGCTGAAGCAGTACCTATTTATCTACTCACATTTGCATGTTTTCAAATAGTTAGGTCGGCAGGAGTTGGAGCAGACAGACGGGAGCTCACCTCGTCTCACGGATTTGAACTGCCATCCTTCAGGTCAGCAGTTCAGCAGCACAAGACTTTAACCCATTGCGTAACCGTGGTTCATTTTGTTTTGTTTTCAGTGGTTCAGCTACCGGATGACCAAAATTATCCAAAATCCGAATTGACAACAGAATTTCACGCATCCCTAGTTGTCAGCCTTCCTATGCTCCTCTTTGTCCTCCCATCCACTGTGCATTCCCAATGCTTCCAGCTTTAGGGGGAGCCAACCTTTCTCCCCAAAGAGAATTGTCTCCTTGGCACCTCCCAGCTTCTCAAACCGCAGCTCATAAACTCAACTCTTTGTGCTGCCTCCCAGCACTTCACGGGCCAGAAACAGCACAGAGCCTGCCAGAAATGGAGGCTGGGGGAGAGAGGGAGTTTCCAGGCACACGTGCAAGGATTCCACACTCATCAATGGGTGGGAAGCTTCGAAAATCCTCCAAAACGACAGGTGTTCAGGTTAAATCCAGTGAAATATTCACAGTGTTTGTGTTGGCAGAACTGCTTAACGTCAACCGTTCCCAGCAGATGGAAACACCATTCGAACTGCTGTGTTTTGGACTGGAGAATTCTGATGGAGATCTGATGTTGTCATGAATGACTTTTCAATGATTTTAAAGCATGGGTTCTTTTTATTGCAATTTCCAGTGTGAGAAGGTACATCAGATTACAGAAAACATTTAGACAAAGAATGACATTGGACAGACAGACAGACAGATTCTATGCAACTACATTGGATTCACAATTACATTGGTTAACAAACAAACATAGGGGGGTTGCATTTTCACTCAGCATTCACACACATGTACACACATTCATCCACATTCATCCAAATATTACCATATTCTTTTCTCCCTCCTCGGAGAAGCACCGCTTAGGCCAGACCCTGCTTTCCTGCAGCCTGCCAACGCATAGTTCCATAACTTCCATAACACCATAACTTCAAAACACTGAAATGCCAAAACTTATTTCCCTAAGCACAGTGCCAAGGACCAGATCTCTGTTTTCCAAACAGCAGAACCTGACTCCCTGCACAAAACCCAAGACTCCAAAAGCGCACTTCTTCCTCTTTCGTTGAGAAAGAAGCCCCAAAGTGACCAGGCTGCTCCCGTGCAGATCTGCCACTATCTGAATACACCATTCTCTCCTTATAGAATCATAGAATCAAAGAGTTGGAAGAGACCTCCTGGGCCTTCATCCAGTCCAACCCCATTCTGCCAAGAAGCAGGAATATTGCATTCAAATCACCCCTGACAGATGGCCATCCAGCCTCTGTTAAAAGCTTCCAAAGAAGGAGCCTCCACCACACTCCAGGGCAGAGAGTTCCACTGCTGAACGGCTCTCACAGTCAGGAAGTTCTTCCTCATGTTCAGGTGGAATCTCCTCTCTTGTAGTTTGAAGCCATTGTTCCATTGCGTCCTAGTCTCCAGGGAAGCAGAAAACAAGCTTGCTCCCTCCTCCTCCCTGTGGCTTCCTCTCACATATTTATACATGGCTATCATCATATCCCCTCTCAGCCTTCTCTTCTTCAGGCTAAACATGCCCAGCTCCTTAAGCCGCTCCTCATAGGGCTTGTTCTCCAGACCTTTTATCATTTTAGTCGCCCTCCTCTGGACACATTCCAGCTTGTCAATATCTCTCTTCAATTGTGGTGCCCAGAATTGGACACAATATTCCAGGTGTGGTCTACCCAAGGCAGAATAGAGGGGTAGCATGACTTCCCTAGATCTAGACACTATGCTCCTCTTGATGCAGGCCAAAATCCCATTGGCCTTTTTGGCCGCCACATCACATTGTTGGCTCATGTTTAACTTGTTGTCCACGAGGACTCCAAGATCTTTTTCACACGTACTACTCTCGAGCCAGGCGTCCCCCATTCTGTATCTTTGCATTTCGTTTTTCCTGCCGAAGTGGAGTATCTTGCATTTGTCCGTTGAACTTCATTTTGTTATTTTTGGCCCTTCATCTCTCTAATCTGTCAAGATCGTTTTGAATCCTGCTCCTGTCCTCTGGAGAATTGGCTCTCCCTCCCAATTTGGTGTCGTCTGCAAACTTGATGATCCTGCCTTCTAGCCCTTCATCCAAGTCATTAATAAAGATGTTGAACATCTTCCCATGGAGCAGAACATAGTGAGAGGAACGGACTCCTCAGGTCTGCCACACTTTGTGCATTACTAGACTGAGTCTTTTATAGGAATATTCTGCTGATGTCGTCCCAAAGTTGTAAATTAATGATAGACGTCTTCCTTCCTGGATCCATCCCAGTTTCCTGGCCAGTTGTTGATTTCTTGATTGGTGTTGACAAACACAAGGCTTGTGTTGACTTCCTTCTTAACATAAGGAAGGCTGCAAACATTTCTGTTATCACTGTCCCAGTTCTTATCAGGGTTTCTCATTAGCAAGTCCAGCATAGAATCATAGAATCAAAGAGTTGGAAGAGACCTCATGGGCCATCCAGTCCAACCCCCTGCCAAGAAGCAGGAATATTGCATTCAAATCACCCCTGACAGATGGCCATCCAACCTCTGCTGGTAGTTAGTCATTGCAGGCCTTAATCTTATACTGGTGTTTCCAAAATTATTAGCTCCATCCATACATCCTTCCATTCTTCCATTCATTCCCACACATCATTTTAAATTCACATTTATCAAATTTGCACATTGAATTTCTTATTACAATGTCCTCTTTTAGATGGAATCAATTGACTTGCTTGCTTGTTTGTTTCCTTACAGTATTTATATTCCACCCTTCCCACCCCGCAGGGGACTCAGGGCGGATCACAATGCACATATACATGGGAAACATTCAATGCCATAGACACACAACATATATAGACAGACACACAGAGGCTATTTAACATTCCAGCTTCATGAGGGTATGCTTTGAATTCTGGCCACCGGGGGAGCTGTTGCTTCATCATCCATTTGTGACACCAAGGAAGTACTTCCTCATTCTTTTCCATGCTGCTGGAGATTTTTATGGTAAATAGACACACAACATATCTAGATAGACACACAGAGGCTATTTAACTTTCCAGCTTCATGAGGGTATGCTTCGAATTCCGGCCACCGGGGGAGCTGTTGCTTCATCATCCACTTGTGACACCAAGGAAGTACTTCCTCATTCTTTTCCATGCTGCTGGAGATTTTTATGGTAAATAGACACACAACATATATAGACAGACACACAGAGGCTATTTAACATTCCAGCTTCATGAGGGTATGCTTTGAATTCTGGCCACCGGGGGAGCTGTTGCTTCATCATCCATTTGTGACACCAAGGAAGTACTTCCTCATTCTTTTCCATGCTGCTGGAGATTTTTATGGTAAATAGACACACAACATATATAGACAGACACACAGAGGCTATTTAACATTCCAGCTTCATGAGGGTATGCTTTGAATTCTGGCCACCGGGGGAGCTGTTGCTTCATCATCCATTTGTGACACCAAGGAAGTACTTCCTCATTCTTTTCCATGCTGCTGGAGATTTTTATGGTAAATAGACACACAACATATCTAGATAGACACACAGAGGCTATTTAACTTTCCAGCTTCATGAGGGTATGCTTTGAATTCCGGCCACCGGGGGAGCTGTTGCTTCATCATCCACTTGTGACACCAAGGATGTACTTCCTCATTCTTTTCCATGCTGCTGGAGATTTTTATGGTAAATAGACACACAACATATATAGACAGACACACAGAGGCTATTTATCTTCCCAGCTTCATGAGGGTATGCTTCGAATTCCGGCCACCGGGGGAGCTGTTGCTTCATCATCCACTTGTGACACCAAGGAAGTACTTCCTCATTCTTTTCCATGCTGCTGGAGATTTTTATGGTAAATAGACACACAACATATATAGACAGACACACAGAGGCTATTTAACATTCCAGCTTCATGAGGGTATGCTTTGAATTCTGGCCACCGGGGGAGCTGTTGCTTCATCATCCATTTGTGACACCAAGGAAGTACTTCCTCATTCTTTTCCATGCTGCTGGAAACATTCAATGCCATAGACACACAACATATATAGATAGACACACAGAGGCTATTTAACTTTCCAGCTTCATGAGGGTATGCTTTGAATTCCGGCCACCGGGGGAGCTGTTGCTTCATCATCCACTTGTGACACCAAGGATGTACTTCCTCATTCTTTTCCATGCTGCTGGAGATTTTTATGGTAAATAGACACACAACATATATAGACAGACACACAGAGGCTATTTATCTTCCCAGCTTCATGAGGGTATGCTTCGAATTCCGGCCACCGGGGGAGCTGTTGCTTCATCATCCACTTGTGACACCAAGGAAGTACTTCCTCATTCTTTTCCATGCTGCTGGAGATTTTTATGGTAAATAGACACACAACATATATAGACAGACACACAGAGGCTATTTAACATTCCAGCTTCATGAGGGTATGCTTCGAATTTTGGCCACCGGGGGAGCTGTTGCTTCATCATCCACTTGTGACACCAAGGAAGTACTTCCTCATTCTTTTCCATGCTGCTGGAGTGCTTTGAATACAATTGTCCTGCTTCTTGACAGAATGGGGTTGGACTGGATGTCCGACCAAGTATCTTCCAACTCTAGGATTCTAGGATCTAAGAACTTCCTGACTGTCAGAGCTGTTCAGCAGTGGAACTCTGTGCCCTGTAGTGTGGTGGAGGCTCCTTCTTTGGGGGCTTTGAAGCAGAGGCTGGATGGCCATCTGTTGGGGATGCTTTGAACGCTATTGTCCTGCTTCTTGACAGAATGGGGTTGGACTGGATGATGGCCCACCAGGTCTCTTCTAACTCTAGGATTCTACATAAGATGGGGGTTGGACTAGATTATCTTTGGTGACCTCTTTCAGCTCTAATGGAATGTGGAGGTTGATGAACTCCCCTCCTTTGGAGGTCTTTGAACAGAGGTTGGATGGGCATCTTTCATGAGTGTTTTACTTGTGCACTCCTGCAACTTTGCAAGTTCCTGTTTGGGTGCAAAATGGGGTTAGACTGGATACCTTGGCTTGCATGCTTATGGGTGCCAACTACAATCAAGGAGAATCCACCTGAACATGAGGAAGAACTTCCTGACTGTGAGAGCTGTTCAGTAGTGGAACTCTCTACCCCGGAGTGTGGTGGAGGCTCCTTCTATGGAGACTTTGAAGCAGAGGCTGGATGGCCATCTGTTGGGGGTGCTTTGAATGCAATATTCCTGCTTCTTGGCAAAATGGGGTTGGACTGGATGAGGGCCCAGGAGGTCTCTTCCAACTCTAGGATTCTATGATTCTATCACTGTGAGAGCTGTTCAGCAATGGAACTCTCTGCCCTGGAGTGTGGTGGAGGCTCCTTCTTTGGAGATTGGATGGCCATCTGTCGGGGGTGCTTTGAATGGCAATTTTCCTGCTTCTTGGCAGAATGGGGTTGGACTGGATGATGGCCCACGAGGTCTCTTCCAACTTTGGGATTCTAGGATTCTATGAATGCTCATCATTCTCATAATCTTGTGTATTTGGGGAAGAAACTATAACTTCTGAACTTCTTAGTTCTTGCCAAAATAAATAAAGGTTTACCTGCCAAACCCAAACTCACACTATCTTAAGAGCAGCCATGTTTGGAGGATTAGTGGGAATTTTGTGGCAAAGAGAGGTTTTGAATGAGGTCTTCGTGGTTCTAGTCTTATCCCGAACGGTGAGAAACAATTGGATTGGTTGTGTCACTTGGACCGCGTAAGAATCCGTATTCAGAGCATGAGTTCCCTCATAGCCATTGCTGGACTATGTTCAGAGTCTGTTTACATACATGGAGCGGGGAGAGCTGGATGCCTGGCTAGTCCTTCTTAGGCCAGAAGCCCAGAATTGACAGCTGGCGCAAGCTGATTATTAAGGGATGGCATTTGATCTGTGGAAATCAGTGTCATTGAATGGCACTTTCCTCGGAGCTTTGAGAAAAATGGTATTCCCACAACACGAATGGGAAAAAAAGGAGGTTAGACAAGATGAAGCTGGGTCTAGCGAAGCCTATGACATGTATGGAGAGTCATGTTGAATCATGCACTCTTTATATGGATGGCCATCAGTTATTTCCAACATCACAGAATCGTGGAGTTGAGAAAGAGCGACAAGAGCCATCTGTCCAAGCCCTTACCTGGTAGGAATACAAAAGTAAGGCGCTACTGAGAAGGCCACCAAACCTCTGCCCACATAGCAGTCTGTTGCATTGGGAAACACTTCATTCAGTCAAGAGGTTCTTCCTTATGTTCAGGTGGCATCTCTTTCACTTTCATTTGAACCCATTGCTACATGTTCTAGTCTCTGGAGCGGAAATGACCATTTCCGCTCCTTTGGCAGCCACCTCTACACCAAAGTCAACATCGACACCGAAATACAACACCGCCTGAGCTCTGCGAGTGCAGCATTTTTCCGAATGAAGCAGAGAGTGTTTGAGGACCGGGACATCCGTAGGGATACCAAGGTGCTTGTTTATAAAGCTATTGTCCTCCCAACCCTGCTATATGCCTGCAAAATGTGGACTGTCTACAGATGTCAACACTGAGACTGAAATACGACACGCCTGAGCTCTGCAAGTGCAGTTTTTTTCCAAATGAAGCAGGGAGTGTTTGAGGACTGGGACATCTGTAGAGAGACCAAGGGGCTTGTTTATAAAGCCATTGTCCTTCCAACTCTGCTATATGCCTGCAAAATGTGGACTGTCTACAGATGTCAACACTGAGACTGAAATACGACACGCCTGAGCTCTGCAAGTGCAGTTTTTTTCCAAATGAAGCAGGGAGTGTTTGAGGACTGGGACATCTGTAGAGAGACCAAGGGGCTTGTTTATAAAGCCATTGTCCTTCCAACTCTGCTATATGCCTGCAAAATGTGGACTGTCTACAGATGTCAACACTGAGACTGAAATACGACACGCCTGAGCTCTGCAAGTGCAGTTTTTTTCCAAATGAAGCAGGGAGTGTTTGAGGACTGGGACATCTGTAGAGAGACCAAGGGGCTTGTTTATAAAGCCATTGTCCTTCCAACTCTGCTATATGCCTGCAAAATGTGGACTGTCTACAGATGTCAACACTGAGACTGAAATACGACACGCCTGAGCTCTGCAAGTGCAGTTTTTTTCCAAATGAAGCAGGGAGTGTTTGAGGACTGGGACATCCGTAGAGAGACCAAGGTGCTTGTTTATAAAGCACCTTGTCCTCCCAACCCTGCTATATGCCTGCGAGACGTGGACTGTCTACAGATGTCAATGAGACTGAAATACAACACCACCTGAGCTATGCGAGTGCAGCATTTTTCCAAATGAAGCAGAGAATGTTTTAGGACCGGGACATGGAAACCAAGGGGCTTGTTAATAAAGCTATTGTTCTCCCAACCCTGCTTTACACCTGCGAAACGTGGACCGTCTACTGACATCACATGCAACTCCTGGAACGATTCCATCTGTGTTGCCTCCGGAAAATCCTGCAAATCTCTTGGGACGACAAGTGGACAAATGCCAGCATGCTGGAAGATGCAAAAACCACCAGCATTGAAGCAATGGACCTCCGCCATCGACGCCTTGACCGGCCACGTTGTCCGGATGCCCGACCACCAAAGCAGTTGCTCTACTCCAAACTCAAGAATGGAAAACAGAATGTTGGAGGACAGGAAAAGAGATTGAAAGATGGGCTCAAAGCCAACCTTAAAAACTCTGGCATAGACACTGAGAACTGGGAAGCCCTGGCCCTTGGATATTACTGGTACATGCAGATTCCCCTCTTGTATATTCTTTTGACTGTGTTTAGCCTCTTGGTGGACTATTCTGCTAGACCTGGGACTGTCTGTATTTACTCTGCCTGTAGTCATGGGTTGTGGCCTCAACACAGATACACACGGCTTTCCTCTGTTTTGTTCCCGGGGACTGCTTTGTATGCGAGCGGGGTGGCTGCAGACTTTCCTTGTTTGTGTTGACTTGGGATTTTTATCGGAGCAATTTATAATGACTTCACTGTCATTTTAATTTTTATTGGATTGTAAAATGCATTGGAATTGTGTTCTGGATATAAAATGGTATGCAGAGTTTTAGAAATACCTCTTCTCCCTCCTATCTATGGGAAGAGAAATTGGGGAGGAAGAGGGACTGCTTTGCCAGATTGCTTGGAGAGAGACAAAAAGAATTCTTGAGCAGTGTCACAGGGATGTGATATTGTTTGTGTGTGTGTTTGTGTGTTAAGATGACATGGCGAATAGTAGCGTGACTTCTATTTATAAGGGTCAAAAAGTGACTTTTGGGACATGCCGGTTAAGAAATCCTGGGAGGCATAATCCCCAACATGAGTTTTCCATGTACTGATTTGCATCTTCCATATGATGCCTGTTTGTACATTATCAGGTTGGGAAAAAAGCTAACATGTTTTCCTACTTGTCGGTATACTAGGAATGTGCAAATATGAGGATTAGGTTATCCAGAAAGTAAAGTTCCAAATCACGTTGCTCTAATGGTGAAGTTGGTTCCACTGCCATGTAGCTGGAAGCCAGCACAAGCAAACGAGCAGTGCCAGTCGTCAGTAGCTCACTGACTGATGTTGTGGTGAAGTCTAGAGAGGAGCGTCCTCATTCCGTTTCCCTCCAAGTACAAAGTTCAGACTGTATGAGGGATATGTAGAAAGTAAGGTTCCAAGACACATAGCTCTTGTGGGGAATTTTCTCAGGGGAAGTTGGTATCACTTCTGTGTAGCAGAAAGCCAGCGGAAGCAAATGAGCAGCGCAAGTCGTCAGAAGCTCATTGACTGGCATTGCGGTGAAGGTTAGAGTTGAGCGTCCTCATTCTGTTTCCCTCCAAGTGCGAAGTTCACACTGTACGAGAGATATCCAGAAAGTAAGGTTCCAAGGCACGTAACCCTCATGGGGAATTTGGTATCACTGCCATGTAGCAGGAAGCCAGCGGAAGCAAATGAGCAGTGCCAGTCATCAGGAGCTCACAGACCGGCATTGTGGTGAAGGTTAGAGAGGAGCATCCTCATTCTGTTCCCCTCCAAGTGCGAAGTAAGCACTGTACGAGGGATATCTAGAAAGCAAGGTTCCAAGGCACATAGCTCTCACAGGGAATTTTCTTGGGGGAAGTTGGTATCACTGCCATGTAGCAGGAAGCCAGAGAAAGCAAATGAGCAGTACCAGTTGTCAGGAGCTCATTGATTGGTGTTGTGGTGAAGGTTAGAGCTGAGCGTCCTCATTCCGTTTCTCTCCAAGTGCCAAGTTTGCACTGTACGAGGGATATCCAGAAAGTAAGGTTCTAAGGCACATAGCCCTCACAGGGAATTTTCTCAGGGGAAGTTGGTATTACTGCCATGTAGCAGGAAGCCAGCGGAAGCAAGTGAGCAGGGCCAGTCGTCAGTAGCTCATCAACTGATGTTGTGGTGAAGGCTAGAGAGGAGCGTCCTCATTCTGTTTCCCTCCAAGGGCGAAGTTCGCACTGTACGAGGGATATCTGGAAAGTAAGGTTCCATATCTCTCACAGGGAATTTTCTTGGGGGAAGTTGCTATAGGAGGAAGCCAGCAGGAAGTGAACGAGCAGTGCCAGTCGTCAGTAGCTCATTGACTGGCATTGTGGTGAAATGAGCAAAATCATTTGGTTTCCCTCCAAGTACGAAGTTCTTAGCGCTGTAATCAGCTACCTAAATGCTAAGGGCATAAACACCACTGTGACTCATTGCAAAATCATTTCAGTGTATGTAGAGGATGTAATGTCAAGACAGCATGTGACAAAATGGGTATGGAATGTCCATTGATGAGACCACGAGGAACCTTCACAGAGCCATCCAAAACAAATGCCGTGGGATGCTGATGGTGGGAGCCTGTCTCCTTCTTGACAATGCACATCTGTCTGCACACCGCTCATGCAACACAGAGTGGTTAACTTCATTTGGTTGGATATTTGAAGCCCCACCCCTTCTTATTGCAGAAGTTTCCACAATAAAGGGGCTGTCTGGATGGGCCCTAGGATGCCATGGAGCTATGGCTTCAAACTACAGGAAAGGAAGGTGATTCCACCTGAACATGAGGAAGAACTTCCTGACTAGGAGAGAAATCTGTTCATCAGTGGAATTCTGCCCCGGAGTGTGGTGGAGGCTCCTTCTTTGGAGGCTTTTAACAGAGGCTGGATGGCCATCTGTTGGGGGCTTTGAATGTGATTTTCCTGCTTCTTGGCAGAATGGGGTTGAACTGGATGGCCCACCAGGTCTCTTCCAACTCTAGGATTCTAGGATCTAAGAACTTCCTGACTGTAAGAGCTGTTCAGCAGTGGAACTCTCTGCCCCGGAGTGTGGTGGAGGCTCCTTCCTTTGGAGGCTTTGAAGCAGAGGCTGAATGGTCATCTGTTTGGGGTGCTTTGAAGGTGATTTTCCTGCTTCTTGGCAGAATGGGGTTGAACTGGATGGCCCACCAGGTCTCTTCCAACTCTAAGATTCTAGGTTCTAAGAACTTCTTTACTGTGAGAGCTGTTCAGCAGTGGAACTCTTTGCTCCAGAGTGTGATGGAGGTTCCTCCTTTGGAGGCTTTGAAGCAGAGGCTGGATGGCCATCAGTTGGGGGTGATTTAAAGGTGATTTTCCTGCTTTTTGGCAGTAGGGAGTTGGACTGGATGATGACCCACCAGGTCTCTTCCAACTCTAGGATTTAAGAACTTCCTGACTGTGAGAGCTGTTCAGCAGTGGAACTCTCTTTATTTACTTATTTATTTACTTTACTTGTATACCGCAGTTTCTCAGCCCAACAGGCGACTCAACGCGGTTTACAACAAGGATAAGAATCAATCAATGAAATACAATTTAAAACCATAAAAGCTTAATATACAATATTGACACAACAATAGACAACACAATGCATCTCATAACTAGAGTCGTGATCCAATCCGTCGTCCAAATTTCCATTCCTGTAATCATCACATTCATTGCACTGTTTAACCGAATGCCCGTTCAAACATCCAAGTTTTTAATCTTCTTCGGAACACCATTAGCGAGGGGGCTGATCTTACCTCCATAGGAAGGGCGTTCCACAGCCGGGGGGCCACCACAGAAAAGGCCCTGTCTCTCGTCCCCGCCAGCCGCACCTGTGAAGCAGGCGGGATAGAGAGCAGGGCCTCCCCAGAAGATCTTGGCGGGCTGATAGGCAGAGATACGTTCGGATAGGTAACTTGGGCCAGAACCGTTTAGGGCTTTATAGGCCAACGCCAGCACTTTGAATTGAGCCCGGTAGCAAATTGGCAGCCTGTCGACCAAGAATGCCTGGAGTTGTGAGGCCACCACACGTTCCATGACTTTGCCCAAGAAGGGGAGATTGGAAACAGGCCGATAGTTGACGAATTGAGTGGGGTCCAGTGATGGTTTCTTCAACAGCGGTTTTATCACAGCTTGCTTTAAGCTGGCTGGAATTTTGCCTTCCCGAAGGGAGGCATTAACCACCACCTTCCCCCACTCGGCCAATCCCCCTCTGGCCTCCTTCAGAAGCCAGGATGGGCAGGGGTCTAGGATGCATGTGGTAGCTCTCATTCCTCCAAGCACCTTGTCCACATCCTCGGATTGAACCAATTGAAATGAATCCATCAAAACCAGACAAGCAGATGCTCGTGTTACATCCTCAGAGACTGCCGTTAATATGGTATCCAGACCAGAGCGGATCAAAGCGACTTTGTCTGCAAAGAACTGAGCAAAGGCTTCACAGCGAGCTGCCGAGTCATCAGGGCACCCATCCTGCATGGTGGGATTTAAAAGGCCTCTGACAACTCGGAACAGTTCAGCCGGACGGTTCTTTGCAGACGCAATAGTGGCCGCAAAGAAAGTCTTCTTTGCGGCTTTTATTGCCGCGGCATATGCCCTTAAAAAGGACACAAACCGTGTTCGATTTGGCTCGCTCGGATCCGAACGCCACACGCTCTCTAGTTCCCTCTTCTTTCGCTTCAACGCTGCCAGCTCCTCGGTGAACCAAGGAGCTGGTTTAGCTCGGCTACTTGAGAGGGGACGTTCTGGAGCGATCGTGTCTATTGCCCTAGTCATCTCCCCATTCCAGAGAGCGACCAGGGCATCAACAGGATCACCTACCGAGGTGGCGGGAAATTCCCCAAGAGCCGTCAGGAATCCATCCGGATCCATAAGCCTCCTGGGGCGGACCAACTTAATGGGTCCTCCACCTCTGCAGAGGTTAGGGGGTGCAGTGAGTCTAAAGCTGACCAGGTGGTGGTCGGTCCATGGCAACGGAGAGATGGACAACTCCTCAACACCGCCACCTTCCTCCCATCCCTGGCAGAAAACCAAGTCAAATGTATGTCCTGCACTGTGGGTGGGGCCAGATACCTGTTGGGACAGCCCCATGGTTGCCATGGTAGACATGATCATAGAATCATAGAATCATAGAATCAAAGAGTTGGAAGAGACTTCATGGGAGACCTCCAACCCCATTCTGCCAAGAAGCAGGAATATTGCATTCAAATCACCCCTGACAGATGGCCATCCAGCCTCTGTTTAAAAGCTTCCAAAGAAGGAGCCTCCACCACACTCCGGGCAGAGAGTTCCACTGCTGAACGGCTCTCACAGTCAGGAAGTTCTTCCTAATGTTCAGGTGGAATATCCTTTCCTGTAGTTTGAAGCCATTGTTCCGCATCCTAGTCTCCAGGGCAGCAGAAAACAAGCTTGTTCTCTCCTCCCTGTGGCTTCCTCTCACATATTTATACATGGCTATCATATCTCCTCTCAGCCTTCTCTTCTTCAGGCTAAACATGCCCAGCTCCTTAAGCCGCTCCTCATAGGGCTTGTTCTCCAGACCCTTGATCCTTTTAGTCGCCCTCCTCTGGACACATTCCAGCTTGTCAATATCTCTCTTGAATTGTGGTGCCCAGAATTGGACACAATATTCCAGATGTGGTCTAACCACAGCAGAATAGAGGGGTAGCATTACTTCCTTAGATCTAGACACTATGCTCCTATTGATGCAGGCCAAAATCCCATTGGCTTTTTTTGCCGCCACATCACATTGTTGGCTCATGTTTAACTTGTTGTCCACGAGGACTCCAAGATCTTTTTCACACGTACTGCTCTCGAGCCAGGCATTGTCCCCCATTCTGTATCTTTGCATTTCATTTTTTCTGCCAAAGTGGAGTATCTTGCATTTGTCACTGTTGAATTTCATTTTGTTAGTTTTGGCCCATCTCTCTAATCTGTCAAGATCATTTTGAATTCTGCTCCTGTCCTCTGGACTATTGGCTATCCCTCCCAATTTGGTGTCGTCTGCAAACTTGATGATCATGCCTTCTAGCCCTTCATCTAAGTCATTAATAAAGATGTTGAACAGGACCGGGCCCAGGACGGAACCCTGCGGCACTCCACTTGTCACTTCTTTCCAAGATGGAGAGGAAGCATTAGTGAGCACTCTCTGTGTTCGTCCACTTAACCAATTACAGATCCACCTCACCGTAGTTTTGCCTTAGCCCACATTGGACTAGTTTCCTTGCCAGAAGGTCATGGGGGACCTTGTCGAAGGCCTTACTGAAATCCTTACATGAAGTCCTGAGACGCTCCCGATAGAGCGGCCTCGGCATGGACATTGAAGTCCCCCAGCACAAGCAGCTGTTGGGACTCCAATGCCAGGTCCGAGACCACCCCTGCTAGCTCAGGCAGGGAGACTTCCCTGGAGTGTGGTGGATGGCTGGATGGCTGGATGGCCATCTGTCTGGGGGGCTTTGCAAGTGATTTTCCTGCTTCTTGGCAGAATGGGGTTGGATGATGGCCCACCAGGTCTCTTCCAACTCTAGGATTCTAGAGGTCTTTGGAACTCTCTGCCCTGAAGTGTGGTGGAGGCTCTTCCTTTGGAGGCTTTGAAGCAGAGGCTGGATGGCCATCTGTCAGGGGTGCTTTGAAGGTGATGCAATGTTGGCTATATCTTACTAGAACTAAAGTCTTGAGGGTAGAAGTTTGGTAAGGTTAAGGCAGTGGGATAATCCAGGGAAAGATGTATTTATGTCACTAGGGTGATATTGCTGGAAATCCTGTGTTTACTTCCAACCGGTCTGCCTGCAGACTACCTATTTGGGGGAAAGCGCTTTCAGAGCGAGAGAGGAGTCTCGTCTCTGCTGAAAGGCCTTGACCTTCCTCTGCTCCCTGGGAAACTTCCAGAACCTGCCTGGCAGCCAAATTCCGCAGCCTGAACTATTAAAAATGGATCATTTTTATTTGGTTGCGTGGCAACAGATGATCGCTTTGTTCTGTTTTGACAAAGCATCTGCTGAGAGCTCCGTCTTGTCATTAGAACGCAGAGCGATGCCCGCAGGCTTCCTTTAAAAATAAGATACAATACAATATGGAGCACTAAAAGGGAATGAGAGAGTTCGGCGTGCCTCTCGTTCCCTCTCAAAGCAAAGTTTGGGTTGCTGCTGCTGATGCTCTCCGCCATAAACTCTGCAGCAGGCTGGATTTCACCCTCTGCAAGTGGCACGGAAATCGCACTCTCGCGTGATCCGGTCTCAGATGGGTGCCCAGAATGGAGCCATCATGCTTCTGGTTTGGTCACCAAGGCTGCTTCTGCTCTCCAGAAAAATCTTTGGGAACCATTCTACGAGGGTTGAGTGAAAAGTAATGCCTCCACCTTCGTTACTTGGGTTTGGATGGGAATATTTTAATAAATCAAAAAGAGAAATAATACTTAGAACGTGCTCTTTAACGACTTAGAAAGTCATGCCAGACTCATCTGATCTCTTTTTTCGATAGAGTTCCAAGCTGGGTAGATGTGGGTAATGCCGTGGATGGAACGTACCTGGATTTCAGGAAGGCCTTCTTTGACAAGGTCCCCCATGACCTTCTGGCAAGGAAACTAGTCCAATGTGGGCGAGGCAAAACTACGGTGAGGTGGATCTGGAATGGGTTAAATGGGCGAACCCAGAGGGTGATTCTCCCCAAGGCTTCCTCTTCATCTTGGAAAGAAGGGACGAGCGGAGGGCCATCAACAGGGTTCCGTCCTGGGCCCGGTCCTGTAAGGATCTTCATCAATGACTTAGATGAAGGGTTAGATGACACCAAATGGGGAGAGATAGCCAAGACTCCAGAGGACAGGAGCAGGACTCAAAGGGATCTTGACAGATTAGAGAGATAAATGGCCAAAACTAACAAAATGAAGTTCAACAGGGACAAATGCAAGATACTCCACTTTGGCAGGAAAAACGAAATGCAAAGATACAGAATGGGGGATGACGAGGCCTGGCTTGAGAGCAGGACGTGTGAAAATGATCTTGGAGTCCTCGTGGACAGGAAGTTAAACATGAGCCAGGAATGTGATGTGGCGGCAAAAAAAGCCAATGGGATTTTGGCCTGCATCAAGAGGAGCATAGTGTCTAGATCTAGGGAAGTAATGCTCCCCATGCTCTATTCCGCTTTGGTTAGACCATTACCTGGAATATTGTGTCCAATTCTGGACACCACAATTCAAGAGAGATATTGACAAACTGGAATGTGTCCAGAGGAGGGCGACTAAAATGATCAAGGGTCTGGAGAACAAGCCCTATGAGGAGTGGCTTAAGGAGCTGGGCATGTTTATCCTGAAGAAGAGAAGGCTGAGAGGAGATATGATAGCCATGTATAAATATGTGAGAGGAAGCCACAGGGAGGAGGGAGCAAGCTTGTTTTCTGCTTCCCTGGAGACTAGGACGTGGAACAATGGCTTCAAACTACAATTCTATGATTCCATCTGAACACATGGAAGAACTTCCTGACTGTGAGAGCCGTTCAGCAGTGGAACTCTCTGCCCCGGAGTGTGGTGGAGGCTCCTTCTTTGGAAGCTTTTAAACAGAGGCTGGATGGCCATCTGTCAGGGGTGCTTTGAATGCAATATTCCTGCTTCTTGGCAGAATGGGGTTGGACTGGATGATGGCCCAGGAGGTCTCTTCCAACTCTAGGATTCTAGGATTCTATGATTCTATAAGAACTTCCTGACTGTGAGAGCCGTTCAGCAGTGGAACTCTCTGCCTCGGAGTGTGGTGGAGGCTCCTTCTTTGGAGCTTTGAAACAGAGGCTGGATGGCCATCTGTCAGGGGTGATTTGAATGCAATATTCCTGCTTCTTGGCAGAATGGGGTTGGACTGGATGGCCCATGAGGTCTCTTCCAACTTGACTCTAGGATTTTATGATTCTATAAGAACTTCCTGACTGTGAGAGCCGTTCAGCAGTGGAACTCTCTTCCCCGGAGTGTGGTGGAGGCTCCTTCTTTGGAGGCTTTGAAGCAGAGGCTGGGTGGCCATCTGTCGGATTGCTTTGAATGCAATATTCCTGCTTCTTGGCAGAATGGGGTTGGACTGGATGGTGGCCCAGGAGGTCTCTTCCAACTCCTTGATTCTAGGATTCTATGACCACTATTTACTTTTCCACATAATCACCAGACAATTGGATACATTTTTGTGAACGATGAACAAGCTTTCTGAAGCCATGACGGAAGAAGTCGACACTGGTTGTTTCTGTAACCAGCGTCTCAAAGTTCTCTTAGCGTTTTCATCAGAAGCATGTTTTTTCATTATCGGGAACAGATGGAAGTCAGACGGTGCTAAATAACGATTCCGGCCCAACTTACCTGTCCGAACGTATCTCCTCTATGAACCATCTAGGAGCTTAAGATCATCTGAGGAGGCCCTGCTCTCGATCCCGCCAGCCTCATAAGTGCGATTGGCAGAGACAAAGGATTGGCCTTCTCAGTGGTGGCCCCCTTCTCTCCCCAGAGATATTAGATCGGCCCCCTCCCTCCTGACTTTCCGAAAAAAGTAAAGACCTGGTTTTTTTGATCAAGCTATTGAAAATGCAGTGGAATAGATAACACGGAATTATGAATGATGAACATGGATGTTACTGGATAACATTTTTAACAGGATGACACCTATGCTTTAACGGTGGTTTTTATATATGTTTTACATTGTAATGTTGATTATTTTTAATGGTACGTTTTATGAATGCCTGACACCAAACTGTGCCAATCTGTTACCCGCCTTGAGTCGCCGTATGGCTGAGAAAGGCAGGCTATAAATATCGTAAATAAATAAATAAACAAACAACTAAGATGAAATAAATATCATAGAATCATAGAATCAAAGAGTTGGAAGAGACCTCATGGGCCATCCAGTCCAACCTGCTGCCAAGAAGCAGGAATATTGCATTCAAATCACCCCTGACAGATGGCCATCCAGCCTCTGTTTAAAAGCTTCCAAAGAAGGAGCCTCCACCACACTCCGGGGCAGAGAGTTCCACTGCTGAACGCTTCTCACAGTCAGGAAGTTCTTCCTCATGTTCAGATGGAATCTCCTTTCTTGTAGTTTGAAGCCATTGTTCCGCGTCCTAGTCTCCAGGGAAGCAGAAAACAAGCTTGCTCCCTCCTCCTCCCTGTGGCTTCCTCTCACATATTTAGACATGGCTATCATATCCCCTCTCAGCCTTCTCTTCCTCAGGCTAAACATGCCCAGCTCCTTAAGCCGCTCCTCATAGGGCTTGTTCTCCAGACCCTGATCTGCTCCCTCCTCCCTGTGGCTTCCTCTCACATATTTATACATGGCTATCATATCCCCTCTCAGCCTTCTCTTCTTCAGGCTAAACATGCCCAGCTCCTTAAGCCGCTCCTCATAGGGCTTGTTCTCCAGACCCCTGATCTGCTCCCTCCTCCCTGTGGCTTCCTCTCACATATTTATACATGTCTCTCATATCCCCTCTCAGCCTTCTCTTTTTCAGGCTAAACATGCCCAGCTCCTTAAGCCTCTCCTCATAGGGCTTGTTCTCCAGACCCTTGATCATTTGAGTCGCCCTCCTCTGGACACATTCCAGCTTAGTCAATATCTCTCTTCCATTGTGGTGCCCAGAACTGGACACAGTGTGATGTCCAGCTCCTTAAACAACGATGAAAGAAGTCGACACTCTGTTTCCACAACCCATCATGCACAGATCTTCCGATAGCCAAGCAAAGCAATAATGTGACTCACACATTCTTGTGAAATGCCAATTATGCTTGAAATGTCTCTCTGAGTGATACAACGATAATCCTGAATCAATCTATCAACCTTTTGCTTGTGAAACTTGGTGGTTGCTGTCACAGGACGTCTACTCACATTTGCATGTTTTCAAACCGCTAGGTTGGCAGAAGTTGGGGCTAACAACAGGAGCTCACCTTGCTCCCCAGATTCAATCCTGTGACCTTTCGGTCAGCAAGTTCAGCAGCTCGGCGCTTTAACCCACTGCACCACCTGGGGGCTCCTAAATCAATTAGTATGCACAAATTTAATGAATTGGATCTGGAAAAGTACAAACAATTGCACACCGCTAATGGATACGTACGTAAACTTGCAAGTTTTATTTAGTCTTCTCTTTAAGTTTAGTGTAATCCAGCAATATCCTGATATGAACCAGATCTCCCACCTCCAAAAACATGCTGATTATTTCATATTTTTCATACAATATTTATTGCAAATGTCTGAGGAATGGGGAGTGGTACCAGGGTGGATATCGAACAGGGACATTATTAACATCTGACATCTTCGTCTTCCATCGCGGTTTCGCTTTCCATCATGTCAAAAAGAAAAGAAAAGAGAGAGAAAAAGAATGTTTCTTTTCTAATCTAAAACAGAATTTACAAAGAGCGGGTGTAGAAGGTTTAGAATCAGAATCCTAGAGTTGGAAGAGACCTCACGGGCCATCCAGTCCAACCTCATTCTGCCAAGAAGCAGGAATTGCATTCAAAGCACCTGACAGATGGCCATCCAGCCTCTGTTTAAAAGCTCAAAGAAGGAGCCTCCACCACACTGGGTGAAAGTTCCACTGCTGAACGGCTCTCTCAGTCAGGAAAGTTCTTCCTCATGTTCTAAAATGATCAAGGGTCTGGAGAACAAGCCCTATGAGGAGCGGCTTAAAGGAGCTGGGCATGTTTAGCCTGAAGAAGAGATGGGCTGAGAGGAGATATGCCATGTATAAATATGTGAGAGGAAGCCACAGGGAGGAGGGAGCAAGCTTGTTTTCTGCTTCCTGGAGACTAGGACAACATACAATGGCTTCAAACTACAAGAGAGGAGATTCCATCTGAACATGAGGAAGAACTTCCTGACTGTGAGAGCCATTCAGCAGTGGAACTCTCTGCCCCGAGTGTGGTGGAGGCTCCTTCTTTGGAAGCTTTTAACAGAGGCTGGATGGCCATCTGTCAGGGGTGATTTGATGCAATATTCCTGCTTCTTGGCAGAATGGGGTTGGATTGGATGGCCCATGAGGTCTCTTCCAACTCTAGGATTCTAGGATTCTATGATTTTGTGGGAGAAGTAAGTATATCCCAAATCTTCTTCCTCTGTCGCTCCTCATCTGATTCCTGCTCCCGAGAAACCCTCTTCGTTCCTCTATTCCCATCCACTGTATCTCCTTCCTCCTCCTCACTCATGTCACTCTCAGAAAACCAGATTTATGTATTAATTGTATGTATTTTATAAGCACTGAAATATATAGAAAAATCAGGTCTCTCTCTATATTAGAGAGAATGCTGACGCAAGCTGTGTCCAGGCACAGCAAGAGGGAGGGAGAACATTCCAGGAGAGAAAGATAAGTCCAAGAAGCAACAGGCTGGTACTAAGTAAGAAGCACCTCTTGACAGGTCAGAGAGGGCCCCTTGATTGATTGATGGATGCTTGCTCTTTAGAAACACAGACATGCCTTTTGCATGTTAGAAGATAGAATTTGATGCTAAGATGACGTAGGAATGAGGTCAATGTATGTAGACGTATGTTCTTTGCTTGCTTGATTCTGAAAACTATAAAAGACAGTCAGACCCTTGATCGGGGCTCTGGTTTGCTTTTGGGACACAAGTCCACTCCAGGGCCCCAGCTGGAAATAAATCCGTGCTTTTTTAAGACCTCCGGACCTCTCTTTGTCTCTTTTCCTGAAACCTTCTCCCTGCCATTTCAGTTCCTCATCTAACTCTTGGGCACTCCTTTTCCCTCTTCTGACACCCTTACTACCAGTTGCAGTGTTGCTAACAGACTCTACTACAACACCATCTGTTGTAACTCAGCGTCCTGGCAGTGAACCTACTAGTGGGTGTAGGAGGAGAAGGAGCGATGCAGAGTTGGAGGAGGAACAGCGTCAGCTGAAACACATTCGGGATGTTATCATGGCGCCCAGCGATTCTGAGGACTTTGCAGGGTTTGGACCCGAAGACTTAGAGGAGGTGGATTACAGGGGAGTTAAACGTTTTGCCAGTGAGACTGACAGTGATGAAGAAGTAATGAGCAAACGTCTTAAAGACGTAGCTGACAATTGCAGTTCGGATGAACAGGGATCCAATAATGGGGATATGGAAGAGGGGCTGGACTGGACTCAGGTTAGGGAAATTCAGGACATATGCACACAGCCCACGTCTAGTGATGAATTTGAGGGGTTTCATGATACATGGCAGGCAGGTACTTCTTGGGAGGATTCTGGACAAGATCAATGTTGGCAGCGCTGGCGAGGTAATGAGGTCACAGCTGAGGATAATGATCCAGGTGTAAGTGATGAGAGCCAATCCAGTGATAGCGACTGCTGATAAAATGAGGGCTTTGGGATGGGTAGTTTTGCAGAGGACAAAGTGTTGTATCGGGTGTTTTGTGCTGCCTTACCTCCGTTTGGGTCCTGGGAATACAGCTATCGTGTCTTTGTGTGCCTCGACTCTGGATTGGACTACATGAGTGACTTCGTCTTGCCCCTGACTACGGAACGTTTCTGGACCACGCCATTTGCCTTCTGGACTTCGTTTGCTGCCTCTCTCCGTGTTTGACCTAGGACTGTTTAACTATGCTATTGCCATCACCAGTTTTGCTCCTGCTTTCCTTTTTGAGAAGCTGAGTTCTGGGATATCCTGGTTTTTCCTCCCCGTTTGTTTACCTGCTTGAAGACTTTTGTGTTGCTAATCGGTGCTGCAGTTTAAGTGCTGTTAGCTTTGTTAAAGACCTATTAAAGACTTTGTTAACCCCTTACTAGCTGTGTTGGACAATCTTTGGACTCTGAGTCACGACACCACCACAACACCACCAATATTCTAATTTGGACGTATCGGGTATTTGTGCCAAATTTTGTCCAGTAAATGAAAATACATCCTGCATATCATATTATGATTCATCACAGGAGCAAAATTACAGTTATGAAGTAGCAATGAAAATAATGTTATGGTTGCGGGTCACCACAACATGAGTAACTGTGTTAAGGGGTTGCAGAATTGGGAAGGTTGAGAACCACTGCATTAGAAAATGCTCCCATTAGATGTTGGTGAACTACAATTCCCAAAAATCGTGGGCCAATCACCCTCAAGCCCCGTCAGTATTCAAAGTAGATGATTATTTTGGAAACTGTCTAATCAAACCCCAAAAGTGCAGAAATGTGCCAACGAACTAAGGCATCCTGGAAGATCTTTCAGCGTCAACAGAGGAAGGACAAAAGGACGGAAGGCGAGGAGATGGCTCCGCTGCAAATCCAGACCTTTTCCCTCCATAAGCTTTAATGAGCTGCGATCGCAAAGCGATGTGTTATTTTATGCCGGGAGATAAGCATAAAGTATGACTGGCAGGAGGGAACGGTCGTCCTGATCCTTATCTCTTTTACACCACAGGAAACACTATTAACGTTGGTGGAGCTGCCATAGATTGGCACGACTGTGAGACAGATCTGCCGTTCCGGATTCCAGGGAAGGACACGGGAAAGCTGACAGCCAGTCACAGATAGCCTTGGAGACAAGACGAGGGCTCCGATAAAGGGTTATGGGATCACACGTGGCGGAAAGCAAGTGGAAAGCAAAGCCACGCTCCCCTTTACTGTACCTAATCGCAAACCGTGAGGTCCCCACGGAATGGTGGTGGATCTCATTAAAAGCGAGCCGCTCTCTCTCGTTCGCTTAGCGACACAACACACATGAATATATTTCCAAACACAATGGAAAGCCAAAACCAACTTCTGCTTTGCCTTCTATTTTGGAACGGATTTTCCTGGGTGTGAAGCATCTCCAAGGAGACATTTCCACGTGTACGGAGAAAGGTTGAGTTTATAAAGAAAATAAATATATTGTGTATCTCTTTTGTGAGGTTGTTGGTGACCCTGGGTGTCCTTAAGATGTTTTTAAAGGGTGGGTCACACATTCATGATGGCTTAAGTAAAGAAAAGCATTTCTTTCTGTTTCGCAGTGCAAATGTGGGATGCCAGAACAGGAACACCACACCAGTGTAGTAAAATCAGCAAGCGGTTTACTGAAAGATATAGGAGGGTTGAATGAAAAGTAATGCCTCTACCTTCGTTTCTTGGGTTTGGATAGGAATATTTTAATAAATCAAATGCAGAAATGATCCTTAGAATGTGCTCTTTAACTACCACTATTCACTTTAAAATTACAACAGCACAACAACAGAGAGGAAACAAACAAGGACATCTAATCAACTCTCAACAAAAGTTTGCCCCAGGCACTGTCAGGCCACTATATGCAAATCAAGGTGGTCAGTTGAAACATTCCCACCTAGCTCCAGCAGACAAGAGTTCTTTGCCCCACCCTGGTCATTCCACAGATAAATAAACCAATTTTCCTACTTCCAACAGACCTCACTACCTCTGAGGATGCTTGCCATAGATGCAGGCGAAACGTCAGGAGAGAATGCCTCTAGAACATGGCCATATAGCCCGAAAAAACCTGCAACAACTCAGTGATTTGGGCCATGACAGCCTTCAACAACACTATTCACTTTTCCACATAATCACCAGACAATTGGATACATTTCTGCCAACGGTGAACAAGTTTTCTGAAGCCGTCATGGAAGAAGTTGACACTGTTTCTGCAACCAACATCTCACAGTTCTTTCAACGTCTTCATCAGGAGCATAATGATGTCCCCGCAGATCTTCTTTCATTACCGGGAATATTTTAATAAATCAAACGCAGAAATAATCCTGAGAATGTGCTATTTAACTACCACTATTCACTTTTCCACATAATCACCAGACAATTGGATACATTTCTGCCAACAACAAACAAGTTTTCTGAAGCCGTCATGGAAGAAGCCTGTGTGTTTTTATTTCAGGCATCAGCATCCTGGGTGTTGCACCTCAGAGTAGATTCACCTTGCTGAAGACACCAAACCACACACGGCCAGAAGTCTTTATAGTTTATTAAAAACAAAAGGTAAAAGATTTGTAAAAACAAAGGCCAGGCCTCCCCGCTGGGTTCGCAGTGCTGCCCCGAGGCAAAAAAGATCACCCATGACATTGTTCCAAGATAAAAGCCAGTCCATAAACCTCTAGGTAACATGGTAAAAAAAAACAAGATCCAAGACACAGAATCCATAGAAGAAGGCAGCATGGAAACCCAATGAACAGAAGAGGAGCTTTGCAAAACTTGAAACATGAAAGTAGAAATCCACTTGGAGAAACAAGACTGTCAAGAAGTATCAATGTTGACGAGAGTGGAGTGAAACTTTTCCTGTTATCAATATAAAGTCTTTCCTGGCCCCTGAAACGAAAGGAAAGCATTTCACTTGCCCTTACAACCAGATAAGGATTTTTTAAAATCTCTCTTCTCCTGCAGACGAATTGACCTTTGTAGGGAAATATGCCTCCATTTACAAAGTCTACTTCATCCTCTTTAAATTCTGCATCTGACAAATCATCCTCAAGGAAAGACTGCTGTGGCCTGTTCCCAAGAATTTGACCTTCTGCATCTGCAAGAGAAACACACCGTTCATCAGACACCCCAGGCCTCTGTCCTGGGCTTGACTCAGGCCCAGCAAAACCCTCATCCCCATTGACATCAGAAACATAGAAACATAGAATCTTAGAGTTGGAAGAGACCTCCTGGGCCATCCAGTCCAACCCCATTCTCCCAAGAAGCAGGAATATTGCATTTAAATCACTCCTGACAGATGGCCATCCAGTCTCTGTTTAAAAGCTTCCAAAGAAGGAGCCTCCACCACACTCCGGGGCAGAGAGTTCCACTGCTGAACAGCTCTCACAGTCAGGAAGTTCTTCCTCATGTTCAGATGGAATCTCCTCTCTTGTAGCTTGAAGCCAATCACAATCACAGGCTGAATTACAATCGAAAATCTGGAGATAAATCCCTTCTTTCTTCTCTTGTTCATTGCTTGGAAACAGTCTGGTTTCATGGTACAACTCCCAGAAATCCACCCTATCAACAATAGGTAGAGGATTCTGGAATTTCCATTTTCCCAAGTTCCTGCTCCAGTTCCCTCAAGGTGGTCTGATATTGCCCAGTTATAGCACTTTGATATTGCTTTAACTCAATAGCAAAGACAATAATCTTTGGAAGCTACGAGTAGAGCAGTGGTTCTCAACCTGTAGGTTCCCAGGTGTTTTGGCCTACAACTCCCAGAAATCCTAGCCAGTTTACCAGCTCAACCTGTGGGTCCCCAAAATACCTGGGGACCCACAGGCTGAGAACCACTGGAGTAGAAGCCTGCCTTCCAGATGGATAGACTCTGTCATGGAAGCCATAATCCTGACTTGCAAGACCTGAGCAAGGTTCCTGATGATAAGGTGACCTAGAGACCTCTCATTTATAGAGTCACCATACGAAGTTGACTTGACAGCAGTCAACAACACCAACAAAATACAAATCCAAGGACTCCACAAGACAAATTAACGATCTAATCCAAGAACTTCCTGACTGTGAGAGCTGTTCAACAGTGGAACTCTCTGCCCCGGAGTGTGGTGGAGGCTCCTTCTTTGGAAGCTTTGAAACAGAGGATGGATGGCCATCAGTCAGGGGTGATTTGAATGCAATATTCCTGCTTCTTGGCAGAATGGGGTTGGACTGGATGATGGCCCACCAGGTCTCTTCCAACTCTTTGATTCTAGGATTCCACGATTCTCCAATCTTTCCTGTCTTTTCATGATATGGCCAAAGGACTTCATCTTGGCCTCTACTATCCTTCCCTCCAATGAGCAGTCAGGCTTTATTTCTTGAAGTATGGACTGGTTGGATCTTCTCGATGTCCAAGGCACTCTCAACACTTTCCTCCAATGACTCAATAGCAAAGACAATAATCCTTGGAAGATAGGAGTAGAGCAGTGGTCCTCAACCTGTGGGTCCCTCCCCAGGTGTTTTGGCCTACAACTCCCCGAAATCTCAGCCAGTTTACCAGCTGTTAGGAGTTTTGGAAGTTGAAGGCCAAAAACACCTGGGGATCTCAGGTTGAGAATCATAGAATCATAGAATCAAAGAGTTGGAAGAGACCTCATGGGCCATCCAGTCCAACCCCTCTGCCAAGAAGCAGGAATATTGCATTCAAATCACCCCTGACAGATGGCCATCCAGCCTCTGTTTAAAAGCTTCCAAAGAAGGAGCCTCCACCACACTCCAGGGCAGAGAGTTCCACTGCTGAATGGCTCTCACAGTCAGGAAGTTCTTCCTCATGTTCAGGTGGAATCTCGTTTCTTGTAGTTTGAAGCCATTGTTCCATTGCGTCCTAGTCTCCAGCTTGCTCCCTCCTCCTCCCTGTGGCTTCCTCTCACATATTTATACATGGCTATCATATCTCCTCTCAGCCTTCTCTTCTTCAGGCTAAACATGCCCAGCTTCTTAAGCTGCTCCTCATAGGGCTTGTTCTCCAGACCCTTGATCATTTTAGTCGCCCCTTCCTCTGGACACATTCCAGCTTAGAGTCAATTTCTCTCTTGAATTGTGGTGCCCAGAATTGGACGCAATATTCCAGGTCAAGTGGTCTAACCAAGGCAGAATAGAGCATGTGGAGCATGACTTCCCTGGATCTCTAGACACTAGGCTCCTATTGATGCAGGCCCAAATCCCACTGGAATAGAGGAAGCCTGCCTTTCAGGTGGATAGACTCTGTCATGGAGCCCACAATCCTGACTTCTAAGACCTGAGCAAGGTTCCTGATGATAAGGTGACCTAGAGACCTCTCATTTATAGAGTTACCATTTAAAGCTGACTTGACAGCAGCCAACAACAGCAGCACAATACAAATCCAAGAACTCCACAAGACAAGTCAGAGCACTGAAATTATAGAAGTTGGATTCACTCAGTCTGTGAACCACCACAGTGAGTATTTTAACGTGATGGTTAAAAAGAGTCCGCTTGGAGGGATCCTCGCCTGGAGAAGGAATCCGTAGGATGTCATAAGCGTCTTGCTCTGAATAAGTCCAGGGAAATCTTCACGGAATGCACATTCTCAAAAGGAACCTTCTTCCAACAATGACAGATCCCTCGAGGGCCCCCATTGTTGCCCGTGACTGCTAACATGCCGTGATCAAAGGAAGGAGGATTTGAGTCATTTTGGGGGAAGGAATTTAATTAGTGCAATGACTTTTTGGCAGGCGTTTTGGGTAGGGCTTAGGAGGGTGTTCCTTCACCCAAGACCTGCACTTGCATTGTTTAATGCTATCATAGGAATCAGTACGGTGAGACATGTGCCTTTCATCTCAAGAACAGAGAAGCATCCCGAGCTCTAAAGATCACCTGGGAAGGAATCCCACTGGAGCATTGCAGCGCACACAAATACCTGGGGGTCACTCTGGACCGGGCTCTTACCTACAAGAAGCACTGCCTGAACATCAAGCAAAAAGTGGGCGCTAGAAACAATATCATACGAAAGCTGAGTGGCACAACCTGGGGATCACAACCAGACACAGTGAAGACATCTGCCCTTGCGCTATGCTACTCTGCTGCTGAGTATGCATGCCCAGTGTGGAACACATCTCACCACGCTAAAACAGTGGATGTGGCTCTTATCGAGACATGCCGCATTATGACGGGGTGTCTGCGCCCTACACCACTGGAGAAATTGCACTGCTTAGCCGGTATTGCACCACCTGACATCCGCCGGGAAGTGGCAGCCAATAGTGAAAGGACCAAGGCAGAGACATCTCCAGCTCATCCCTTGTTTGGGTATCAGCCAGCACATCAACGACTTAAATCCAGACATAGTTTCCTAAGATCTACAGAGAAACTCGCTGGAAATGGCATGGCCTGACTTACCAGGCCGTGGAGGTTGCGGTGTGGGGTGTTCCCCCCCGCCATTTGGCCTGAGGGGGGCTTCTTCTCCCCAGAAGCCCCCTCTCCCAGCGGGAAAGTTCCCGCTGTTTAGTAGGTGGCCCTATCAGCTGCCGGCCACGCCTCCTGGCAGGAGAGCCCACAGCTGGCCTCTCCTCCCTCGTGGGCACCCTACTTAAGGCTGCCCTTGTGCCCACCAGCAGTCCCTGGGCCGGCAGCAGCTGATCCTCCCACCCACCCTGCATGGTTCCGGGAACTGTTTGTTGTTAGATTGTTTTGTCAGTTGTCACAGTTACCTGTTCTTGCTGTTGTTCATGCGTTTCGTCACAACTCTGGTTGGCGTGGGCATGGGCCCTGGATCCGGTTTGGTATCCCCCCCTCAGCGGTGAAGGGGGAACGCCTGGTGTCTCAGGGGTGCCGAGTGCATTGGGCCCGGTATTGTGCCGGTGGCACCCCTGTGTGGCTTGCGGTATCGGACAGCAGTGGGCTGCCCGATCTTGATCCAGGACCCATGCATGGCTGCCAACCCTTGTTCCTGTTATCAATAAATGAGTTGTGGCCATTGTTTATCCCAATACCTTGTGTGAGTGGTTTTATTGGGTTGGCGGGGGGAGGTGTATCGCCCGTGCACACGCACACCTCAGCAAGCGAGAGCCCAAAAGTGGCAGGCTCAAACCCAGAACTTCAACCAATGGCTGATACCAGATGAGAGACTCCCCCCTGGGCACACAGAAGACTGGGCGACTTGGAAGGCGCTGAACAGACTGCGCTCTGGCACCACGAGATGCAGAGCCAACCTTCAGAAATGGGGCCACAAAGTGGAATCCTCGACATGCGAGTGCGGAGAGGAGCAAACCACTGACCACCTGCTGCAATGCACCTTGAGCCCTGCCACATGCACAAGGGAGGACCTTCTTGCAGCAACACCAGAAGCACTGGTCAAAGGACATTTAACCAACTACCAAACTCACACATTTTGTATTTTCTCTGTTTGTTTGCTTTGTTCTGTTAGAAATGTAATATATTTCACTGGCTGCCTTGACACGAGAAATAGATAGTACGGTGAGACACTCTCCACCAATGTGATGTTTACCTCCACGAAATGTCTTTTCTTCTGCTTTTCACCCATGCTCAGAGGGGAGAAAGGCACTTTTAGGAAAGGGATTGATCGGCGCAAAATCTACACTTGCTCTTCCACCGCCGAAAAGGGTCAGGATGGCAGATGCCCCGATGTTCTTGGGAAAAGATTCATTAAGACTCCCATATTCCAAACAGTACAAGGTGTGTGTCTTTGTGTGTGTGTGTGTGGTTGCAAAACAGCACTGATATTTTAGCACCCGAGAAAAAGCTATCATCTCCGAAATACCAGCATTGTTATTTTGGCTTGAGGCAATTGGCTTGGTATAATACATGGCTTAGCTGGAGAATGTTCTGCATTGTTTATGCTGAGGGTACTGTTGAATTTGAAGTGTGCCTCTCTCAGTCCCTCCCTATCTCTCTCTCTCTCTCTCTCTGTGTGTCTCTGGTTGGAAAAGGAGAGGGAAGGGAATGGGTTGTTGTAGGTTTTTCGGTTTTCGGACTGTATGGCTATGCTCTGGAAGCATTCTCTCCTGACATTTCACCTGCATCTATGGCAGGCATCCTCAGAGGTTTTGGGGTCTCACAACCTCCGAGGATGCTTGCCACAGATGCAGGTGAAATGTCAGGAGAGAATGCTGCCAGAACATGGCCATGCAGCCCAAAAAACCAAGAACAACCCAGTGCTTCCAGCCATGAAAACCTTCAACAATATAGGGAAGGGACTGCTTGTAGCAGAACGATGGCTTCAAACTACAAGAAAGGAGATTCCACCTGAACATTAAGAATAACTTCCTGACTGTGTTCAAAACTTTTCGAAATTTCTGAGACTTCCGAATCCTTCCTTAATGGTTTAAAAGTGTTATTTCCTGTTTCATTGGGTGGTCTTTACTTTGAAAATAGTTGATTTACTCCAGAAGTGGGGGAGAGGGGGGAAGCAAAGGGAGGAAATTCATCCACTCTGGTTTAAAATGCTTTCCAGGCTTGCGACAAAAGCGAGGGGAGAGAAGGGGGAGGAAATTCATCCACTCTGGTTTAAAATGCTTTCCAGGCTTGCGACAAAAGCGAGGGGAGAGAAGGGGGAGGAAATTCATCCACTCTGGTTTAAAATGCTTCCCAGGCTTGCGACAAAAGTGAGGGGAGAGAAGGGGGAGGAAATTCATCCACTCTGGTTTAAAACGCTTCACAGGCTTGCGACAAAAGTGAGGGGAGAGAAGGGGGAGGAAATTCATCCACTCTGGTTTAAAATGCTTTCCAGGCTTGCGACAAAAGCGAGGGGAGAGAAGGGGGAGGAAATTCATCCACTCTGGTTTAAAATGCTTTCCAGGCTTGCGACAAAAGCGAGGGGAGAGAAGGGGGAGGAAATTCATCCACTCTGGTTTAAAATGCTTCCCAGGCTTGCGACAAAAGTGAGGGGAGAGAAGGGGGAGGAAATTCATCCACTCTGGTTTAAAACGCTTCACAGGCTTGCGACAAAAGTGAGGGGAGAGAAGGGGGAGGAAATTCATCCACTCTGGTTTAAAACGCTTCACAGGCTTGCGACAAAAGTGAGGGGAGAGAAGGGGGAGGAAATTCATCCACTCTGGTTTAAAATGCTTTCCAGGCTTGCGACAAAAGCGAGGGGAGAGAAGGGGGAGGAAATTCATCCACTCTGGTTTAAAATGCTTCACAGGCTTGCGACAAAAGTGAGGGGAGAGAAGGGGGAGGAAATTCATCCACTCTGGTTTAAAACGCTTCACAGGCTTGCGACAAAAGTGAGGGGAGAGAAGGGGGAGGAAATTCATCCACTCTGGTTTAAATGCTTTCCAGGCTTGCGACAAAAGCGAGGGGAGAGAAGGGGGAGGAAATTCATCCATTCTGGTTTAAAACGCTTTCCAGGCTTGCGACAAAAGCGAGGGGAGAGAAGGGGGAGGAAATTCATCCACTCTGGTTTAAAATGCTTTCCAGGCTTGCGACAAAAGCGAGGGGAGAGAAGGGGGAGGAAATTCATCCACTCTGGTTTAAAATGCTTTCCAGGCTTGCGACAAAAGCGAGGGGAGAGAAGGGGGAGGAAATTCATCCACTCTGGTTTAAAATGCTTTCCAGGCTTGCGACAAAAGCGAGGGGAGAGAAGGGGGAGGAAATTCATCCACTCTGGTTTAAAATGCTTTCCAGGCTTGCGACAAAAGCGAGGGGAGAGAAGGGGGAGGAAATTCATCCACTCTGGTTTAAAATGCTTCACAGGCTTGCGACAAAAGTGAGGGGAGAGAAGGGGGAGGAAATTCATCCACTCTGGTTTAAAATGCTTTCCAGGCTTGCGACAAAAGCGAGGGGAGAGAAGGGGGAGGAAATTCATCCACTCTGGTTTAAAATGCTTTCCAGGCTTGCGACAAAAGCGAGGGGAGAGAAGGGGGAGGAAATTCATCCACTCTGGTTTAAAATGCTTTCCAGGCTTGCGACAAAAGCGAGGGGAGAGAAGGGGGAGGAAATTCATCCACTCTGGTTTAAAATGCTTCTCAGGCTTGAGACAGAAGCGAGGGGAGGACAGGAGCAGGATTCAAAACAATCTTGACAGATTAGAGAGATGGGCCAAAACTAACAAAATGAAGTTCAACAGGGACAAATGCAAGATACTCCACTTAGGCAGAAAAAACGAAATGCAAAGATACAGAATGGGGGACAATGCCTGGCTTGAGAGCAGTATGTGTGAAAAAGATCTTGGAGTAGTAGTAGGAGCCCCCAGTGGCGCAGTGGGTTAAAGCGCTGAGCTGCTGAGCTTGTAGACCGAAAGGTCGCAGTTTCGATTCCGGGGAGCGACGTGAACTTCTGTTGTTAGCACCAGCTTCTGCCAACCTAGCAGCTAGAAAACATGCAAATGTGAGTAGATCAATAGGTACCGCTCTGGTGGGAAGGTAACAGAGCTCCATGCAGTCATGCCAGTGGCCACATGTCCTTGGAGTTGTCTATGGACAATGACAGCTCTTTGGCTTAGAAACTAGAGTCGAACACAACTGGACTTAACGTCAGGGGAAAACCTTTACCTTTACCTATTATTATTATTAGTATTATTAGTATTATTATTAGTAGTAGTAATAGCAGGAGTCCCCGGTGGCACAGTGGGTTAAAGCGTTGAGCTGCTGAGCTTGTAGACCGAAAGGTCGCAGGTTCGATTCCGTGGAGCGGAGTGAGCTTGCACTGTCAGCCCTAGAGCTACTACCAACCTAGCAGTTAGAAAACATGCAAATGTGAGTAAATCAATAGGTACTACTCCGGCGGGAAGGTAACGGCACTCCATGCAGTCATGCTGGCCACATGACCTTGAAGGTGTCTATGGACAACGCCAGCTCTTCGGCTTAGAAATGGAGATGAGTACCAGAGTCCCAGAGTCGGACACGACTGGACTGCATGTCAGGGGACAACCTTTACCTTTTAATAGTAATAGTAGTACTATTTTCTGGAAAAATATTCATGAACTTGTCAGGATTATTTGGTTATGCATGTGTGTTTTTCAATGTGTTTCTATGTCATTCAAGATGGATTAAGATGTATTTCAAGATGGATTCTATTCTGCTCTTTTGTGTATTAAGAAAACATAGTGCTGAGGCTGTGAAACTGTAACCTTGACAGAAATGAGATAACATGTTCTCTAGCTGGGAAGAAGAGGGAGGATCTGGTCTCAGCCAGAAGTCAGATAAGCAGATGTTCAGAGACTGTTCCATGCAGAAAGTCAATCCAAACCTTGCAGTGCGATACAAACCAAGGTTGGGGCAGAAATTCAGAAGGGATTGAGTGGAAATGCAAGGCAGAATCGAGGCAGAAGGCTTGCCTATTATTCTCAAGGAAGAGTTTAGCATTGGGGACAAGCGGTTTGATATTCTGAGTTCTGAGAAGCCTGGGTGCGTGCTTTGTTTGCTCTTGCACTGACAGCGAGGCCCACTCCTTTGCACAAACACACGCCTGAACTTTTCACTTCCTTCTGTCTTCCGCGTCTTCCCTCCAAACGAATCAAATCTCATAGAAACCCTTCAGAAGTTCTCGTGCCTCGAAGGCGGGGGTGAGCCATCCGTATTTTGTCACAATAATGATGCTTCAGAAATCCCTTTCCCCTTCTGTTGATGGATTGTGAATCAACACAGTCGTGCGAAGAAAGAGCATCCGAGAGTCTAACGTAATTAAGATCTGCCTTCAGTTCCAGCCATTTCCTGGAATGATTGCTAGATTGGTTATTGCTTTAGTAGGTATCAAATTGGTGTAATTATTGCAAGCACCCAAGAGACGCGGATGTGCGATGTGCGTTCGTACGTTGTTTCCTTCTTGGAAAGTCAAACACACATCTCATAGCAAAGTCATCATCAGCATATATCTATATAAATAAAAATGTAATGTTCGTTTGTGGGGTTAACAGAACTCAAAAACCACTGGAAAAATTGACACCAAATTTGGACACAAGAATTGCTGGGATTTATAGTTCATTGGAGGTGAACTATAAATCCCAGCAATTACAACTCCCAAATGACAAAATCAATTTTTTTTGAGTGAAGGACATACATTGGGTTGTTAGGTATCAACCCAATGTATGTCCTTCACTCAAAAAAATTGATTTTGTCATTTGGGAGTTGTAGTTGCTGGGATTTATAGTTCACCTACAATCAAAGAGCATTCTGAACCCCACCAAGATGGAATTGAACCAAACTTGGCACACAGAACTCCCATGACCAACAGAAAATACTGGAAGGGTTTGGTGGGCATTGACCTTGAGTTTGGGAGTTGTAGTTCACCTACATCCAGAGAGCACTGTGGACTCAAACAATGATGGATCTGGACCAAACTCTACACGAAGACTCAATATGCCCAAATGTGAACACTGGTGGAGTTTGAGGAAAATGGAATCTTGACATTTGGGAGTTGTAGTTGCTGAGATTTATAGTTCACCTACAATTACAGAGCATTCTACAATTACAGAGCATTCTATAAATCACAGCAACTGCAGCTCCCAAATGGCAAAGTCAATTTTTTGGAGTGAAGGACATACATTGGGTTGTTAGGTGTCTTGTGTCCAAATTGGGTGTCAATTCATCCAGTGGTTTTTGTGTTCTTTTCATCCCACAAACGAACATTACATTTTTATTTATATAGTTGCAAGCGACAGGCACAGCGAGCCAGTCTCCATGGGTAGCCATTCTTTATGATCTGGAGGAGCACAACATTGTTGAGCACATCTTGGGTTTCAGAGACTCAAAGGAGGGAGGGAGGGAGGGAGGAAGGAGAAACCCTCTCTCTGGCGATGTTGTCCACCATCAGTTTGCTCCTCTTCCACAGTTCGTCTTTCCCCGGCAGTCTTGTGGTGTGTCCCAATCTGTCACATGCCAATGCTGAACTTCAGAAGCAATGATAATCTGGAGCTAATAGCTCCATTAGCCTATTCCAGTTAAAAAGCTCATTCATCTTCATAGCTTGGAGGAAGGCCAAAATATGCAGATAATTGGGGAAATGGATGCAGGAAAAAAGGGGAACACAATGCATTCCGAAGAGGAGCATCTTGAAGAAGGTGATACAACAAACATCCCCATTTGCTGATTCCTTTTGGTTATCATGACCAGGCTGCAAAATGCAGTTCAATATAGTTACCGGGGAAGAGAGCCAACACGGTGTTTGAGTATTGGACTGAAACTCTCTGGTGACTACTAGGGTTTGAGCCCTTGGTATTCTTGGGCAATTCAGAGGAAACAAGTGGTCTCATCAAGCTGCATTAACTCTGCAATGTGCATTCACCCAAAGTCAAGGTCAAAATTAAATGGGTGTATCCTAGAAATTGGATTCAATTCACGTTTATTTTTAAACAACCAAGCTAGGTTACAGCCTAAAGAAAGGCCAGTAACAGGCAAACAATCATACAATCCTAGAATCCTAGAGTTGGACGAGACCTGGTAGGCCATCCAGTTCAATGCCATTTGGCCAAGAAGCAGGAAAATCACATTCAAAGCACCGCAACAGATGGCCATCCAGCCTCTGCTTCAAAGCCTCCAGAGAAGGAACCTCTACCACACTCCCTCTGGGGCAGAGAGGGAGTTCCACTGGTGAAGAGCTTTCACAGTCAGGAAGTTCTTCCTAATGTTCAGGTGGAATAATAATAATAACAACGATAATAACAATAATAATAAAAATAATAATGCAAGAAGATCGCACAGACAGACTACAAGCAGAGGCATAACACCATTGCTCAGATGATTCATTGGAACTTCATAGAATCATAGAATCAGAGAGTTGGAAGAGACCTCCTGGGCCATCATCCAGTCCAACCCCATTCTGCCAAGAAGCAGGAATATTGCATTCAAATCACCCCTGACAGATGGCCATCCAGCCTCTGTTTCAAAGCTTCCAAAGAAGGAGCCTCCACCACACTCCGGGGCAGAGAGTTCCACTGCTGAACGGCTCTCACAGTCAGGAAGTTCTTCCTCATGTTCAGATGGAATCTCTCTCTCTTGTAGTTTGAAGCCATTGTTCCATTGCGTCCTAGTCTCCAAGGAAGCAGAAAACAAGCTTGCTCCCTCCTCCTCCCTGTGGCTTCCTCTCACATATTTATACATGGCTATCATATCTCCTCTCAGCCTTCTCTTCTTCAGGCTAAACATGCCCAGCTCCTTAAGCTGCTCCTCACAGGGCTTGTTCTCCAGACCCTTGATCATTTTAGTCACCCTCCTCTGGACATATTTCAGCTTAGAGTCAATATCTCTCTTGAATTGTGGTGCCCAGAATTGGACACAATATTCCAGGTAAAGTGGTCTAACCAAAGCGGAATAGAGCATGGGGAGCATGACTTCCCTGGATCTAGACATTATGCTCCTATTGATGCAGGCCAAATTCCCATTGGCTTTTCTTGCCGCCACATCACATTCCTGGCTCATGTTTAACTTTTTGTCCACGAGGACTCCAAGATCTTTTTCACATGTACAGTTCTCGATGGATCAAAAACCTTGAAACAAAAGCACTTAAAACATAACTTTTCCAAGCAAAGCTTCCATGAACAAGGACGCGAACTTGACTCGATTCCAAATGATGCTTCGTCTGACTACATATCCTGTACTTGGGACTTTTATCTCCTCATTAGCTATGCCTCTAGCGCTCAGAAATTGGTTTCGTTTTAGCTAAGAATTTCTTATCTTTTTCTCTTGGAGCCTGGCAGAAAGCCGAAGCCACTGTTCGGCTCTCCTGTTTTGACTGATCTCCTCCAATTTTTCTATTTGTTCATTAAATTCTGCAGCTGGCCCAGGTGCCGAGCTGTTTTCATGTTCCCTACCATGGAAACTCTCTGGTAACAATCAGAAAGCACATAATCATCCCCACACCTTCCTTGTGGCTCTCCACTCGTCACTTCTTTCCAGGATGAAGAGGAGGAAGTCTTGGGGAGAAGCACCTTCTGGGTTCGTTTGCTTAACCAATTACAGATCCACCTAACCGTAGTTTTGCCTCACCCACATTGGACGTGTTTCCTTGCCAGGAGGACATGGGGGATTTTCAATACAATTTGAAAATCCCTACACTATCTATAAACATATGATATGACCATTTACAAAGCACAATGTGCAATGTAATACACAACGATTGCAAATATAATGGCCAACTCTGCAATTTTTTTTCACAAGGAAAATTAATCTAATTTATTCTCCTCGTCAATTCTGAGTCGGGCCGCTTTGCTTTCACTGCAAATCTAGATACATTAACCAGGACTGATTTAATTGGACTTGACAGCGAGTATATAATTTTATCCCTATCATTAAAATTAGCTGCAGGCAACAAGCATCTTACCACGTATTTATCCCTTGGAATTGCGTATCTCTTACAATGTAACATGTAATGCGCAGTGTCTTCGGGCGCTTGGCTTCGACAGATGAAGTCCTACCGTTCCCTGAGAAGAGAAAGGTCAATGCTGTGGAAGCCTGGGGATTGTAGTTTGGTGAGGCACCAACACTCCTTGGCAGGGAAAGCCAACGACTTTCTCAACCTGGAGGTTGGGTCCAATGGGGAGGTTGTGAAGGTGTTTCAGATGGTTGCCAAAGACCATCAGAAGACACATATTTCTGATGGTCTGAGGAACACCTTTGGTAGAGAAGGCTGAAGATCTCTCCACCTGTCCTTCTCATCATTTTTGGAAACAGATGGTGAATCTTCCCACCAGAAGCCCTCCTCTACTGTGATTGGCTGGCCTCTCAACCAAAGGGAAGGGAGAGCATGTGTGCTCATTGCATGGCAGCTTGGTGCACATGTATGGGAGAGGGAGCACATGCGAGGCTGGAGGGAGACTCATGCCAGTGAGTCTCTTCAAGGCATGGGGGTTCTGTGTGGGAAATTTGGCTTAGTTCTATCATTGGTGGGGTTCAAGATGTTCATTGATTGTAGGTGAACTATAAATCCCAGCAACTCCCAAATGTCAAGGTCTATTTCCCCCAAACTCCACCAGTGTTCACATTTGCACATATTGAGTATTCGTGCCAAGTTTGGTCCAGATCTATCATTGTTTGAGGTCAATGGCCACCAAACCCTTCCAATATTTTCTATAAACTATAAATCCCAGCAACTACAACTCCTAAATGTCACAGTCCATTTTCCCCAAACTCCACCAGTGTTTGCATTTGGGCATATTGAGTATTCATGCCAAGTTTGGTCCAGATCCTTCTTTGAGTCTGCAGGGCTCTCTGGATGGAGGTGAAGTACTCCAAAACTCAAGGTCAATGCCCACCAAACCCTTCCAGTATTTGTTGTTGGTCTTTGGAGTTCTGTGTGCCAAGTTTGGTTCAATTCTATCTTTGGTAGGGTTCAAAATGCTCTTTGATTGTAGGTTAAATTATAAATCTCAGCAACTACAACTCCCAAATATCAAGGTCTATTTTTCCCAAATTCCACCAGTATTCACATTTGGGCATGTTGAGTATCCGTGCCAAATTTGGTCCAGATCCTTCATTGTTTGAGTCCAGAGGACTCTCTGGATGTAGGTGAACTACAACTCCAAAACTGAAAGTCAATGCCCACCAAACTCTTCCAGTATTTTCTGTTGGTTGTGGGAGTTTTGTGTGCAAAGTTTGGTTCAATTCTCGCATTGGTGGGGTTCAAAATGCTCTTTGATTGAAGATGAACTATACATCCCAGTAACTACGACTCCTAAATATTAAGGTCTATTTTCTCCATACTCCACCAGGATTCACATTTGGGCATATTGCATATCCATGCTAAATATGGTCCGGATCCTTCATTGTTTGAGTCCGTAGTACTCTCTGGATGTAGGTGAACTACAACTCCAAAACTCAAGGTCAATGCCCACCAAACCCTTCCAGTAATTTTTGTGGGTCATGGGAGTCCTGTGTGCGATGTTTGGTTCAATTCCATTGTTGGTGGAGTTCAGAATGCTCTTTGATTGCAGGTGAACTATAAATCTCAGCAACTCAGGTGAACTACAACTCCCAAATCTCAGGTGAACTACAATTCCCAAACTCAAGGTCAATGCCCACCAAACCCTTCCAGTATTTGCTGTTGGTCTTTGGAATTCTGTGTGCCAAGTCTGGTTCAATTCCATCATTGGTGGAGTTCAAAATGCTCTTTGAATGTAGGTGAACTATAAACCCAAGAACTACAACTCCCAAATGACAAAATCAATCCTGCCCCCCAACCCCGCCAGTATTCAAATTTGGGTGTATTGGGTATTTGTGCCAAATGTGGTCTAGTGAATGCAAATACATCCTGCAGATCAGATATTTACATTATGATTCATAATGGTAGCTGTGCTGTCGCACGCTGGGCCTGTGCATATGACTGTAGACACAGGACGTAAATTCCGTGTGCCCAACGGGACGCCGGGGCTGCCTCAGATTAAAGGCCCTTGGACCTCCCCAAAACAAAGTTCTGTAGAGGCTTAAAGTAAGTCCAACAAAGTTCTTTATTGATGAAAACAAAGAGGGACTTTAAAGCTTTCTTAACAGTCTATTGGCTCTTGCAATCTTGTTCACTGGGAACAGGCACTATCTTCATAAACTGTACATTAACTAATGGGGAAATCCTTAACTTCTAATCTGGGCAGTCTGTCTTTGCCTCTGTTGGCGTGGAGCCCCTGCACCCGGTACCAACTGCGTCTGGCTTCCACAAGTGACCCTTACCAAGCAGAGATTTGTAGACTTCCAGAGGAAAAAGAAGTTCAGGTTTCAGTGATGGCTGACTGAAGTCCCTCAGCAGAGGAGCTGTAAGGTTGTATGATCCTTGGCCAAGCTGTGGGCTGTAAAACCCTGGCCAAGCTGTTGAGCCTTTTCTCCCTGGCCAAACTGTAGGCTGTAGGCTGTATATCTCCCCGGCCAAGCCGTAGAAGACGAAGCTTTCTACAGGAGCTCTTCGTTTTATGTCCTGTGTGAAAGGCTTCTCTGTGAGAACTGAACTCAAAATGGCTCCTATTCCCACTAAAACTCAAAAAGGGGCGGGACCAGGGAACCTAACAATAATTGACGAGTGGCTTGCCCTATGATTGCAGCCAAAAGAAGCCACCTATCTGCAGAGTCCCTGAAACTTAGGACTGCAACAAACATTAAATGCAAAGCAAACAGAATTGGAGCTCCTGGTATAGCTGTACCAGCACAGTAGCAAAATTACAGTTATGAAATAGCAACAAAAATAATAATTTCATGGTTGGGGGGGGGGGGGTCACAACAGCAACGTAAGAGTCCCTTGCTGCAGATTTGTGGAGACAGAGGAATTTACGAGACTCTAAGCCTGTTTAGAGTTGCTTTGTTTTTCTATTTGTCTGTGAACGTCGCCTCTCGGTTTCCAGGGAAGTGAACCTGAGCTGCTTTTATCACTCAGGATAAAAGTGAGTCGCTTTGCAAATTTGCTGTCGACGTTCAAAGGCGTTTGGTTGGGTTCCGTAATAATAAGAAGAAGAATAAATATTGCTTGTAGTGTGCGTTTCAATAACGATCCCAACTTAATATATTCATTCAAGATAAGAGACAGGAGAGATGTCTACAGTTGGCGGCTGCATTATGAAATGACATGTGTAATCTTCGATATGTTTCCAGATGTTTTGAATGCATTAAGGAGTCTTGATAACACTCCCACATATTTCCTTGCGTTTTCAGAAGCCCTGAAGGGACATTAGAGGCACTTAGGTCTATCCAGTAGATCTTTAGCCGAAAGAGGAAACTACTTTCCTTTTCCTAAAGATAGATAAAGGACGGCATAATAGGTTGTTGTAGGATTTTTTTTGGGGGGGGGGGCTATATGGCATTCTCTCCTTACGTTTCGCCTACATCTATGGCAAGCATCTTCAGAGGTTGTGAGATCTGTTGGAACTAGGAAAAAGGGTTTATATATCTGTGGAATGATGACCAGGGTGGGACAAAGAACCCTTGTCTGCTGGAGCTAGGTGTGAATGGGTTGTTGTAGGGTTTTCCGGGCTCTATGGCCATGTTCTAGAGGCATTCTCTCCTGACATTTCGCCTGCATCTATGGCAAGCATCCTCAGAGGTTGTGAGATCTGTTGGAACTAGGAAAATTGGGTTTATATATTTGTGGAATGACCAGGGTGGGACAAAGGACTCTTGTCTGCTGGAGCTAGGTGTGAATGTTTCAATTTATTTATTTATTATTATATTTATTGACAGTATTTATATTCTGCCCTTCTCACTCCGCAGGGGACTCAGGGCGGATTACAATGTACACATATATGGTAGGCTTGGGCGGTTTAGTTTGTTAATTTCGTAATTCGTTATTAATTCGTATTTAAATTAGCTTACGATCCAATATTGAGCCATGCAGGAATTGTGTGAGGAGTAAATTAGATTCGAAACAATTTTTTCAATTTATTTCGTAATTATTTTGAAATTATTTCGTTATTATTTCGTTATTATTTCGTAATTATTTTGACATGCCTGGGGCAAGTTTTATAGTTGTTGTTTGTTTTATCACACCAACAGTCAACAACAGAGGGAGAGGGAAGCTTCAGAAGTTCCCCCTCTCCCATTTGGAGGGTTTTTTTTAGCATATTGCGCAATCGCGTCCGCCATTAACGAATCGATTTGTAATTATACGAAATTTCATATATTTCGAAATTTTTAAAAGTAAAAAAAAAAACGAAAAGCAAGGGCCCCCTAAAAACAAAATGAGTTTAGAACCAAATTTTTCCGTGGTTACCGAGGCCTAGTTTATATATCTGTGGAATGACCAGGGTGGGACAAAGGACTCTTGTCTGCTGGAGGCAAGTGTGAATGTTTCAACTGACCACCTTGGAGCCCCTAGTGGCGCAGTGGGTTAAACCCCTGTGCCGGCAGGACTGAAGACCGACAGGTCACAGGTTCGAATCCGGGGAGATTCCGAGGATGCTTGCCATAGATGCAGGCGAAACGTCAGGAGAGAATGCCTCTAGACCATGGCCATATAGCCCGGAAAAACCTACAACAACCCAGTGATTCCGGCCGTGAAAGCCTTCGACAAGACATTATATTAAGATTTGTTGAAACTGTGACTCGTGAAGCTTTATACCTCAGGAGAAGAGAACTTGGAAACCATTAAGACCCTTCCATACTCCAAATAAACTTGTTCTTGTTTTATTAACTCAAGACTCAGTGTACTGTTTCAATGAGAAAAAAACCTCAGTACACACCAAAAGGAACACTACAGAGTGGTAGCAGTGAATCTATTTGAAAATAGGGGAATCCATTAATAAACTGAATGTTGTTGTTCATTCGTTCAGTCGTCTCCGACTCTTCGTGACCTCATGGACCAGCCCACGCCAGAGCTCCCTGTCGCCGTCACCACCCCCAGCTCCTTCAAGGTCAGTCCAGTCACTTCAAGGATGCCATCCATCCATCTTGCCCTTGGTCGGCCCCTTCCTTTTACCTTCCACTTTCCCCAGCATAATTGTCTTCTCTAGGCTTTGCTGTCTCCTCCTGATGTGGCCAAAGTACTTCAACTTTGTCTCTAGTATCCTTCCCTCCAATGAGCAGTCGGGCTTTATTTCCTGGAGGATGGACTGGTTGGATCTTCTCGCAGTCCAAGGCACTCTCAGCACTTTCCTCCAACACCACAGCTCAAAAGCATCTCTCTTCCTTCGCTCAGCCTTCCCTAAGGTCCAGCTCTCACATCCGTAGGTGACTACTACAGGGAAGACCATGGCTTGGACTAGGCAATGGATCTTGGTTGCCAGTCTGATGTCTCTACTCTTCACTATTTTATCGAGACTGGACATTGCTCTCCTCCCAAGAAGGAAGCGTCTCCTGATTTCCTGGCCACAGTCTGCATCTGCACTCATCTTTGCACCTAGAAATACAAAGTCTGTCACGGCCTCCACATTTTCTCCCTCTATTTCCCAGTTGTCAATCATTCTTGTTGCCATAATCTTGGTTTTTTGATGTTTAGCTGCAACCCAGCTTTTGCGCTTTCTTCTTCCACCTTGATTAGAAGGCTCCTCAGCTCCTCCTCGCTGATTAAATTTCCTTTGACCAGTATCTGGCCACTTGGAGTGCCTCTGGTGTTGCCGCAAGAAGGTCCTCCATTGTGCATGTGGCAGGGCTCAGGGTGCATTGCAGCAGGTGATCAGTGGTTTGCTCTTCTCCACACTCTCATGTCGTGGACTCCACTTTGTGGCCCCATTTCTGAAGGTTGGCTCTGCATCTCGTGGTGCCAGAGCGCAGTCTGTTCAGCGCCTTCCAAGTCGCCCCGTCTTCTGTGTGCCCAGGGGGGAGTCTCTCATCTGGTATCAGTTCTGGGTTTGAGCCTGCCACTTTTGGACTCTCGCTTGCTGAGGTGTTCCAGCGAGTGTCTCTGTAGAGCTTAGAAAACTATTTCTTGATTTAAGTCATTGACGTGCTGGCTGATACCCAAACAAGGGATGAGCTGGACATGTCTCTGCCTTGGTCCTTTCACTATTGGCTGCTCCTTCCCGACGGATGTCAGGTGGTGTGATACTGGCTAAGCAGTATCTCTCCAGTGGATTTCTCCAGTGGTGTAGGGCGCAGGCACCCCGTGATAATTCCCTAAGGGTGAAACTTGGTAGCCAAAAACAAATGATGCCTGTGACAATTCCAAATGAAGTCCCAATGACGACAGCGATGTCACATCCCGGTTGCGATGGCAACGCTGCGCATTAGAGAGCAATGGAGAGGAATAATAAGACAACAAGGCCATGGAGATCAACGGCAGGCCCGGTGCTTCCAAATGGCCCTGTCGGATCCTCAACCGCTTTGCTTTTCCATCTTGGGTTTTTTTTAAAGGCTGACAGAATGGTTTGACCTTTTCCAATCATCCATTAGAAACTTCAGTTGACTAAATAAAAAGCAAACAGGGCTGGAAATAACCTCCTGAATCCCGCCAGCTGGGGCGGCTTATTCTTTCTATATGCGGTATTTCGTGCAGATCCGTTCCAGTTTGTGAAGCTGTAGGTATTAATAGAGAACCCTATTGAAACAAAGAACTTCTGGCTCAAGACATGATGAGGGCCATGTATAAATATGTCAGGGGAAGTCATAAAGAGGAGGCAGCAAGCTTCCTTTTGCTTCCCTGGAGACTAGGACGCAATGGAACAATGGCTTCAAACTACAAGAAAGGAGATTCCATCTGAACATGAGGAAGAACTTCCTGACTATGAGAGCTGTTCAGCAGTGGAACTCTCTGCCCCGGAGTGTGGTGGAGGCTCCTTCTTTGGAGGCTTTGAAGCAGAGGCTGGATGGCCATCTGTCAGGGGAGCTTTGAATGTGATTGTGACGATGTGTAACTTTTATTTTTATGGTTATGTGTTGTTTAAACAGTAGTTAATAAATGGTAAGTATGAAGGATTATATTTTGTTAGAGATGGTGGCTGGTGGCTTGAGCTGAGTTGCCATAGCAACGGGGATGGAGCCAACTGCCTCTTCACGGCGCAGCTTTTTGAAAGTGGCAGTCTGTAAGCCGGTGAGCTACAGGGAAGGACTGATTTCTCTAATGGGAGAAACAGGGAATTAGTCTGTGACCGTTAGTGTTACAGGGAAAACTGAATCTCTGGGTGGAGATTCAGGGAATTAATTTGTGACCAAAAGGGTTACAGGAAAGGACCCGGTAGTGATAAAACTACAGGGGGTTATTGATTCTGGGTTAAGAATCAAGGTTTGGCTGGGAGCCAATTCTGTTGAATAGGCCTTTTGGCTTATTTGTTTTATTAGGACAGTTGTCCAGAAGGGATACATCTGCTTATAGAAACCTCTTGAAGTCTGTGTCTGAGGTTACTCATGAAACCTTACTAATGTAACCAATCAAGATTTGTGCCTCTTGTGAAGAAACAATTAAACATGTTATACTCCTGTTAAAATAAATTTGTTACTGTTCTCCTCAAGCCTTGCCTGATACAGTTTCTCTTAAGTCAAACAGCCTGCATAAGAAGTAAAGCCAAACCAGGGACAGAAAACGCTACGCTATCAATACTTCTGTAATTAATAGTCCCTTTATAAACCAGCTCATAAGCTGATATTGATCATTGCCCGGCTTTCCTCACAGATTAGGTGGCAGTAGTTTTACCTCTGCTTCTTGGCAGAATAATAATAATAATAATAATAATAATAATAATAATAATAGTATTATAATTATAATAATTATAATTTTTATAATTATATAACAACAATAATAATCAACATTGAGGGAAGTCAATAGTAGTAAACTGTTTCAAGTGCAAAAGTCAAAGAGGGAATACCATAAAAACACAATCCAGAGCAGAGGAGAAAACTGGCCAAAGAAGGCTCTCTCTCCATGGACAGTTCCTGGGAAAAATCGAGAGCCAAATTGACAAAAAACATGGCTGTGGCTCACAAATGGGACTCTGAAAAAGGAGGCAAAGGAGGGCCTGATTCTGGCAGCCCAAGAACAAGCCATTCGAACCAAGGCCATCCAAGCCAGAACTGAAAAGTCGACAACAGATCCCAAGTGTAGACTCTGCAAGGAAGCAGATGAAACAAGAGATCCCATCCTCAGCTGCTGCAAGAAGATCGCGACAGACTACAAGCAGAGGCACAACACTATTGCTCAGATGATTCATTGGCACTTGTGCCACAAAGACCACTTGCCTGCGACAAAGAACGGGTGGGATCACAAGCCGGAAAAAGTCACAGATAATGAACATGTCAAGCTACTCTGGGACTTCCGGATTCAGACAGACAAAGTTTTGGAGCACAACACTCCGGACCTCACAATCATGTTAATAAACAAAGTATGGATTGTTGATGTTGCAATCCCAGGGGAAAGCAGGATTGAAGAGAAACAACTGGAAAAGCTGACACGATATGAGGATTTAAAGATCGAACTGCAAAGACTCTGGCACAAGCCAGTCAAGGTGGTCCCAGTGGTGATCAGCACACTGGGTGCAGTGCCTCAAGACCTTGGCCTGCACTTAAACACAATTGGTGCTGACAATATTACTATCTGTCAGCTGCAGATAATAATAATAATAATAATTATTATTATTATTATTATTATTATTATTATTATTATAGAACTGCAAAGACTCAAAGACTTTGGCACAAGCCAGTCAAGGTGGCCCCAGTGGTGATCGGCACACTGGGTGCAGTGCCTAAAGACCTTGGCCTGCACTTAAACACAATTGGTGCTGACAATATTACTATCTGTCAGCTGCAGATAATAATAATAATAATAATAATAATAATAATAATAATTATTATTATTATTATTATTATTATTATAGAACTGCAAAGACTCAAAGACTTTGGCACAAGCCAGTCAAGGTGGCCCCAGTGGTGATCGGCACACTGGGTGCAGTGCCTAAAGACCTTGGCCTGCACTTAAACACAATTGGTGCTGACAATATTACTATCTGTCAGCTGCAGATAATAATAATAATAATAATAATAATAATAATAATAATAATTATTATTATTATTATTATTATTATTATTATAGAACTGCAAAGACTCAAAGACTTTGGACAAGCCAGTTAAGGTGGTCCCAGTGGTGATCAGCACACTGGGTGCAGTGCCTAAGACCTTGGCCTGCACTTAAACACAATTGGTGCTGACAATATTACTATCTGTCAGCTGCAGATAATAATAATAATAATAATAATAATAATAATAATAATAATAATTATTATTATTATTATTATTATTATAGAACTGCAAAGACTCAAAGACTTTGGCACAAGCCAGTCAAGGTGGCCCCAGTGGTGATCGGCACACTGGGTGCAGTGCCTAAAGACCTTGGCCTGCACTTAAACACAATTGGTGCTGACAATATTACTATCTGTCAGCTGCAGATAATAATAATAATAATAATAATAATAATAATAATAATAATAATTATTATTATTATTATTATTATTATAGAACTGCAAAGACTCAAAGACTTTGGCACAAGCCAGTCAAGGTGGCCCCAGTGGTGATCGGCACACTGGGTGCAGTGCCTAAAGACCTTGGCCTGCACTTAAACACAATTGGTGCTGACAATATTACTATCTGTCAGCTGCAGATAATAATAATAATAATAATAATAATAATAATAATAATTATTATTATTATTATTATTATATTATTATTATAGAACTGCAAAGACTCAAAGACTTTGGCACAAGCCAGTCAAGGTGGCCCCAGTGGTGATCGGCACACTGGGTGCAGTGCCTAAAGACCTTGGCCTGCACTTAAACACAATTGGCGCTGACAAAATTACCATCTGCCAGCTGCAAATAATAATTATGATTATAATAATAGAACTGCAAAGACTCAAAGACTCTGGCACAAGCCAGTCAAGGAAAGCGACAGCTCCCCTGGCGGCCAGTTAAATAGCCTCTATGTATGTCTGTATATATGTTTGTATGTCAAAAATCGGCATTGAATGTTTGCCATTTATACGTGTACACTGAGTCTCCTGCGGGGTGAGGAGAAGGGCAGAATAGAAAAGCTGCAAATAAATAAATAAACAAATATGTTGGGTGAGGCTTCTCAGAGTAGCAGCCTCACAACATTTGTGGCTGGAATAATTTCCACTTGGACATCAAAAGGGAGAATCAGGCGATTCAACTTTTTCAATGGAAGCGAAGATCACGCTTGGCCATGTTGTGCAATGAGATAGGATTGGCCTTCTGACAGAAGCTGTGAATGTATCTCATCGGGGATGTTCTTTCCCTCAGGCCAGCTCAACCTATGTTGTCCTCTCTCCCATTCCCCTTTGCGCATCAAGCCGCTTTCAAGTCTCGGCTCTACGAAGAGCAACTTGCTGGTGTCATGACAGACATTTCCTGTGATTTGCAGCGGAGCAGAGAGAGCAAGGTCAACATAATATAATCTTTTCCCCCTTTTAGGTTGCAACACCGCTTTCTAATTTTAATTCAGGGAAAGGATCCTTTCCGAGCTCCGTTCCCACTCGCCCTTTCCCGACTGCACAGAACAAGCCTGTTTTGTGGGGGAAATGAAATTGTACCGTTTGGGCTGATGTCGCATTTCATCAATGACATAAAAGTACTGGAAGCCAAGTTGTACTCAACTAGGCTTCGAAGGTGTGTGCATGTTTGTGCATCTGTGTGATATAGAAAGAAAGGAGGCAAGGGAACATACAAGGAAATATGAAAACAAAACTCTAACACAGGGGAACTCCAGACAAGAAACAATCAGGAACACCTAATCACGTCTCAACAAAGGAATTTCCCAGGCAGTAACAAGCTACACCTAAAAACTGCTAGGCCATTAAATGTCAATCAAGGTGGCCAATTGAAACATACACACCTAGCTCCAACAGACAAGAGTTCTTTCTCCCACCCTGGACATTATTCCACAGGGATATAAACCCCACTTGCCTAGTTTCCAACAGAGGACTAAAACAATAACTCTGATCTGACTTGAGGGCTTAAGCTACCGTTGGGTCGTTTGGCAAACACTGGTCACCCTAATCCTGACAACTAGGCATTTCTTCATTTGTTTCCCTGTTGCCTGCCTCCCTTCCCCCTCATTGGCTGAGCGGCCAAAGCAGGGCTCAGGCCGCCATTGGCTCTCCTGCTGGCTCTGAGGATGCCCATCATAGATGTGGGTAAAATGTCAGGAGAGAATGCTTCTGGAACAGAGCCAGGAAGCCCAGAAAACTCACAGCAACTCAACCAGCCAAAACCAACCTCAAACTTCATCTATGAACTCCATATCCCAAGGCCCTTTGGGGCTAGACGAAAAATGATGATTCAAAGGACTAAAACAATAACTCTGATCTGACTTGAGGGCTTAAGCTACCGTTGGGTCATTTGGCAAACACTGGTCACCCTTACTTTTTGTCAGAGTTAGACTCTCCAGTCTCGGCACAGCAAGCGTGTGGTTTCAAAATAAACAAACTCAGGCAGCATTCTTCTTAAAGTTTCAAAGTAGCTTTACTTAAAGCATCTATACACACAAAGACTACATGATGGAACTAAAGATGGCGACGAACAAAGCATAGCAAGAAGACACAGCATACAAGAGATCCGCCCTTCTGTCTTATCTATGTTCTTGGCTGGTACACTCCTTAATTTCTCTCAGGGCAAAGGAATTTCGTGTTATCACAGTTTCACTGTCTGGCCTGTAACTTTGTAACAATAACATATGTGAGCTGAACAGGAAATGAACATGACTGAATCCATCTTTAAGAAGCAAAACTAATACATTGTAATACTAATGCAAACACATTGAAAAACATACATACATATGAAATACCTATAACTATTCTGACAATCCTGACAACTAGGCATTTTTTCATTTGTTCCCTGTTGCCTGCCTTCCTTCCCCCTCATTGGCTGAGCGGCCAAAGCAGGGCTCAGGCCGCCATTGGCTCTCCTGCGTGGCTCTGAGGATGCCCATCATAGATGTGGGTGAAATGTCAGGAGAGAATGCTTCTGGAACAGAGCCAGGCAGGCCAGAAAACTCATAGCAACCTAATGCAAACCCTGTCACTTCAGCACAGCTCACCGATTAAAGGGTGTCCAAATGGAAGCACTCAGCGGAGTTTAGATGTAATTAAGATTGAATTGATTTTATATTCAATTCATGTAAACACTGCTCTCTCCAACTCTTGCAAATCTATAAAGGAGCACAAAAATCATCAGCTCGATTTTTCAAAAGGATGTATAGTTCAGGCACAGGGCTGCTTTGCCCTTTCTCCACTTATGACACAAAGGACGCCTCAATGTGAAGCGCCGCGGCATTGGCTCGTTCGGGAAACGATCGAATGGAGCGCAAACGCTGACCATTTTTCAAGGCTCCTTCTACTTTCTGTCTTCTCCGTGAATTAATTAAACTCATTAGTTTGACAAGCAGAAAAACCCATTCCATCTAAACGCCATGTTTCCTATCCTTCACCTGAAGTTGAGCTACAGCTTTATTAAAACAGATCTAGCAAAAGGCACTTCCGATCATGAGTATCGTTAAACTAGAGATTCAGCGCTTGGGTGCTGATGGGGGAATTTCAGGCAGAGGAAGTTCCACGACAATGAAAAAAATCATAACAGTAAATAAAGAACAATACTCAAAAACAGGGGAACAACAGACAAAAAACAACCAGGGACAACTAATCACTTGTCAACGAAGGATTCCCCCAGGCAGTAAGAAACCAGACCTTGAAAAGTGCAAGAGCATTAAATGCTAATCAAGATGGCCCATTGCCACATTCACACCTACCTTTCTCCCACCCAGACAAGAAACAATCAGTGCCAGCTCATCACCTCCCAACAAAGGATTCCCCCAGGCAGTAAGAATCCAGACCTTGAAAACTGCTAGGGCATTAAATGCTAATCAAGGTGGTCAATTGAAACATTCACATCTACAAGAGTTCTTTCTCCCACCCTGGACATTCCATCGGGGATGGCTAATCACCACTCAACAAAGGATTCCCCCAGGCAGTAAGAAGCCAGACCTTGAAAAGTGCAAGGGCATTAAATGCTAATCAAGGTGGCCCATTACTACAGTCACACCTACCTTTCTCCCACCCAGACAAGAAACAATTGGGGTCAGCTAATCACCTCTCGACAAAGGATTCCCCCAGGCAGTAAGAAGCCAGACCTTGAAAAGTGCAAGGGCATTAAACACTAATCAAGGTGGCCCATTGCTACATTCACACCTATCTCAAACACACCAGAAGTCTTTCTCCCACCCAGACAAGAAACAATTAGAGACAGCTAATCACCTCTCAACAAAGGATTCCCTCAGGCAGTAAGAAGCCAGACCTTGAAAACTGCAATGGCATTAAATGTTAATCAAGGTGGCCCATTGCTACATTCAAACCCACTTCAAATACACCAGAGGTCTTTCTCCCACCCAGACAAGAAACAATCAGGGACAGCTAATCACTAGGGCTGGGCGGTTTCGTTTCGTTAATTCGTAATTCGTTAATAATTCGTTAATTTTTCAATTACAAAACGATAACGAACCATTCTGGAGCAATTATTAAAAAACGAATTTTCAAAAACGTTTTGTAAATGCTTCGTATTTCGATATTGTATTCGTTTCGTTATTGTTTTGAGGTCGTTTCGTTATTATTTCCGCATGTCTGGGCAGTTTTATGGTTTAATTAGTGAAAAAAAATTATAATATCACACCAACAGTCAACAACAGAGGGAGAGGGAAGCTTCAGAAGGTTTTGGAGGTTTTTTAGCGTATTTCACGGTCGCGTCCGCCATTAACGAATCGATTCGTTATTGTTTCGGAAATCGATTCGTTAATTTTTTACCATTTACGAAATTTCGTAAATATCGAACTTTTTAAAAGGAAAATTTTGTAATTATTTTAAATATCGAAACAAAAAAACCCCCCAAATACAAATCGATTTTAGAAACAATTTTTTCCGTTGTTACCCAGGCCTAATATATACCTGGTGTATCCACATGACCTATGCAGGTTAATGCACTGTAACCAAGGGTAAGCCATTTAATCCATGTGGCCCATTGCTACACTCACACCTACTTCAAACACACCAGAGTTCTTTCTTCCACCCAGACAAGAAACAATCAGAGATAGCTAATCACCTCTCAGCAAAGAATTCCCCCAGGCAGTTAGAAGCCAGACCTTGAAAACTGCAAGGGCATTAAATGCTAATCAAGGTGGCCCATTGCTACATTCACATGAAATGGAACCATGGCTTCAAACTACAAGAGAGGGGATTCCATCTGAACATGAGGAAGAACTTCCTGACTGTGAGAGCCGTTCAGCAGTGGAACTCTCTGCCCCGGAGTGTGGTGGAGGCTCCTTCTTTGGAGGCTTTGAAGCAAAGGCTGGATGGCCATCTGTCGGGGGTGCTTTGAACGCGATTGTCCTACTTCTTGGCAGAAAGGGGTTGGAATAGATGGCCCACCAGGTCTCTTCCAACGCTAAGATTCTATGCTGAAATGTGAATTCAAACACACCTTTCAAGCTGAATTAATGTTGAGTTGTTGTAGGTTTTTTCGGGCTATATGGCCATGTTCCAGAGGCATTCTCTCCTGACGTTTCGCCTGCATCTATGGCAAGCATCCTCAGAGGTTGTGAGGTCTGTTGCCATAGATGCAGGCGAAACGTCAGGAGAGAATGCCTCTAGAACATGGCCACATAGCCCGAAAAAACCTACAACAATCCAGTGATTCCGGCCATGAAAGCCTTCGACAATACATTGAATTAAAGTTCATTTGGTGCTTGTTTATTCACCAAGTTGTCCCTATCCACACTTTCTCTTCTGAGTTGCAATCGTACAATTTTGTGTTTTTATGATACCGGACTCCTTGATTTGAATGGCTCAAAACTCATTGGATTCATATGTCCTTGAGATCCAATCAGAGGCGGCCCTAGATAATTTTCAACGGTAAGCAAACAGTATTTTGGCGTCCCCCCCCCCCCCAACCAATCACTGATATATATTTTGTTTGTCGTGGGAGTTCTGTGTGCCATATTTGGTTCAATTCCATCATTGGTGGAGTTCAGAATGCTCTTTGATTGTAGGTGAACTATACATCCCAGTAACTACAACTCGCATATGTCAAGGTCTATTTTCCCCCAAGAGTGCCTCAAGAGCACCCCTGGGCAAAACCAACTCTACTGCAAATGCTTACTTTGCGTAATGGGTTGAGCCGCCCCTGGGTGTTGGTGCCACTCCACTTCACGATGGCTCAGTTGCTTTGGGTTCGAAACACTCTCCTTAGGGATGAGCAAGGCTCTCCAGCATGGTTTCTTTTCCTCTTCTTGATATCGAGCCTGAATTTGGGAGAGTCTCCCCGGTAGAAGAGACTCCTAGGACCGCACCAAAGAGAGTCCCTTGTCCTTGGCGAGCCGTCAGAAGAAGCCTGATTCCAGCAATTTTATTGATATTAATAATTGAAATGAGACTCTTGCCAAGGCGAAGAAGTGGCATCGAGGTTTATTAGCGATTCAGCTGAAGCGGATGCAATTGCAGTGATCATTCACATGCAAGCATACCAATACATTGATCAGAGGCATATTTATAACGAAATACAGGTTTGAAAGTTTCAAAACTCCCTCCCTCTTCGGCTCCTTAGCCAATCAGGGAGAGGGAGGCAGGACGGAAGAGGGACATTGTGTCCAGAGAGGATGAAACCAGTTTTTTTTGTTCTTGTGATGGATCAGTGATTAGGGATAATCATTTGATTCAGGTTTTCCCCTTCCAGGATCAGATGTGTTGGTTTTGATGGGTTTTTGGATGAAACAAACAGAGCCGGGCAAGAAGACCCCTGGGGCCAGTCTCGCCCCTTTGTGATTAAATTAAAATGTGACCAGAGAAATTCCCTGTTTATCAGGCCAACTCAGAAAAATAAACAAAGAATTTCCAGTTGCTATTGTCCATGCAAATGTCTGTGATAAGGTTGGTTTCGAGGGAACAACAGCCCCCTCGGGCACTGAGTGGTTTTTCCTGGTCGCCTTTTTTGGGGCAAAGGGCAAGGGTAAAGGGGGCAAAAGATATTTCATAGCAAGATACATACATTCAAATCATAAGCATTTCATAGCAACAAAACCCCATCTTTGTCCCACATCCCAAGTATATTTAATAAGAGGATTAATTTTCATGAAGAAGCCTGAAGTCCAATGTTTTAAAAGGTCTTTGAGGAAAGTTCATGAGGGAGATAGTATGTACTGAAGTCCAAGACACATCGGACCGCATCTTGGCCTATGAGCCCACGAGGACCTTGAGATCGTCTGGGGAGGCCCTTCTCTCGATCCCGCCTGCTTCACAGGCACGTCTGGCGGGGACGAGAGAAAGGACCTTCTCGGTGGTGGCCCCCCGGCTGTGGAACGACCTCCCTGCTGACATCAGACAGGCGCCTTCCCTTCTGTCCTTCTGTAAGAGCCTGAAGACCTGGCTATTTGAGAAGGCATTCAACTGAGCGCTACGGCAACTGGTAATTGACAACTGGAACGGAATACGGATTACGATATTGGTTATGATTCTATGATGTGACGGAGCGGATTATTTAGTGTAACTAGATTATAGTGTATTATTGTTGTATTGGCTGTTGATATTGCCTTTTGTAAATTGTTTTTATATGTTGTGCACCACCGCGAGTCGCCCTAGGGCTGAGAGCGGCGGTCAATAAATGCAGTAAATAAATAAATAAATAAATAAATAAATAAATAAATAAATAAGACATGCAGGCAGAGAGTCCATGATCATTGGGAAGGCTGGCAGGTGAAACCCCAGCTGTGCTGCAACTGATTCATGCTTTGGTCCTTGGGAAACTACGACTCTCACAAAAGGGCAGAAGTCCCAAGATCCAGCCGTTTCCCAAAAGCCTCGTGGGGTCTTTGTTGTTGTCAATGCCTTGGCAATGTGACCAAGACTTAACCCCCTACTGTGCAGTCTGGTGCCCTTGCCCTTTGCAGGGCTACAAGTCACCATCCCTTGTTGGGGGGGGCATGCTCGACGTCATTCCCCTTTGTGTTCTCCTCCCCACTGAAGAAATACAAGAAGGAGGCGAGAAAAACACACCTTTTCCCAAAATGACTTTTTTGCTTTAGGTTCTTATTGAAAATAGGTCGGCATTACGGGCAACTTAGCTCAGCTTGTGGACTGAAAAAAAGAAGAGAAATGCTCGCTATTTTGAAGGCTGAATAGGGAAAGATACAATGGGATCATATTGGAGACAGCGCTGGAGCGTGATTGCCGCGTTATTGTGTCATTTGAAGGTATATTTATACATTTCCGGAGCAGCGGTGCAAAGCACAGAAGTGTAAGGAAGGCGACAAAGGATGCGATAGTTGGAGACGGATTGCAGGTAGACAGCGCCCAAGAAAAGGATGCCACGAGAGCCATTTCTGCTCCAGGAGATGGATTCCTCACTGAATCACACGTTTATTTTTGGGCTCTTGTTTCGTATCATTTCAAGGAAATGAACTCCAAAAGCCATACAAAGCTAAGCCAGCTCATAACTTTCCTCTATAGATATAATGCTTCACTAAGTTGCTTCTCGAAGGAAGGAATAAATAGGCTTTAGAATATTTTTGCACCTCAGAGAAAGTCTCGGAGCTCCACACCATTTGTGTTGTCCAAGGCTTTCATGGTCAAAATCATTGGGTTGCTGTGGGTTTTCCAGGCCTCATAGCCATGTTCCAGAAGCATTCTCTCCTGACATTTCACCCACATCTTTGACAGGTATCTTCAGAGGTTGTGAGGTTGGTTGGAAACTTGGCAAGTGGTTGTTGTTGTTCATTCGTTCAGTCGTCTCCGACTCTTCGTGACCTCATGGACCAGCCTACGCCAGAGCTCCCTGTCGGCCGTTACCACCCCCAGCTCCCTCAAGGTCAGTCCAGTCACTTCAAGGATGCCATCCATCCATCTTGCCCTTGGTCGGCCCTCTTCCTTTTGCCTTCCACTTTCCCCAGCATAATTGTCTTCTCTAGGCTTTCCTGTCTCCTAATGATGGACAAAGTACTTCAACTTTGTCTCTAGTATCTTTCCCTCCAGTGAGCAGTCGGGCTTTATTTCCTGGAGGATGGACTGGTTGGATCTTCTCGCAGTCCAAGGCACTCTCAGAACTTTCCTCCAACACCACAGCTCAAAAGCATCGATCTTCCTTCGCTCAGCCTTCCCTAAGGTCCAGCTCTCACATCCGTAGGTTACTACAGGGAACACCATGGCTTTGACTAGGCGGATCTTTGTTGCCAGTGTGATGTCTCTACTCTTTACTATTTTATCGAGACTGGACATTGCTCTCCTCCCAAGAAGGAAGCGTCTTCTGATTTCCTGGCCACAGTCTGCATCTGCAGTAATCTTTGCACCTAGAAATACAAAGTCTGTCACGGCCTCCACGTTTTCTCCCTCTATTTTCCAGTTGTCAATCATTCTTGTTGCCATAATCTTGGTTTTTTTGACGTTTAGCTGCAACCCGGCTTTTGCGCTTTCTTCTTTCACCTTGATTAGAAGGCTCCTCAGCTCCTCCTCGCTTTCGGCCATCAGAGTGGTGTCATCTGCATATCTGAGGTTGTTAATGTTTCTTCCAGCAATTTTCCCCCCAGCTTTGCATTCATCCAGCCCCGCACATCGCATGATGTGTTCTGCATACAAGTTAAAAAGGTTGGGTGAGAGGATGCAGCCTTGCCGTACGCCTTTCCCAATCTTGAACCAGTCTGTTGTTCCGTGGTCAGTTCTGACTGTTGCTACTTGGTCCTTGTACAGATTCCTCAGGAGAGAGGGAGGCTTGGGATGCCCATCCCACCAAGAACTTGCCACAATTTATTATGATCCACACAGTCAAAGGCTTTAGAATAGTCAATGAAGCAGAAATAGATGTTTTTTTCTGAAACTCCCTGCCTTTCTCCATTATCCAGCGGATATTGGCAATCTGGTCTCTCGTTCCTCTGCCTTTTCTAAACCCAGCTTGAACATCTGGCAACTCTCGCTCCATGTATTGCTGGAGTCTTCCTTGCAGGATCTTGAGCATTACCTTACTGGCATGAGAAATAAGGGCCACTGTACGGAAGTTTGAGCAGTCTTTCGCATTTCCCTTTTTTGGTATGGGGATATAAGTTGATTTTTTCCATTCTGATGGCCATTCTTGTGTTTGCCATATGGCAAGTGGTATATATATCTTATCTATCCAAACACATCTCTCCCTATGAACCTTCCAGGAACGTGAGATCATCTGAGGAGGCCCTGCTCAGAAAACGCACAGCAGCCCAAGAAGTTATGTGTTGAAATATTATTTTCCACGCAGAAAATACTGTTTTGTGTGCAGAAAATAATATACGGGGCGCTTTTTTCTGTGTCAAACTTGCACATGGCTTAATAATAATAATAATAATAATAATAATAATAATAATAATGTTATTCATTGTCCTCCTATCCTCGTGGCTTGAGGCAGGGTACAGAAATATCAAAAAAAAATATAAAGATGGTAAAATGTCCATAAATACACATATTAAAATGTATTTCTATAAAAGATACATATTAAAATTTATTTCTATCAAGTACCTCACAACCTGTGAGGATGCCTGTCAGATGTGGGTGAAACTTCAGGAGAGAATGCTTCCCGAACATAGCCAGGCAGCCCAGAAAACTCACAGCAGCCCAATAAGCTATGTGTTGAAATATTATTTTCCATGACAGGTATCTGTTTTGTGTGCAGAAAAATACTGTTTTGTGTGCAGAAAATAATATACGGGGCGCTTTTTTCTGTGTCAAACTTGTACATGGTTCATATGATGATGATGATGATGTTATTCATTGGCCGACTATCCTTGTGGCTTGAGGCAGGGTACAGAAATATCAAAAAAATATAAAGATGGCAAAAATTCCATAAATGCACATATTAAAATGTATTTCTATAAAAGATGCATATTAAAATTTATTTCTATCAAGTACTTCACAACCTCTGAGGATGCCCGTCAGATGTGGGTGAAACGTCAGGAGAGAGTGCTTCTTGAACATAGCCAGGCAGCCTGGAAAATCCACAGCACCCCAATAAGCTATGTGCTGAAATATTATTTTCCATGCAGAAAATACTGTTTTGTGTGCAGAAAATAATATACCGGGGGGGGGGGGGGGTTCTGTGTCAAACTTGTACATGGCTCATATGATGATGATGATGATGATGATGATGATGATGATGGTAATAATAATGTTATTCATTGCCCACCTATCCTTGTGGCTTGAGGCAGGGTACAGAAATCCAAAAAAAATATAAAGATTGTAAAAATTCCATAAATACACATATTAAAATGTATTTCTATAAAAGATACATATTAAAATTTATTTCTATAAAGTACCTCACAACCTCTGAGGATGCCCGTCAGATGTTTATCAAAAACAAGTCATGCCAGACTCATCTGATCTCTTTTTTCAATAGAGTTTCAAGCTGGGTAGATGCGGGGAATACCGTGGATGGAGCGTGTCTGGATGTCAGGAAGGCCTTCTTCGACAAGGTCCCCCACGACCTTCTGGCAAGGAAACGAGTCCAATGTGGGTGAGGGAAAACTATGGTGAGGTGGATCTGTAATTGGTTAAGTGGACGAACACAGAGGGTGATTCTCCCCAAGGCTTCCTCCTCTTCATCCTGGAAAGAAGTGACAAGTGGAGTGCCATCAGGAGGGTTCCGTCCTGGGCCCGGTCCTGATCAGGATCTTCATTCATGACTTAGATGAAGGGCGAGAAGGCAGGATCATCACGTTTGCAGACGGGACCAAATGGGGAGGGAGAGCCAAGACTCCAGAGGACGGGAGCAGGATTCAAAACGATCTTGACAGATTAGAGAGATAATTGGCCAAAACTAACAAAACGAAGTTCAACAGGGACAAATGCAAGATACTCCACTTTGGCAGGAAAAACAAAATGCAAAGATACAGAATGGGGGACAATGAGACCTGGCTCGAGAGCAGGACTTGTGGAAAAGATCTTGGAGTCCTTGTGGGGAGGAAGGGGAACACGAGCCAGGAATATGACGTGGTGGCAAAAAAAGCCAATGGGATTTTGGTCTGCATCAAGAGGAGCCTAGTGTCTAGATCCAGGGAAGTCATGCTCTATTCCGCTTTGGTTAGACCACACCTGGAATATTGTGTCCAATTCTGGGCACCACAATTCAAGAGAGATATTGACAAGCTGGAATGTGTCCAGAGGAGGGCGACTCAAATGCTCAAGGGTCTGGAGAACAAGCCCTATGAGGAGCGGCTTAAGGAGCTGGGCATGTTTAGCCTGAAGAAGAGAAGGCTGAGAGGAGATATGATGAGTGCCATGTATAAATATGTGAGAGGAAGCCACAGGGAGGAGGGAGCAGATCAAGGGTCTGGAGAACAAGCCCTATGAGGAGCGGCTTAAGGAGCTGGGCATGTTTAGCCTGAAGAAGAGAAGGCTGAGAGGGGATATGATAGCCATGTATAAATATGTGAGAGGAAGCCACAGGGAGGAGGGAGCAAGCTTGTTTTCTGCTTCCTTGGAGACTAGGACGCGGAACAATGGCTTCAAACTACAAGAGAGAGATTCCACCTGAACATGAGGAAGAACTTCCTGACTGTGAGAGCCGTTCAGCAGTGGAACTCTCTGCCCTGGAGTGTGGTGGAGGCTCCTTCTTTGGAAGCTTTTAAACAAAGGCTGGATGGCCATCTGTCAGGGGTGATTTGAATGCAATATTCCTGCTTCTTGGCAGGGGGTTGGGACTGGATGGCCCACGAGATCTCTTCCAACTCTAGAATTCTGATATTTTAAGTGTATTTATTAGGGCTGGGCGGTTTCGTTTCGTTAATTCGTAATTCGTTAATAATTCGTTAATTTTTTCAATTACAAAACGATAACGAACCATTCTGGAGCAATTATTAAAAAACCGAATTTTCAAAAACGTTTTGTAAATGCTTCGTATTTCGATATTGTATTCGTTTCGTTATTGTTTTGAGGTCGTTTCGTTATTATTTCCGCATGTCTGGGCCAGTTTTATGGTTTAATTAGTGAAAAAAAATTATAATATCACACCAACAGTCAACAACAGAGGGAGAGGGAAGCTTCAGAAGGTTTTGGAGGTTTTTTAGCGTATTTCGCGGTCGCGTCCGCCATTAACGAATCGATTCGTTATTGTTTCGGAAATCGATTCGTTAATTTTTTACCATTTACGAAATTTCGTAAATATCGAACTTTTTAAAAGGAAAATTTTTAATTATTTTAAATATCGAAACAAAAAAAACCCCCAAATACAAATCGATTTTAGAAACAAATTTTTCCGTTGTTACCCAGGCCCTATTCATTTTCTCTCTTGGGAAACGATCCTGTCTGTTGCTTGAGTATTTAATCTTCCCAAACTGTCGTTTTAATAGCAATGTCTCCAATATATTTGTCAATGTCATAACCTCTCTCTCTCCGCCTTGAAGCCCAAACACGTGCTTGAGCCTCTCCTGCCACCTTCTCCTGAACTCCGTTTATATTCCTCTGTTTAAGTTTGCAAGGCATGGCGTGTTCTGCCACAAGTCAACTCACAGGCACCAGCCAAACAGATGGGAAAATCATATTTTATTTAACATACAGCATATGGTAATCTTAAAAAAAAAAAAACACCTAAGAGATATTTTTTGGTGGAATTCAAGGTTAGTCTGATTCATCCTGAACAAGAACTCAAAATGGGCTTTCTGGGTATTTTTTTTTTCCAGGACTAGAGGAGAAAGAACAGTGCAAATAGATTTTTATGTTGCAAACTATCTGCAATACACTGGACTACGCATCTAATTTGCATAGGAATGAAATGGTTCAATATGCTTCTTTTCAAAGGTGGAAGCAAATTGTTTTAAATGTATTGTCGAAGGCTTTCATGGTTGGAATCACTGGGTTGTTGTAGGTTTTTCCGGGCTATATGGCCATGGTCTAGAGGCATTTTCTCCTGACGTTTCGCCTGCATCTATGGCAGAACTCTCTGCCCCGGAGTGTGGAGGAGGCTCCTTCTTTGGAAGCTTTTAAACAGGGGCTGGATGGCCATCTGCAGGGGTGATTTGAATGCAATATTCCTGCTTCTTGGCAGAATGGGGTTGGACTGGATGGCCCATGAGGTCTCTTCCAACTCTTTGATTCTATGATTCTATGATTCTAATGGGCAAGCATCCTCAGAGGTAGTGAGGTCTGTTGGAAGTAGGAAAATGGGTTTATATATCTGTGGAATGACCAGGGTGGGACAAAGGACTCTTGTCTGCTGGAGCTAGGTGTGAATGTTTCAGCTGACCACCTTGATTAGCATTTAATGGCTTGGAAGTGCCTGGGGGGAATCTTTTGTTGAGAGTGATTTGATGTGCCTGATTGTTTCCCCTCTGTTGTTTTGCTGTGGTAATTTTAGAGTTTTTAAATACTGGTAGCCAGATTTTGTTCATTTTCCTGGTTTCTTCCTTTCTGTTGAAATTGTCCACATGCTTGTGGATTTCAATGGCTTCTCTGTGTAGTCTGACATGGTGGTTGTGAGAGTGGTCCAGCACTTCTGTGTTCTGAAATCTACCGGGTACCATGCAGCTGTGGACAAGAAGTCTCCATAGGGACCACCAAAAGCCGCAGCATTGCCCAAACACAACTCAAGGAACATGAACGCACTTTGCCCAGCACAATCAACGGAGAGCATGAAAGGCATTGCGACTTCCTTCAACCAAAGAAGTCAGATCATTGAGCATGACTTCACCTGATGTAACCAGCCTTGGAGCAGCAGATATTATGTTGATGAACTAGCGCCAGACGATAATATGGCTGGAACGCTAGTCTCTGCATCCGCTCGACTCTTCGGACGATGTCGTGCTACACAGAGCAGGCCCCTGAAGCATCCACAAGAACGTGCATGTGGAGCCAGTTCTCCAACAGTAAAGGAGGAAACCTAAGAAAATGTAACAAATCTGGTCTACAGTATTATAATAAACTCATAAAATTACAAAGCTGCTAATAACAGCAGAGAGGACACAAACAAAGAGGCATCTAATCATCCTTTCGTCGATAAGAAGGAATTCGCTCCAGCTACTCAGGCAAGTCAACCAGGCACATCTTAACACCTCTCAACAAAAGATTCCCCCAGGCCCATTCAAATGCTAATGAAGGTGATCAGCTGAAACATTCCCACCTAGCTCCAGCAGAGAAGAGCTCCTTGCCCCACCCTGGTCCTTCCACAGATATATTAAACCCATTGTCCTAATTCCAAGAGACCTCATTACTACCTCTGAGGATGCTTGCCATAGATGCAGGCGAAACGTCAGGAGAAATGCTTCTAGAACATGGCGATATAGCCCGGAAAATCCCCAGATGTTTTTGGCCTTCAACTCCCAGAAATCCTTACAGCTGGTAAACTGGCTGGGATTTCTGGGAGTTGTAGGCCAAAAACATCTGGGGACCCCAGGTTGAGAACCACTGCCCTAGAACATGGCCATATAGCCCGGAAAAACCTACAACAACACAAATTGTTTCTAGAAATGTTATTCCTGACATAAGAAAGTCTCCATGAAAAATTCTGCAAACATGTATTCCTTTGGAGGAAATGTCATTTGTTTTAATATGTACTTTATAGAAATACATTTTAATACGTACCTTTTAACCTTGGGTAATCCAACGAAAAAAGGTTCAAAACTCGTTTCGGATGTAGGGGGCGCTGGCGATTCGATTTTGAAATTATTTCTGAAATTTTCTTGAAAAAAAGATCGGAAATATCAGGAAATACGAATCCCTTTGTTTGCTTCATCAATGGAAGGTGCCCCTCCCTCCCTCCCTCCAGAACCAGTAAAATCTTACCGTTTCCCTTCCTTCCCTTGCGGCGAGCTGTGATGCAGAGGGATGGGGTGGGTTGTGGTAGGTTTCTGGAACATGGCCAGACAGCCCCAAAAACTCACAGCAACCCAGTGATTCCGGCCATGTTTCCATCTGCCCTGACCAGAGGAGCAAACGGCTTCCCGCTCCCATCCCATTTGAACTCTCTCTGTGGATGTTGTCGTAGTCATCCGTGTAGGCCTTCTCTTGGCAAGCGCTGTGTTGCTAGGGGAGATGCATCGCCTTTGTTGCTGTTGTTGTTTTCCCCCTGAATGCGGCTTGTTCACACTTATCTTCTCCCCCCAGCAAACCTCATTTATGGCAAGTTCTTTGAAGGCTTCCTAGTCGTTTGTGCTTGAGACAGAACTGCGGAGGCCGCCCAGACAATGGTGGGACGCCATCCAGCTCCCCACACAAACCTCTTTCTCTTACTCCCTTTTCTTTTAATTTGAACACACGCTTTGCACATTTCAGAGTGAGCTACATGCTAATTAGAAGCCCACAGTGAAGCGTTTGTCTTCTTGCTTCCAATTAATAACCTTGGCTAAACTCAACCAAGATTATGGCAACAAGAATGATTGACAACTGGAAAATAGAGGGAGAAACCGTGGAGGCCGTGACAGACTTTGTATTTCTAGGTGCAAAGATTACTGCAGATGCAGACTGTGGCCAGGAAATCAGAAGACGCTTACTTCTTGGGAGGAGAGCAATGTCCAGTCTCGATAAAATAGTAAAGAGTAGAGACATCAGACTGGCAACCAAGATCCATTGCCTAGTCAAAGCCATGGTCTTCCCTGTAGTAACCTACGGATGTGAGAGCTGGACCTTAGGGAAGGCTGAGCGAAGGAAGAGAGATGCTTTTGAGCTGTGGTGTTGGAGGAAAGTGCTGAGAGTGCCTTGGACTGCGAGAAGATCCAACCAGTCCATCCTCCAGGAAATAAAGCCCGACTGCTCACTGGAGGGAAGGATACTAGAGACAAAGTTGAAGTACTTTGGCCACATCATGAGGAGACAGGAAAGCCTAGAGAAGAAAATTATGCTGGGGAAAGTGGAAGGCAAAAGGAAGAGGGGCCGACCAAGGGCAAGATGGATGGATGGCATCCTTGAAGTGACTGGACTGACCTTGAGGGAGCTGGGGGTGGTAACGGCCAGGGAGCTCTGGCGTGGGCTGGTCCATGAGGTCACGAAGAGTCGGAGACGACCGAATGAATGAACAACAACAACATTTCACAGAATCCTACAGTTGGAAGAAGACCTCCTGGGCCATCATCCAGTCCAACCCCATTCTGCCAAGAAGCAGGAATATTGCATTCAAATCACCCCTGACAGATGGCCATCCAGCCTCTGTTTAAAAGCTTCCAAAGAAGGAGCCTCCACCACACTCCGGGCAGAGAGTTCCACTGCTGAACGGCTCTCACAGTCAGGAAGTTCTTCATCATATTCAGATGGAATCTCCTCTCTTGTAGTTTGAAGCCATTGTTCCGCGTCCTAGTCTCCAGGGAAGCAGAAAACAAGCTTGCTCCCTCCTCCTCCCTGTGGCTTCCTCTCACGTATTTATACATGTCCCTCATCATATCTCCTCTCAGCCTTCTCTTCTTCAAGGCTAAACATGCCCAGCTCCTTAAGCCGCTCCTCATAGGCCTTGTTCTCCAGACCCTTGATCATTTTAGTCACCCTCCTCTATCCCTATGACTTTCTCTCACCTATTTATACATGGCTATCGTGTCTCCTCTCAGCCTTCTCTTCTTCAGGCTAAACATGCCCAGCTCCTCAAGCCACTCCTCATAGGGCTTGTTCTCCAGACCCTTGATCATTTCAGTCACCTTCCTCTGGACACATTCCAGCTTGTCAACTCACATATTTATACATGGCTATCATATCTCCTGTCAGCCTTCTCTTCTTCAGTCTAAACATGCCCAGCTCCTTAAGCCGCTCCTCATAGGGCTTGTTCTCCATACCCTTGATCATTTGAGTCGCCCTCCTCTGGGCCCATTCCAGCTTAGAGTCAATATCTCTCTTCAATATCTCTTTAATTGAAAGATGCCTTCCCTTTTTGCTTGTTCAAATATTATGTCAGATCTTGACTTTCCAACCCCGTTTTACAGTAGAAGCAAAACGCGACAAGGATGCACGGGACCAATTTCGAACCACCGAGGCAGCAAGATGCTTTTGTGGAAAGATTACTGATAGCAAATCCTTCTTTTTAGTGGGGACAGGCTTTTCTCAAACACCCACAATATGATTCATGAAGCGAAGAGGTATCACTCGGAGAAATCTGTTAGGTTTATAGAAATAGGAAAGGACGGGAGTTATGACTAAGAAGGGAATCACTCTCAGAAACAGCCCAGCAATCATTCAGCACACAATATGGCCCCAATTGTGTATTGAATGTCTAAAGAAGAGACAGAAAATGAGAGCCGGGGAGATGAAGAGGTTGGCCAAACCATGAAAGATGGCACAGCACGCTGGTTGGAGAGAGAGATAAACAGACTGGGGATTTTAATGCAAGAATACTTGAAGGGCTGTTGTTGTCCGTAGGTGACTCTGGAGCCCTATTCTTGACCCGCATGTCTCCCGCAGTGAGGGCATCGGTTTCCACACGGAAGGCAGTCCTGGTTGGGGTTGGCTTGACCCAGCTTCCTCTTGGCACATTTCTCTCTTTTGCCCTCCATTTGTGCATCTTCAAATTCTACAGCACTGCTGGTCACAGCTGACCTCCAGCTAGAGTGCTCAAGGACCAGGGCTTCCCAGTTCTCATTGTCAGAGTTTTTAAGGTTGGCTTTGAGCCCATCTTTAAACCTCTTTTCCTGCCCAGCAACATTCTGTTTTCCCTTCTTGAGTTCGGAGTAGGGCAACTGCTTTGGGAGACAGTGACTGGGCATTCAGACAACATGGCCGGTCCAGTGGAGTTGATGGCAGAGGACCATCGCTTCAATGCTGGTGGTCTTTGTTTCTTCTTCCGCCATGCTGACATTTGTCTGCCTCTCTTCCCAAGAGATTTGCGGGATTTTTCAGAGGCAACACTGATGGAATCGTTCCAGGAGTTGCATGTGACATCTGTAGACAATCCACGTTTCACAGGCATACAACAGGGTTGGGAGGACAATAGGTTTATAAGCAAGCCCCTTGGTCTCCCTACAGATGTCTTCCAGCACGCTGACATTTGTCTGCTTGCCTTCCCAAGAGATTTGCAGGATTTATTGGAGGCAACGCTGATGGAATTGTTTCAGGAGTTGCATGTGACATCTATAGACAGTCCATGTTTCGCAGGCGTAAAGCAGGGTTGGGAGGACAATAGCTTTATAAGCAAGCCCCTTGGTCTCCCTGCAGATGTCTTCCAGCACACTGACATTTGTCCGCTTGTCTTCCCAAGAGATTTGCAGGATTTTTCAGAGGCAACACTGATGGAATCGTTTCAGGAGTTGCATGTGACATCTGTAGACAGTCCACGTTTCGCAGGCATAAAGCAGGGTTGGGAGGACAATAGCTTTATAAGCAAGCTCCTTGGTATCCCTACAGATGTGTTCCAGCACCCTGAAATTTTGTCCGCTTGTCTTCCCAAGAGATTTGCAGGATTTTTCAGAGGAAACACTGATGGAATCATTCCAAGAGTTGCATGTGACATCTGTAGACAGTCCACGTTTCTCAGGTGTAAAACAGGATTGGGAGGACAATAGCTTTATCAACAAGCCCCTTGGTATCCCTACAGATGTCTTCCAGCACGCTGACATTTGTCTGCTTGTCTTCCCAAGAGATTTGCAGGATTTTCCGGAGGCAACGCTGATGGAATCATTCCAGGAGTTGTATGTGACATCTGTAGACAGTCCACGTTTCTCAGGCGTAAAACAGGATTGGGAGGACAATAGCTTTATCAACAAGCCCCTTGGTCTCCTTACAGATGTCTTCCAGCACTCTGACATTTGTCCGCTTGTCTTCTCAAGAGATTTGCAGGATTTTTCGGAGGAAACACTGATGGAATCATTCCAGGAGTTGCATGTGACATCTGTAGACAGTCCACGTTTTGCAGGCGTAAAGCAGGGTTGGGAGGACAATGGATGTCCCGGTCCTCAAACACTCTGTGCTTCAGTTGGAAAAATGCTGCACTTGCAGAGCTCAGGCGGTGTTGTATTTTGGTGTCAATGTTGACTTTTGTGGAGAGGTGGCTGCCAAGGGAAGCATCCCTGAAAGGAAGATCCTGGAACATGGCATTAAAGGAAATACACTGGTACCTAATGGGGAAAAGCAACAGAATGCATGGAAATATTATTGGCTGCAACATAAAAGAGACCATTTGAAGCAGAGCAGGGTTTTCATTTTCCGAGATGGGTGATAGTTTGGCATCTCCATTTAGAGCTTTCCAACAATGAACAGATGCTGTGGGTCAAGAAGGGTGAGGCGCATTACCCAGCTCAGTTTCCTCTTGCTCACTGGCCCACTCAGATCATCATCATTATATCTATTTTTTTTGGAAAGCTACCATGCTTTCAACGTTTTCATTTGCATCTCAACAATAGCTTTTCTCTCCGTCCTCGACAACAATGAAGAATTCCTTGTGGATTAAAACAATGGATGTAGCCACTGAGAAAAGGAAGAAGGGGGGAAATGTCACCAACAGCTTTGGGAAAGAGTTAGATCTCTCACGCAGGAGGAAAACAATCGTAATTTATGTAAGAGAGTGGGGGGGGGGGAAGAGAGATGTAGGACAATACAATTCATAAGTGGGAGAGTGGCTCAATCAATGGCTTAAGATGGACAGAATTCCAAATTTCCCTCTGAATCCTTCCTTGGTGAGACAAATTAATGGGTGGCCAAATTAAGAACTAAACACTGGTGAAAGCAAGTTGTTATGAAGCCAAGAAGTCCCTTGTCTCATTCTGTGAAAATGCTCATTTCACTCTATATTGACCATATCTATCTGCTAGACAACCGTTCCTCCATTGTATGCCACAATTACACAAAACATCAATTTGGGTACCAACTGACATGCAAGGACGTCTTAATGATTTAGACATGGCTTGTTGGGTCATGTAAAATCAGTTGGTGAGTGTGTTAACCGAAAAATGCAAAGCACGAAGCTGATTGGTTGGTGTATTCCTGAGAAGCTAGCTGAGCTTGGGAGTTTTGGCAACAGTTACATGTTTAAGGTTTTCTGTGCTGGCCAAGACAGTTAGTGTATATTTTCTGCCCCTGAATTGCTGGAAGGAGAGCCTTCACATGGACACCCAAGGAACAAAAAGATGTAGGACAATACAATTCATAAGCAGGACAATGGCTCAATCAGTAGCTTAAAATGGACTGAATTCCAAATTTCCCTCTAAATTCTTACTTGATGAGACAAATAAATGGGTGGCTGTAGTGAAGTGTAAATTTTTAACTTGCAGTTATGTATAATTATAGTCAGGTTTTACAATGTATTGTAATGTAATATAGCTGAGTCATGCATTGCTAATAGGCTTCTATTGGAAATGCTGAGTCATGCATTAACTATATATAGAACTTCATTTGGGGAATGTGTTCTGGCCTAGTCCAGGCGATTGTGAATGATGCAATCCTGGGTTTGGGTTGAGTCAATGAGTTGGGAACCAATCAGAGGTTGCTATGTGTAATTGTATAGAATTGTATATAAGGAAGTCATGTACAGTGTATATTTCTCCTTGTGCTGTGATGTTGTTCGTCGAAGGCTATATGTAATTAAAAGAACCTGTCTGCTAAGACAAGATATAACCGTATGCTGTGGTAAGTTTGTAATATCATCTAGACTGGGGGAAAGACAATGGTAAAACTGACAATGGCTGGGCATGTGCTCAAGTGTCTGTAAAAGGTTCCAGAGTGACTGCAGGCTGTGGGAACCGTTGACTGAAAATACTGTGCAGGAAGAAGCTACTGGAAAGCGCTAAAGTTGTGCAACTGATCTGCTGCTGAATTGTGAAGTTAATCTCAACATGAGTCCCTCCACGGATGTAGAGAAGAACAGGATACAAAAGTTCTAAATAAATAAAAATAAATAAAACGTAACACCTGCGAAAAGTGAGGGAACACTGTACCGTGTCTTCGGGGAAAGACTCTTTCTCCACCGACTTTGAGTTCTACTTACTATGCCAGTTACTCCAGCAATTAGAAAATATTTAGTTAAGCGCCATCTCATCAGTATCGCCCTGATTAGACAAGTCTCCCTTGCGGAGAACCAAAGTTCATTGGAGAAGACAAGAGCGATGGGCTTCTGGAAGAGGCCAGAGCATCACGCGCAGGAAGAACATGGTTAACGTGACTAATTGCACCCCGAGGCAGCCCAGGGCAAGGCAGTGCTGACGAGAGAGAATCCATTGCATCTGCATATTTCAGAGCAGGAGAATTATGCCTCGGTGATGAACCCATTGATGAATGAGGTGCCAGTTGCCCGGAGTCAAGGCGAAGCAGTCGACTCCCGCTTTTCTTCTCCTAGTTTTAAGGCTCATTCATTAAGAGAGAGGCAGCCTCTAACAACTCTCTCCCTTTCTTCTTCTCATTCAGCAAGAGTCTGAACAAAAATGGAAATTCAGTGCCAGTGTGGGATGAGACTACGGGAGAACGCAAGGCAAGGAAGTTGGGAGAATATGTCCAAATGTCTTGGCTCTCTGTCCAGGAAAGACAGGACGCATAAAAGAAAATTACAACAATATTCTGGCTGGCACCCCAGTTGGTGATGTATGCCTCTGTCCTACTATTGGATGTCTCTGTTTGGTCATTGCAAAACCTGCTAAGGCAGTGGTTCTCAACCTTTCTAATGCCGTGATCCCTCAATGAAGTTCCTCATGTTGTGGTGACCCCCAACCATAATTTTCGTTGCTATTTCATAACGGTAATTTTGCTACTCTTACGAATCATAATGGAAACATGTGATATGCAGGATATATTTTCGTTGTTAGAAATTGAACATAATTAAAGCATAGTGATTGATTATAAAGACAATATGCTTGGGGAGTATGGACGATGGATGATGGGAATTGCAGTACCTTCAACCGATTCAGCTCTGACTTCCACAGACCACTGAGACCCCCACAAATTATAGACCTGGAACAAACTTGGCACACAGAACCCCAATGATCAACAGAAAATACTGGAGGGGGCTGGGACAATGATTTACAGGCAGAGGTGGCCCTAGGTAATTTTCAATGGTAAGCAAACAGTATTTTGGCGAGAGAGAGAGAGAGGCGGAGATGCCCGCCTTTCCTGAAGGTAGGTGCAAAAACAAAGGAGGGAGCGGAGGTGGGAGATACCTCCAGCCGGAGGGGCTCTCTCTCTCTCTCTCTCTCTTTCTTGGTCCCAATTGCTGAGGAGAAAGTCAGGAGAAGAGGCGTCTTTTGGTGTGCATGCTGGGGTCTTCAGACACGTCTCTGGACCCAAAGCGGGCCAGGCAAGGGAGCAAGTGCGGCATGGCGGCTCCGCCCCTCGGCCCACCCACGATTGGGGAAAGGAGAGGAGCGCGAGGTGGGTGGAGCGCCGGGGGCTCGGGAAAGAGAGCCGGTCATGGGGAAGGGATCAAATGCGGAGAACAATTGAGCACCGGCTATGCGTGCGCACCCGGTGGCCGGGTGGAGCAGGAACGAGAGGGGCTAGGCGAGGCTCAAGGGCCCGGCCCCTTTGGGAAGAAGATCAACCGGCAGCAAGGCAAGAAAGCCGAGGCTCCCCCCGGACTGCTAGGGCTGCTGTGAGCTGAGGGGGCGCTCCTCAAGTGGCGGTCGAGGGGCATTTACAGAGGTGCCTCTGCGCCCCTGGCAAAAAAAGTGTACTGCAACCGCTTACTTTGCTTAATGAATGAGCTGCCCCTGTTTACAGATGTAGTTCACCTACAAATGGAGAGCACTGTGAACGACTGTGCATTTGGACCCAACTTGGCACAAATACTCAATATGCCCAAATTTGAACATTGGTGGAATTTGAGGGAAACAGATCTTGACTTTTAGGAGTTGCAGTTACTGGGATGTATAGTTCCCCTGCCATCAAAGAGCATTCCGAACTCCAACAACAATGGAATTGAACCAAACTTGGCATACAGAACTCCCATTATCAATAGAAAATACTGGAGAAGTTTGGGGAAAATATGTTCAGACATGTAGGAGTTACAGTTCCTCCTGCAATTAGTAAAGCTCCACCAAACATGGTATTGGACTTAACTTGGCACACAGAATCCCATGGCCAGCAGAAAATACTGAAGGTCTTTAGGGGAAATTTACCTTGATTTGAAGTTGTAGTTGACCTCCATCCAGAGAGCACTGTGAACCCAAACACCAATGGATCTGGACCGAGCTCGGCAGGGGGTGAGGGCTAAGCAATAAAGGTTCCCCAGACTGCCAGGCCATGTGGAGCCTTCCTCCCGGTTCTGCACTACTTTTCAGCAGGGGGTGAGTGCCAGGCAGCCATGGCACTCCATAGATGAGAAAGGTTGAGAAACACTGTTCTAGTTGCATAAATGGTAGGGTTGAGAAAGGCTGAGAAACTCTGTTCTAGATGCATCATTGGTAGGGTTGAGAAAGGTTGAGAAACACTGTTCTAGATACATCATTGGTGGAGTTGAGAAAGGTTGAGAAACACTGTTCTAGATGCATCATTGGTAGGGTTGAGAAAGGTTGAGAAACACTGTTCTAGATGCATCATTCATAAGGTTGAGAAAGGTTGAGAAACACTGTTCTAGATGCATCATTGATGGGGTTGAGAAATGTTGAGAAACACTGTTCTAGATGCATCATTGCTAGGGTTGAGAAAGGTTGAGTAAAACTGTTCTAGATGCATCATTGGTGGGGTTGAGAAAGTTTAAGAAACACTGTTCTAGATGCATCATTGGTAGGGCTGAGAAAGTTTAAGAAACACTGTTCTAGATGCATCATTGGTAGGGCTGAGAAAGGTTGTGAAACACTGTTCTAGATGCATCGCTGGTAGGGTTGAGAAAGGTTGAGAAACACTGTTCTAGATGTATCATTGGTAGGGTTGAGAAAGGTTGAGAAACACTGTTCTAGATGCACCATTGGTGGGGTTGAAAAAGGTTGAGGAACACTGTTCTAGATGTACCATTGGCGGGGTTGAGAAAAGGTGAGAAACACTGTTCTAGATGTACCATTGGCGGGGTTGAGAAAAGGTGAGAAACACTGTTCTAGCTGTACCATTGGTGGGGTTGAAAAAGGTTGAGGAACACTGTTCTAGATGTACCATTGGTGGGATTGAGAAAAGGTGAGAAACACTGTTCTAGATGCATCATTGGTGGGGTTGAAAAAGGTTGAGAAACACTGTTCTAGAGGCTTTCAAAAGAGACCGGATAACTGTCTTCTAGGGATATTCATGCTGGAGATCTTGCATTGAACAAGAAGTTGGGCTTGGTGGTGACCTATGGGACCCCTCCCAACTCTGTGTCTCTATATCTATTAAATCTTATTTATCAGGAAATAATACATCACATGAGCTGCCAGAAGGCAAGAGCTCCAAAACTTCAGGAACTATAGAAAAGGAACCCCATTGCTTTGGAAAACCTTCCTGCAGCGCAGCCATTCTTCTGCTTCTTCTTCCAGTTTTATGTCTCTTGTATTCCAGAAGATAACACACCAAGCTGGCCTGGAGAATTTTATGTTCCCCGACAATGGAGAGTGGCATGGTTTCTATCAAGTTAAGCCTAAACGCCTCCCAGCTTGGAGGAGGCATGGATGAGAATAAGATAATGAAAGTGGTGCCAGGTTTACTCGTTGGAGAAGATCTTCCCGCGATGACTTGCTGGGAGCCATTCTTGGATGCCATGGCTTACAATTAATTTGGGGAGTTTATGGAGAAATAATGGGCCAGAACTGCATTAGTTACAGCCGTAGCAAGAGCGAGCCATAGGGGATGCGGAAGATGTTCAATCCCACCGCAAAATATCCCCCTGCCTAGCCTACATGACCCACAGCTAGAGCTACGCTGAAGTTTTCCTAATTGCCATCTTCTCTTTGCATTTAGCACGTGGGGCAGAACGGAACTCAGCTGGCGGAGGCTTTTCTGCTGGCATGCCACTGTTCAGGTAATTCTCTCTCTCTGGTGGTCGATTCTTCGTGGTGCTGTTTTGCTTTATTGCCTCCATTGCCCTCGGGCTTGTTTTCCACTGACACCCGACAGTTTGTTTGGATATTATGATTTACCCAGATTATTTTATAGATATTTGATGTCACAGATAGTACGAGAAATAGCAACCAGGAGGATAAAGGGACCATGAACAACAGAGGTTTTGGAAAAGTTAACCCAAATGCAATACTTACTTACTTAGGTGATCCCTTGTTGCCTGAGTAGGATTGTCCTCCAAGGTCGGTGTCCTGGCGGTAGGTCCGTAGGTGACTGTGGAGCCCTATTATTGACCTGCATGTTCTCCCGCAGTGAGGGCATCCATTTCCACACAGAAGGTGGTCCTAGTCAGGCTTGGCTTGAGACACCTTCCTCTTGGCGTGCCAACGTGGGCTCTTCAGGTGTTTTGGACTTCAACTCTCACAACTCCTTCAGTATGTGGACGACATAGTCATAGCACAGGAATTGACACGTTACTCTCTTTCACCCTCCATTCATGCCTCTATAAATTCTACAGCACTACTGGTCACAGCTGAACTCCAGTTGGAGTGCTCAAGGGCCAGGGCTTTCCAGTTCTCAGTGTCTATGCCAGAGTTTTTAAGGTTGGCTTTGAGCCCATCTTTCAATCTCTTTTCCTGTCCTCCAACATTACATTTTCCGTTCTTGAGTTGGGAGTAGAGCAACTGCTTTGGGAGACAGTGGTCAGGTATTCGGACAATGTGTCTGGGCCAGCGGAGTTGATGATGGAGGACCATTGCTTCAATGCTGATGGTCTTTGCTTCTTCCAGCGTGCTGACATTTCCCAAGAGATTTGCAGGATTTTTTGGAGGCGGCGCTGATGGAATCGTTCCAAGAGTTGCATGTGACATCTTAGACAGTCCACGGCTCACAGGCATATAGCAGGGTTGGGAGGACAATAGCTTTACAAACAAGCACCTTGGTATCCCTACGGATGTCCTGGTCCTCAACACTCTCTGCTTCATTAGGAAAAAAGCTGCACTCGCAGAGCTCAGGCAGTGTTGTATTTCGGTGTCAATGTTGACTTTTGTGCCGCTGCACATTACAATTGGCAGGAAATACTTTTTTGGGTTTCAGGGTTTTGAAAATTGAGTTTCACAGTAGATTCGATGACATATTAGACTCGAGTGAGTATGGTAGTAAGTGCACCCTTATGCCCGTTCTACACTGCCCTATTGTAGTGGTTAAGGTAGGACTGCGGATAAGAGGATCCATGCCCGGCAAGCATATTTTAAACCGAATGGGCCAGGACAGAAAAACAAGATTGAAGACAAGCCAGAGAGGTTTAATTTAATTTGGCTAAAAAGGCATGCAAGTACAAGCAGTTTGCATCAAAAGTACAAGCATGAACATATAGAGAAGGTGAGATGTCTTATATAGATTGCCAGCTATTCAAAACTCTTGATCCCTTCCCTGATTGGCTGAGAAAAGAGCTATTCAGGATTCACACCCGGATTGCCTGGGAATTTTGCTGACGTCTCTGTTTCCAGGTGGGGATTCTCTTTTGCGGGTAAATGACAGCTAGGGATCAGATCCTGAGATATAGGGCAGTGCAGATCCAGACTTAGTTCTCTTACAAAGCTCATTTTATTTTCCTCTGTTGTTTCTCTTCACTCTCTTCATTAAACATTTTACTATTCTTGCTGCTATCTGGTCTCTCTCTATCTCTCAGTCTCTGTGCCCCAATCCAGCCATTCCATATGCCCCTCTATCACAACCTCCCCTCAACACATACTATTTATTTATTTATTTATTTATTTATTTATTTATTTATTTACTCTATTTGTATACTGCCCTATTGTAGTGGTTAAGGTAGGACTGCGGATAAGAGGATCCATGCCCGGCAAGCATATTTTAAACCGAATGGGCCAGAACAGCTTTGAATGCAACATTCCTGCTTCTTGGCAAGGGGTTGGACTGGATGGCCCATGAGGTCTCTTCCAACTCTTTGATTCTATGATTTTATGATTCTATGATTCTACTGCCTTTCTCAGCCAATCGGCGACTATCCCTCTACCACTCCATTTCAAGTGTTTGATAAGCACCCGGGCCCTACAGAACACAGTATGACATAGAGCTGCCTGGAGGCCATATAAAGAAAATCTCCCCAGTAGAGTCCTGCAGAGGTGAGAGGATCCCTCTTGTCCTCTCAACAAAGGATTCCCCCAGGCAGTAACAAGCCACACCTAAAAACTGTTAGGCCATCAAATGCTAATCAAGGTGGCCAATTGAAACATTCACACTTAGCTCCAACAGACAAGAGTTCTTTCCCCCACCCTGGACATTCCACAGATATATAAACCCCATTTTCCTAGTTTCTAACAGACCTCACAACCTCTGAGGATGCCTGCCATAGATGTGGGCAAAACGTCAGGAAAGAATCCTTCTGGAACATGGCCAGACAGCCCAGAATGCCTACAAGAACACAATATTAGGTGAAATTAATCAAGAAGCAGAGGGCCAGTCTTATTCAAAACCTGACAACCCACAGGAAGGCTTTTGGAGATAATTTAACTCAAGCAGAGGGTGCGTAATAGGAGTGGGTGTGTTTTGGAGTGTGGGGGGGGGTACACATTGAATCCTGAGCAAATGTAGGCTTAAAATAATAAATAAATGGCCCATTTAATTAATCTGCAGCATTACTTGGCAAGGCCAGCGCTTGTCTGACAAAGGAAGGTCAGAATTATGTAGCTGAACAAGAATCCACATTAGGCCAGGAAGGGGAGCAACCCGGCATCTGTGCTTCGGCAGAAGAGCTGCTGGAAGGGGGAGCTGGCGGGGTGCCACTCCTCTCCCGCTGGACTTGCCCTGGTTTGACAGGCAGGTCCACTTCTCCTCCCTCCCTTGACTTTCACCTCCAATGAAGAGAATACCGAGCTTGAGGGAACCACTCTTTTCTGGGAGGGAGCTACTTGAGCGAGAGGAACATGCTTCCCCAATAACAGAGGAACAATGCACGAGGTTATATTAGAATCGAAAGTGGGCCAATATTCCTTTATTCTTTCTTTTTTTGTGATACAATTTATGTTTTTTCCCCATTTGCTTTTCTAATTACAGGCGTATGGCTTACAAAATGGCAGAGGAGGACAACTACAGGGCTCAAGTACTAGCTTGTGATGCTTATATAGAGTTATAAGCTGGGTAGATGCAGGGAATGCCTTGGATGTAGCGTACCTGGACTTCAGGAAGGCCTTCTTTGACAAGGTCCCCCATGACCTTCTGGCAAGGAAACTAGTCCCATGTGGGTGAGGCAAAACTACGGTGAGGTGGATCTGGGATTGGTTAAATGGATGAACCCAGAGGGTGATTCTCCCCAAGGCTTCCTCCTCTTCATCCTGGAAAGAAGTGACGAGTGGAGTGCCACAAGCAGGGTTCCGTCCTGGGCCCGGTCCTGTTCAACATCTTTATTAACGACTTAGATGAAGGGCTAGAAGGCATGATCATCAAGTTTGCAGACGGGACCAAATTGGGAGGGAGAGCCAAGACTCCAGAGGACAGGAGCAGAATTCAAAACGATCTTGACAGATTAGAGAGATGGGCCAAAACTAACAAAATGAAGTTCAACAGTGACAAATGCAAGATACTCCACTTAGGCAGAAACGAAATGCAAAGATACAGAATGGGGGACGCCTGGCTCGAGAGCAGTACGTGTGAAGAAGATCTTGGAGTCCTCGTGGACAACAAGTTAAACATGAGCCAACAATGTGATGTGGCGGCAAAAAAAGCCAATGGGATTTTGGCCTGCATCAATAGGAGCATAGTGTCTAGATCTAGGGAAGTCATGCTACCCCTCTATTCTGCTTTGGTTAGACCACATCTGGAATATTGTGTCCAGTTCTGGGCACCACAATTCAAGAGAGATATTGACAAGCTGGAATGTGTCCAGAGGAGGGTGACGAAAATGATCAAGGGTCTGGAAAAGCCCTATGAGGAACGGCTTAAGGAGCTGGGCATGTTTAGCTTGAAGAAGAGAAGGCTGAGAGGAGATATGATAGCCATGTATAAATATGTGAGAGGAAGCCACAGGGAGGAGGGAGCGAGCTTGTTTTCTGCTTCCCTGGAGACTAGGACACAGAAACAATGGCTTCAAACTACAAGAAAGGAGATTCCATCTGAACATGAGGAAGAACTTCCTGACTGTGAGAGCCATTCAGCAGTGGAACTCTCTGCCCCGGAGTGTGGTGGAGGCTCCTTCTTTGGAAGCTTTTAACCAGAGGCTGGATGGCCATCTGTCAGGGGTGATTTGAATGCAATATTCCTGCTTCTTGGCAGATTGGGGTTGGACTGGATGGCACTCTTTGATTCTATGATTCTATGATTCTATGTGGATGAATGCATGTACATGTGGGTGAATGTTGAGTGAAAATGTAATTCCCCTTTGTTTGTTTTTGTCGACCAATGTAATTGTAAATCCAATGTAGTTTAGGCCTGTGCGGTTTCGTTCGTTAATTTCGTAATTCGTTATTAATTCGTTATTTTTGGCATTTACGAAGCGATATCAAAACACATTTTCAAACCCGGAAGGGTTTAAAAATATCGAACCAGCAACCCCCATAGATTTAACGAGCTTCCGCTCGTTTCGTTAATGGGATGGAGGCTGCTGGTGCCTGGGAGCCAATCCGGCGCTCCCAAGCAGTGCACCGTGGCTGTTTTTGATTGGCCGGCGAGCCCTTTAAACGCGGCTCCGCGCGGCCGTAGCTCATTGCTGCAGAGGGCGAGGGAGAGAGAAGAGGTCCGGGAGGGTTTGCATTGGGTTGGCTTGGCTTGGCTAGCAACTGGATTGGATTCATTCCTTGCTTGGATTCATTCCTTGCTGCTGTGAGTGCTGCTTATATTCCTTGCTTGGATTCATTACTTCCTTCGGTTTTTGTGAATTTGTTTCTTAATTTTTTGGTTAATTTTCCATTTTTAAATATTTTTTAATATTATTTTTATTATTTTTAATATTATTTTTTAATATTATTTTAATATTATTCTTAAAAAATATTCTAAAAAAGAAAAGACTCTTCTGTTGGTGTGTGCTCTCATTTGCTTTTTCTGCCTGTGTTTGGTCCACATTTGGGCCATTTTTTGGTTAATTTTCCATTTTTAAATATTTTTTAATATTATTTTTTAATATTATTTTAATATTATTCTTAAAAAATACAAAAAATATTCTAAAAAAGAAAAGACTCTTCTGTTGCTGTGTGCTCTCATTTGCTGTCTCCTGCCTGTGTTTGGTCCACATCAGGGCCATTTAAAAAATACAAAAAATACATACATACACTGCTCGCTCATCATTTGTGTAGTTCCAACCAGTGCGCTCCTTTTGCGAACCCAAAATACTTAATAACGAAGTTTTTAATAATGAAGTTTTTAATAACGAAGTTTCGGAAGTCGCTTTTGCGCATGCGCAATCGCGTCCGCCGTTTTAACGAATCGATTCGTTATAACCTTAACGAATCGACCCCCGCGCCAATAACGAAGCTTCGGAAGTTATTTTGCGCATGCGCGGGGTCCGCCATCTTTACAAAATGTTTTGTAAATATTTACGAAATTTCGTAAATACCAAAACTTTTTTTGGGAAAATTTTGTAATTATTTTAAATATCGAAACAAAAAAACACCCCAATTACAAATCGATTTTAGAACCAAATTTTTTCTTGATCAACCAGGCCTAATGTAGTTGCATAGAATCTGTCTGTCAAATGTCATCCTTTGTCTAAATGTTTTTCTGTAATCTGATATACCTTCTCACACTGGAAATTGCAATAGAAAGAACCTATGCTTTAAAATCATTGAAAAGTCATTCATGATGTCTTCCAACTCTATTATTCTATGATTCTAAAAAATATGGATTTTGTTATGATCTGAGGATACATTGCGGGTCCTTCTATAAAGAGGGGAGAATAGGAGGCTTGGTTGATCCAAAAAAAGGTTCAAAACTCGTTTTGGATGTAGGGGGGCATTAGTGGTAACAACCTCAGATATGCAGATGACACCACTCTGATGGCCAAAAGCGAGGAGGAGCTGAAGAGCCTTCTAATCAAGGTGAAAGAAGAAAGCGCAAAAGCCGGGTTGCAGCTAAACAAAAAAAACCAAGATTATGGCAACAAGAATGACTGACAACTAGGAAATAGAGGGAGAAAACGTGGAGACTGTGACAGACTTTGTATTTCTAGGCACAAAGATGACTGCAGATGCAGACTGCGGCCAGGAAATCAGAAGACGCTTCCTTCTTGGGAGGAGAGCAAGGTCCAGTCTCGATAAAATAGTCAAGAGCAGAGACATCAGACTGGCAACCAAGATCCATTGCCTAGTCCAAGCCATGGTATTCCCTGTAGTCACCTACGGATGTGAGAGCTGGACCTTAGGGAAGGCTGAGCGAAGGAAGATCGATGCTTTTGAGCTGTGGTGTTGGAGGAAAGTGCTGAGAGTGCCTTGGACTGTGAGAAGATCCAACCAGTCCATCCTCCAGGAAACAAAGCCCGGCTGCTCATTGGAGGGAAGGAGACTAGAGGCCAAGATGAAGTCCTTTGAATGCCACATCATGAGGAGACAGCAAAGCCTAGAGAAGACAATGATGCTGGGGAAAGTGGAAGGCAAAAGGAAGAGGGGCCGACCAAGGGCAAGATGGATGGATGCATCCTTGAAGTGACTGGACTGACCTTGAAGGAGCTGGGGGTGGTGACGGCCGACAGGGAGCTCTGGCGTGGGCTGGTCCATGAGGTCACAAAGAGTCGGAGACGACTGAATGAATGAACAACAACAAGTGGTTTGATTCGGAATTGAATTCCGAATTTTTCCAAAGAAATTCGGAACTTTCCGAAATTTCTGAATTGCTTTGTTAATGGCGGATGCGATTGCACAATATTGACTTCTTAGGCAATGCAGAGCAAACAAAGAAACAAACAAACAGTCCTGAGAGCTTTAGCAGCCCCAGCACTCTTCAGCAGAGAAGGGTAATGAGTCCTAGCATTTAAAATGGTATCAAAATGCATTAATATTACAGTGTAGATGCTCAGAGTCTGTTGGGCCCTTTATGTGATGTTCCTAAAACAGGACGGAAAAACATAGGCCTGGGAGAGATGCAGAATGAATGGGATGTGCCTCTCAGAATTCAGCCTCCGGGACATCTCATGTGTTTACAAAAGTATTTTTAAAAATGGGGGCAGGGAGATGACGGGAGGGAGAAGAGAGTAATCAGGAACTAATGGCTTGTTCCTGCCCCATTAAGCTGCATTAGCCATCCATTTGAGAGCTAATAAAATAGAACAGAGTTTCCAGCCCACCAGATGTTCCTGAATAAACGGAGACTAAACTGGTGGCAATAATGTCATCAAGGGGCCACAGGTCAATTGACTGTTCCGGGGAGAAGCAAGGCCATGTTTGGGAAAGGAAAGCAACACAGTGGATGGCATGGCACGCTTTGGGGGGGGGTCCTCCAAGGTCCATGCACACTGCTATTGGAAGAAGTTTCATAATGCAGTTCAACTGCATTGAACTGTATTACGTAAATCTTCCTTCCTTCCTTCCTTCTCTTCCTTCTTCCTTTCCTCCTGGGGGAGTTTACTGGGAGAAGAGAAGGTAGAGAGGAACATGGAAAACATGTCTCATGGCAGAGGCGGCCCTAGGTAATTTTCAACGGTAAGCAAACAGTATTTTGGCGCCCCCCCCCCCCAACCAATCATTGATATATATTTTCTGTTCGTCGTGGGAGTTCTGTGTGCCATATTTGGTTCAATTCCATCATTGGTGGAGTTCAGAATGCTCTTTGATTGTAGGTGAACTATACATCCCAGTAACTACACTTGCCGCACTTTCTCCCTTGCCTGGCCCGCTTTGGGTCCGGAGGCGTGCCTGAAGACCCCGGCGTGTGCACCAAAAGTCACCTCTTCTCCTGACTTTCTCCTCAGCCATTGGGACCAAGAGAGAGAGAGAGAGAGGTGGAGATGCCCACCTTTCCTGAAGGTAGGCGCAAAAACAAAGGAGGGAGCGGAGGTGGGAGATACCTCCAGCCAGAGGGTCTCCCCTCTCTCTCTCTCTCTTGGTCCCAATGGCTGAAGAGAAAGTCAGGAGAAGAGGTGACTTTTGGTGCGCATGCTGGGGTCTTCAGACACACCTCCGGACCCGAAGCGGGCCAGACGCGGCGGCTCCGCCCCTTGGCCCACCCATGGATTGGGGCAAGGAGAGGAGGCGGGTGGAGTACCGGGGGATTGGGAAAGGGAGCCGTCATGGGGAAGGGATCGAACGCGGAGAACGATTGAGCGCCGGCTCTGCTCGCGCACCCGGTGGCCGGGTGGAGCAGGAACGAGAGGGGCTAGGCGAGGCTCAAGGGCCCGGCCCCTTTAGGAAGAGGATCTCCCAGCAGTGAGGCAAGAAAGCCAAGGCTCCCCCCGGACTGCGAGGGCTGTTGTGAGCGGAGGGAGCGCTCCTCAAGAGGTGGTCGAGGGGCATTTACAGAGGCGCCTCTGCGCCCCTGGCAAAAAAAAGTGTTCTGCGACCGCTTACTTCGCGCAATGGACGAGCCGCCCCTGACTGAGGGTGTCCCATTGAGGGGGGTGCTCTCACTCCATTCTCTATGACCAGGAGCCCTTTTGATTGCAGACTTTCCTTCCTGTTCTTTGATGGCCAGCTTTTTATGGTGCTGTAAAACTCCCTCCCCGCTTAAGTGGTGCCTAATTTCTCCATTCATAGCTCACAGCTGTTTTTGAACTGCTTAGATGGACAGTACGCTAGGCTGAAGGTCGGGTGCTCACCCTGACCCAGGCTCAAACTGCCAACCCAATCTATTGCTATTGGTGATTAACCAGCTGTGCTAAAGCCCAGCCCTTTAACAACAACTCAAATAACTTAGTATTAGATTTTCCTTGAAAACTATTAAATTTCTCAGGTCTTTCTCCATAAACAACACAATTTAATCTGTTAGGGTTTGCAGTTTGCAGTTTCCCATCACTTTAACTGCAATACCCCAATGTGGTGTTATAATCAGAGTTGTGATTTTACATACACACCATTCTTCTCAACAACTGCAAGTCTCGTGGTTCTATAGTATTGAGCAATTGCCTACATTATTATAACTCCAATATTATTATTATTACTATGATTATTACTCCAGTATGCTGATAATAATGTCATCTGTGCACATTCAGAAGAAGACCTACAAGCCACTCTAAACACCTTCGCAGAAGGATATGAGAAGCTCTGCCTGTCATTGAACATCGAGAAAACTAAAGTGCTCTTCCAGCAGTCACAAGCCAATCTCTATGCAATGCCAGAAATACAGCTTAATGGTGTAACATTAGAAAATGTTGACCACTTCCGCTCCCTTGGCAGCCACCTCTCCACCAAAGTCAACATTGACACTGAAATACAATACTGCCTGAGCTCTGCGAGTGCAGCATTTTTCCAAATGAAGCAGAGAGTGTTTAAGGACCAGGACATCCGTAGGGAGACCAAGGAGCTTGTTGATAAAACCATTGTCCTCCCAACCCTGCTATACGCCTGTGAGACGTGGACTGTCTACAGAAGGCACACTCAACTCCTGGAATGATTCCATCAGTGCTGCCTCCAGAAAATCCTGCAAATCTCTTGGGAAGACAAGCAGACAAATGTCAGCATGCTGGAAGAAGCAAACACCACCAGCATTGAAGCAATGTGTTGCACCTCAGAGTAGAATCACCTTGCTGAAGAACACCAAACTGCACACAATATAAGGTAAAAAGTTCTCAAAAGCAAAGGTAATGTTTCAAAATATCAGGATAACATAGCACTTGAAGCATAATCCAATAGGCATCAGCAAAGCAAGACCCAAGAGAACGTGACCAAGTCCTGGAACCATGAACACAAAGACTGCAAGATAATCCAGCCTAGCTTAGGCAAGTTCCTTAGGTCAATGCGAAAGTTGCTTTGACAAAGATCTGGTCTCAACCCCCCTGTTTAATACCCTTTGCAAAACATGAAGGTATTTCTTTGGCTTCTGGTGTCCCGCTTGTTAGCTATCCTTTCATTCCTTTGAACACGGAATTCCAACCGGGCAGCCCTATCTAAAGTTCCCGTATCATCAAGGTCAATCTGCTCGTTAGCAGCCTGTTTTCCTGCTTGCTCATTACCAGGCTGAGAACTAGGCAAAGGGCTATCCTCTCTTTCGGAGTCAATCTGCACTTGGCTGCTATCTTCAGTTTCTACACTCTCATGCTTTGCTGTGGGAAACTGAACTTCTTCTTCACTGTCTATAGCAGGGACATCTTGAACCAAACTATGAACCTGAGTCCCATCATCCTCATCAGCAACACTCTCTGATTCCAGCTATGCTCCTCTGCCATCAACTCCGCTGGACCAACCACGTTGTCCGGATGCCCAACCACTGTCTCTCAAAGCAGTTGCTCTACTCTGAACTCAAGAAGGGAAAACGAAATGTTGGTGGGCAGGAAAAGTGTGCCGTCGCGCCTGAGGGCTATAACTCTTAGTGAAAGAGGCATGGACGTGGCATCTTTCCCCAGGGGATTGCTTCTTGCCCTCCTATAGGAAGCTGGAACTCCCAAAGACCAAAACACAACAGATAACTCGAAATGGTATTTATTGTTCACAATGAGTTATCTTTCTGAGGCATAAGCTTGATGTTTCAACAGGGATAAAGGAAATATACTTTACAATCTCTAAAGTCCAAGGAGTTTGCAGCTGAGAAGCTTTTCCTGTTTCCTCTTTCCTCAATGGCTGTGAATATCGAAATAAACACAACCCCAGTCCAATGGCCTATGTTGAAGGGACAAGACTTTCCTCTGGTGCCAAAAGAACCGGTTTGAAGGCGCTTGGGTCTCCTCAGTGTTGTCCAGGATGATCTGGACATAAAGCATGAGTCCCAAGGGTAAAAAAACCTTAGAATTGGTGCTCAGAGGTAATTTAAGCAGGGGCTTTTAGAGCCAAGTCTCTTACTCACATCCATCTGATAGAAACTCTGATGGTGGAATGAAAAAGGGAAGCACTCCCCTCCTCCAGGAAGAGGTGGAGCCAAACAATTGAGCTTGAGGAAACAATTCAACTGGTGCAAACAACACTGACTGACAGCTATAAATAACCAATTAATCCAACTATACACAAGCAGGGTAAAAAGGTAGGATTAAGCATGATACAACAGTTTAAACCTTGAAACTAACAGTTCTACACATAGGTGGCACCACTCGCGCCATCACAAAAAGAGATTGAAAGATGGGCTCAAAGCCAACCTTAAAAACTCTGGCATAGACACTGAGAACTGGGAAGCTTTGGCCCTTGAGCGCTCCAACTGGAGGTCAGCTGTGACCAGCAGTGCTGCAGAATTTGAAGAGGCACAAATGGAGGGTGAAAGAGAGAAACATGCCAAGAGGAAGGCGTGTCAAGCCAACCCCGACCACCTTCCACCTGGAAACCAATGCCCTCACTGCGGGAGAAGATGCCGGTCAAGAATAGGGTTCCACAGTCACCTACGGACCCACCGCCAGGACACCGATCTTGGAGGACCATCATCCTCGGACAACGAGGGATCACCTAAGTAAGTAAGTAGACTACATTAATTCTACAATATAGAATCACCCTTAGAATCAAAGAATCATTGAATCAAAGAGTTGGAAGAGACCTCCTGGGCCATCATCCAGTCCAACCCCATTCTGCCAAGAAGCAGGAATATTGCATTCAAAGCACCCCCGACAGATGGCCATCCAGCCTCTATTTAAAAGCCTCCAAAGAAGGAGCCTCCACCACACTCCGGGGCAGAGAGTTCCACTGATGAACGGCTCTCACAGTCAAGATGTTCTTCCTTATGTTCAGATGGAATCTCCTCTCTGGTTGGGTTCCCACCATGTGTGTATTTTCCACATATGTGTCGCATTTTTCTTTTAATTGAGATTTCTGCATCTTCTTCATCCTGCTTGCAAATTACGCTGTTTCTGTTAAAATCTAATCAGAAAGAACAATGAAGACCAACACTCCAAAATGACCATGGCTCTTCATGAATAGTCAACATGGCGAAATCACTCCCCATCACGAAGCTCCTTATCCTGGCTCTTCTGAATTGTTTTGATGCCCATCGAGAGCCCTTCAGCACAAAATGCCTGGCTCTGGGCCCACAAATCCACAACACTCTATGTGTGTGTTGATTGTTCACTGAAGGGAAGGTTGGAGATGGGCCAGCTGTCCCTTCTTTTGCTTTGGCTCGGGGTTTTTTTGGCTGCGTTCAGAGCAGGAGAACTGATATCTGCCATCCGATATAATGATTTCTCAGCCGAGGCCTTTGGATTCAGCAGTTTTAATTAAAGTCCACGGAGCAAAACGTCACCATGCGAAGTGCAGCATTGGCAAGCCCTCCTTTCTTCATTGACCTTTCAGGAGAGAAGAAGAGCAGCCTCACGTGGGTCTAATCACTTCTCCCTTTTTTGGCATGACATGTCTTTTCAGGAAAAAGGAAAAAAGGAAAACAATAACAGCACCCAAAACCAGACTCAGCCCCTCCAACATGCATAACATATATCACATTGAGGCAAAAGATTTGCCCTCTTTTGGAGCATGTAAAAATCAGTTGGTGAGTGTGTGTTAACCGAAATGCAAAGCACGAAGCTGATTGGTTGGACTATACTCAAGGGACTAGCTGAGCCTGGGTGTTTTGGCAACAGTTACATATTTTAGGCTCTAGCTGTGAAGGAGCTTGCAGAGACAGATTTGCTTCTGGGCTGCTGAAAGGAAGTCATAGAATCATAGAATCCTAGAGTTGGAAGAGATCTCATGGTCCATCATCAAGTCCAACCCCATTCTGCCAAGAAGCAGGAATATTGCATTCAAAGCACCCCTGACAGATGGCCATCCAGCCTCTAGAATAATAGAATCATAGAGTTGAAAGAGACCTCCTGGGCCATCAAATCCAACCCCATTCTGCCAGGAAACAGGAATATTGCATTCAAAGCACTCCCAATAGATGGCCATCCAGCCTCTGTTTAAAAGCTTCCAAAGAAGGAGCCTCCACCACACTCCGGGGCAGAGAGTTCCACTGCTGAATGGCTCTCACAGTCAGGAAGTTCTTCCTCATGTTCAGATGGAATCTCCTCTCTTGTAGTTTGAAGCCTTTGTTCCATTGCGTCCTAGTCTGCAAGGAAGCAGAAAACAAGCTTGCTCCCTCCTCCCTGTGGCTTCCTCTCACATATTTATACATGACCCTCATCATATCTCCTCTCATCCTTCTCTTCTTCAGGCTAAACATGCCCAGTTCCCTAAGCCGCTCCTCATAGGGCTTGTTCTCCAGACCCTTGATCATTTTAGTCGCCCTCCTCTGGACACATTCCAGCTTGTCAATATCTCTCTTGAATTGTGGTGCCCAGAATTGGACACAATATTCCAGGTGTGGTCTGACTAAGGCAGAATAGAGCATGGGGAGCAGGACTTCCCTGGATCTAGACACTAGGCTCCTCTTGACGCAGGACAAAATCCCATTGGCTTTTTTTGCCGCCACATCACATTCCTGGCTCATGTTCACCTTCCTCCCCACGAGGACTCCAAGATCTTTTTCACACGTACTGCTCTTGAGCCAGGCCTCATCGTCCCCCATTCTGTCTCTTTGCATTTCGTTTTTCCTGCCAAAGTGGAGTCTCTTGCATTTGTCACTGTTGAACTTCATTTTGTTAGTTTTGGCCCTTCATCTGTCTAATCTGTCAATATCGTTTTGAATCCTGCTCCTGTCCTCTGGAGAATTGGCTCTCCCTCCCAATTTGGTGTCGTCTGCAAACTTGATGATCCTGCCTTCTAACCCTTCATCTAAGTCATTAATAAAGATGTTGATCAGGTGAAACGGAGTAGTAGAGTTGGGCATCATCTATGTACGCATCATTGCCTCTCTCCACACATACATTATACATACATTCGGAGAGCATCTCTTGAGTTTCCCCTTCAAGACCCCCTTATTTTGAATAGGCATGGATAGTTTCCCATTAATGTCCTCCTGCCAATGGATACAAAAGAACCCGGAGGGCAAATACTTTTGTGCAGACAGATAATTCAAACTCTGACAAAGCGACCCGAGGCAAACAGGGCGAAGAAGAAGACTTGGAATTGCAAAGAGAGCCTTGATTCAAGCAAGTCCCGTGCCTTTGACTCCTTTCACCCTCCTTTCCCTGTTTCAGATTGAATGTACACATTTCTGAAAAGGCAGCCGCCCGTTGCAATGTTGGAGTATCTCTTTCAAATGAGCAGCACACGCCAGCCTTGGGAAGAGGACGCATGTTTCCGAAAAAGTCCTCCATTGTGTCCCTGGGCGAATGCCCTCTGCATTTTCTCTGCGCCGGCTTCTCCGCTCCCCTGGCCGTTCATTTATCCAGTGCTGTCAATCCTTATCTGTCAGAATGGCAGGCCCCGAAAGAATGGCTGGTGACGGTTGCCTTTCCGTCGTGACTTCCCTTGCGTTCTCCTTGAACTTCCACCCCAGAGTTGGGCCGTGTAGACAATTCAAGCTGCTCACTTTGCCTCTCCTGCTGCGAGAGACCAGATCATGGCAGAAGGGAGAGGGAAAGGCAAGTCTGATTGAGGATCTTCTTTATCCTTGTCAGGGCTTTGCTTTTCTGAATTAGGAGGTCAGAGAGGAACTAAGTTCTCGGCTGATCTGTTTGGGAGCCGGAGGAAAGGCAGGCACAGCCTTCATTACACAGACGTTGTGTATTTCTGCATGGCTGGAGGCTGCACGAGAAGGCCTTTGTGGATCTTTCCAGTTGTAATATACTACGAGTAGCTCGGGTACCGGCGACACCCCAGTTATTTCCAAAAGACATAGTTAGTTTTTGGATGGTGGGTATTAATATCAGATTGATCATTTGTTATGCCATTTATGGGGAGGGAAAGCCAGTCTTTGTATTTGTTTTTACGAATGCTCCCATTAGAAAATGCATAAGAATGTGGGTGGACAACAATTCCCAAATATTGCGGATCAGTCACCCCCAAACTCTACCAGTATGCAATGTTGGTCATGTTGGGTCTCAGTGACAAGTTTGGTCCAGATCCATCATTGCTGGGGTTGCTCTCTGGATGCAAGGTAAACTATAACTCCCACCTGGGTGGGTCAGTCCCCCATATTCCTCCAGTATGTTATGATTTTCATCAGGATTCCGTGTGCCACGTGTGGTCCAATCCATCATTGGTGGGATTCAGAATGTGGTCCAGATGCAGGGTGAACTTTAACTCTCATACAGGTGGGTCAGTCATCATGCCCCCCCCCCCAAACTCCTCTAGTACGTTCTGTTGGTCATGGGGGTCTGTGTGCCAAGTTTGGTCCAGGTCCATCATTCATGGGGGTTGCAGTGGTCTGTGGGAGTGGGAGACAATAGGAAAGTTGCAGGAAACTTCGTGACACTGCCACTCACAAATATACATACATAGATACTAGGCCTGGGTAACAACGGAAAAATTTGTTTCTAAAATCGATTTGTATTTGGGGGTTTTTTGTTTCGATATTTAAAATAATTACAAAATTTTCCTTTTAAAAAGTTCGATATTTACGAAATTTCGTAAATGGTAAAAAAATTAACGAATCGATTTCCGAAACAATAACGAATTGATTCGTTAATGGCGGACGCGACCGCGAAATACGCTAAAAAACCTCCAAAACCTTCTGAAGCTTCCATCTCCCTCTGTTGTTGACTGTTGGTGTGATATTATAATTTTTTTTCACTAATTAAACCATAAAACTGGCCCAGACATGCGGAAATAATAACGAAACGACCTCAAAACAATAACGAAACGAATACAATATCGAAATACGAAGCATTTACAAAACGTTTTTGAAAATTAGTTTTTTTTAATAATTGCTCCAGAATGGTTCGTTATCGTTTTGTAATTGAAAAAATTAACGAATTATTAACGAATTACGAATTAACAAAACGAAACCGCCCAGCCCTAATAGATACAAACATTATATTATAGACATAGATAGATAGATAGATAGATAGATAGATAGATAGATAGACAGATAGACACAGAAACAGACACAGACACACAGACGAAGATATAGATCTGTTGCCTTTAGTACCCCCCATCTGTTAAGGTTGCATTGATTGTGCTTTTCCTGCATGGCAGAGTGGGTGCTTCACCAGACTACAAATTCCACAATCTCATAGCAGCTAACATGGTGTCAACTAGGGTTGTGCACGATATCGGCTTGGGTAAATCAGCAGTGGATAAGCGAGATTCTATTGTATAACACTGAGTCTCACCCAAACCTGTTTGGTCACTGAAGTTTCACACTGCACAGCTATAGCACTTTTATTCCACTGAGGCTAAAGAACTCATCTTCATCTTGATACTTCATCTTGTTGATGGGAAGCTTCCCAACAGAGTGGAAATCATCTATCGGACAGATGGCAAGCTATTTAACCTCAGCAGACTGAAAGCCAAAACCAAGGTTACAACAACATCTGTTATAGAACTCCAGTATGCTGATGACAACTTCGTCTGTGCGCATTCAGAAGAAGATCTACAAGCCACTCTAAACACCTTCACAGAAGCATACGAGAAGCTCGGCCTCTCACTGAATATAGAGAAAACCAGAGTGCTCTTCCAGCAGTCTCCAGCCAATCCCTCTGCAATGCCAGAGATACAGCTTAATGGTGTAACATTAGAAAATGTGGACCGTTTCTGCTCCCTCGGCAGCCACCTCTCCACCAAAGTCAACATTGACACCAAAATACAACACCGCCTGATCTCTGCGAGTGAAGCATTTTTGTGAATGAAGTGGAGAGTGTTTGAGGACCAGGACATCCGTAAGGAGACCAAGGGGCTTGTTTATAAAGCTATGGTCCTCCCAACCCTGCTATACGCCTACGAGACGTGGACTGTCTACAGACGTCAACATTGACACTGAAATACAACACCGCCTGAGCTCTGCGAGTGCAGCATTTTTCCGAATGAAGCAGAGAGTGTTTGAGGACCAGGACATCCGTAGGGATACTAAGGTGCTGGTTTATAAAGCTATTGTCCTCCCAACTCTGCTGTACAGCTGCAAAATGTGGACTGTCTATAGAAGTCACATGCAACTCCTGGAATGATTCCATCAGCGCTGTCTCCGAAAAATCCTGCTAATCTCTTGAGAAGATAATTTATAATTATTACATTTGGCCCACCCATAGGTTTTAAATGTGTCGTGTTATTGTTAATGTTTATTGCTTATTTTTGAGTGTATTTCTTGTTTCGTATTATTGTTGTTATTGTTTATTGTTGTATTGTGGACTTGGCCTCATGTAAGCCGCACCGAGTCGCTCGGGGAGATGGTAGTGGGGTACAAATAAAATATTATTATTGGCTTCCAACTACAAGAGAGAAGATTCCATCTGAACATGAGGAAGAACTTCCTGACTGTGAGAGCCGTTCAGCAGTGGAACTCTCTGCCCCGGAGTGTGGTGGAGGCTCCTTCTTTGGAAGCTTTTAAACAGAGGCTGGATGGCCATCTGTCAGGGGTGCTTTGAATGCAATATTCCTGCTTCTTGGCAGAATGGGGTTGGACTGGATGATGGCCCAGGAAGTCTCTTCCAACTCTTGGATTCTAGGATTCTATGATTCTATGATTCTAAGACAAGCAGACAAATGTCAGTGTGCTGGAAGAAGCAAAGACCACCAGCATTGAAGCGATGGTCCTCCGCCATCAACTCCGCTGGACTGGCCACGTTGTCCGGATGCCCGACCACTGTCTCCCAAAGCAGTTGCTCTACTCCAAACTCAAGAACGGAAAACAAAATGTTGGTGGGCAGGAAAAGAGATTGAAAGATGGGCTCAAAGCCAACCTTAAAAACTCTGGCATAGACACTGAGAACTGGGAAGCCCTGGCCCTTGAGCGCTCCAGCTGGAGGTCAGCTGTGACCAGCAGTGCTGTAGAATTTGAAGAGGCACAAATAGAGGGTGAAAGAGAGAAACGTGCCAAGAGGAAGGCGCGTCAAGTCAACCCCAACTGGGACCGCCTTCCGTCTGGAATCCAATGTCCTCACTGCGGGAGAATGTGCGGATCAAGTCACCTACGGACCCACCACCAGGACACTGACCTTGGAAGACTATCCTACTCGGACAACAAAGGATGTCCTAAGTCAAGTATTCCACTGAGGCTAAAGAACTCTCTGGGTGAGAATCCCAAGTGTCCTTCCTCGATTGGTAACAATCCAGAGGTTGTTGCCCTGACATCTCCAGTGGAAGAAGAGTGCGACAACAATACGGTGCGATAAGGGCTTCAGTCTCTCCATTTTGAAATCCTATTAAGATTCCAAATACGATTTCAAAAGCCTCGTCATTTTTTACAGAGATGAAGAAAGAGAGAGATTTGGAGGGGAGGTATGGCCCCATGCTTGAATTAACTCCCTCTTGGTGCACCTGCCAGATCTCGTCCTCATAATTCCTCCCCGTGTCTCTTTAATGTTTTCCCTCCGCAGACCAGAAATCTCTTTGATGTCGAGGAGCATTCCTATCTGTGCCAGGCTGCTGTTTACACCACTTTTGCTCCCTGCAGGGCATCATTCCATGTCGCTGTTCTGCTTGCGCGGTAAACAACATCCGTACTGATGGAGAGGAAGCTCTGGAAGGGAGAGGATTGTTTTCAAGCAACACTTTCCGTTCTGCGAGACCAAGGGTGGGCTGAGACGACGGAAAACACCCGGCGAGCTCTGCTTTCTAACAACACAGTGGGAAGAGCACAACACTCAAGTGGCACCGCGAGAACGGCGGGCAGATGGCAGCTCTCCGCTTTTATTCTTTATTTCATTGATTTATAGCTTGCTTGTCTTGCAGGAGGGAAAAAAAGATCAGCAACTACATCATGTCAGCCATATACTCACATAGGAGGGTTGAATGAAAAGTAATGCCTCCACCTTCGTAACTCCTCAACAGATGGCAGTCCTGGTATGCGGCAGCTACTGGCTTGTTCAGTAGACTCTCCTCTACAGTTCCATTTTGGCAAGAAGCCACTTTCTACATTTCCAGCACCTGTCATTCACATTATTGTGAAATTTTGCTATTTTGTGTGGAGTCATATACTAGGCCTGGGTAACAACGGAAAAATTTGTTTCTAAAATTGATTTGTTTTTTGGGGTTTTTTGCATTTCGATATTTAAAAGAATTCCGAAATTTTCCTTAAAAAAAAGTTCAATATTTACGAAATTTCGTAAATGGTAAAAAAATTTCAAAACAATAACGAAACAATAACGAATCGATTCGTTAATGGCGGCCGCGATCGCGCAATACGCTAAAAAACCTTCTGAAGCTTCCCTCTCCCTCTGTTGTTGACTGTTGGTGTGATATTATAATTTTTTTTCACTAATTAAACAAAAAACAACTATAAAACTTGCCCCAGACATGCGGAAATAATAACAAAACGACCTCAAACCAATAACGAAACGAATACATAACGGAATACGAAGCATTTACGAAACGAATTGAAAAATACGTTTCGTTTTTAAGTTGCTCCAGAATGGTTCGTTATCGCTTCGTTAACAAAAAAAATAACGAATTTTTAACGAATTACGAATTAACGAAACGAAACCGCCCAGCCCTATCATATACCATTGGTAGAACATTTTGATCCAGTTCTCTTTAAGATCAAATGTGTACGTATAGTTCATTCTACTTGTTGTTGTTCATTCGTTCAGTCGTCTCCGACTCTTCATGACGTCATGGACCAACCCACGCCAGAGCTCCCTGTCGGCCGTCACCACCCACCCCCAGCTCCTTCAAGGTCGGTCTAGTCACTTCAAGGATGCCATCCATCCCTCTTTCCCTTGGTCGGCCCCTCTTCCTTTTTCTGACTCTTCGTGACCTCATGGACCAGCCCACTCCAGAGCTCCCTGTCAGCCATCACCACCCCCAGCTCCTTCAAGGTCAGTCCAGTCACTTCGAGGATGCCATCCATCCATCTTGCCCTTGCTCGGCCCCTCTTCCTTTTGCCTTCCACTTTCCCCAGCATCATTCTCTTCTCTAGGCTTTGCTGTCTCCTCATGATGTGGCCAAAGGACTTCAACTTTGTCTCTAGTATCTTTCCCTCCAATGAGCAGCCGGGATTTATTTCCTGGAGGATGGACTGGTTGGATCTTCTCGCAGTCCAAGGCACTCTCAGAACTTTCCTCCAGCACCACAGCTCAAAAGCATCGATCTTCCTTCGCTCAGCCTTCCCGAAGGTCCAGCTCTCACATCCGTAGATGTGACTACAGGGAAGACCATGGCTTTGACTAGGCAATGGATCTTTGTTGCCAGTCTGATGTCTCTACTCTTTACTATTTTATCGAGATTGGACATTGCTCTCCTCCCAAGAAGGAAGCGTCTTCTGTATGCATGATTTCCCATGATTTCCCTGTCAGGAAAGCTTGCTTTCCTGTCAGGTGGGTTTTTTCTTCCGAGAGGGCCCTTACTGTTATGAGTTCCCAAAGTATTGAAGGTGCCAACAGAGGAAACAGAGGAAATGAATTCTGCATACAACTCTAATGCACACTGGCATGTAGATGTGATTTGCATGAAGATGTGTGCATGTGCCTTTGGTGGTCCATCCAGGTGTGTATTCCATTGTGTCATGTTTGCCTTCAGCACAAGTAGAATCATAGAATCATAGAATTAAAGAGTTGGAAGAGACCTCATGGGCCATCCAGTCCAACCCCCTGCCAAGAAGCAGGAATATTGCATTCAAATCACCCCTGTCAAATGGCCATCCAGCCTCTGCTTAAATGCTTCCAAAGAAGGAGCCTCCACCACACTCCAGGGCAGAGAGTTCCACTGCTGAACGGCTCTCACAGTCAGAAGGTTCTTCCTCATGTTCAGATGGAATCTCCTCTCTTGTAGTTTGAAGCCATTGTTCCGCGTCCTAGTCTCCAAGGAAGCAGAAAACAAGCTTGCTCCCTCCTCCCTGTGGCTTCCTCTCACATATTTATACATGGCTATCATATCTCCTCTCAGCCTTCTCTTCTTCAGGCAAAACATGCCCAGTTCCCTAAGCCGCTCCTCATAGGGCTTGTTCTCCAGACCCTTGATCATTTTAGTCGCCCTCCTCTGGACACATTCCAGCTTGTCAATATCTCTCTTGAATTGTGGTGCCCAGAATTGGACACAATATTCCAGATGTGGTCTAACCAAAGCAGAATAGAGCATGGGGAGCATGACTTCCCTGGACCTAGACACTAGGCTCCTATTGATGCAGGCCAAAATCCCATTGGCTTTTTTTGCCGCCACATCACATTCCTGGCTCATGTTCACCTTCCTCCCCACGAGGACTCCAAGATCTTTTTCACACGTACTGCTCTCGAGCCAGGCATTGTCCCCCATTCTGTCTCTTTGCATTGCGTTTTTTCTGCCAAAGTGGACACTGGCATGTAGATGTGATTGGCATGAAGATGTGTGCATGTGCCTTTGGTGGTCCATTCAGGTGTGTATTCCATTCTGTCATGTTTCCCTTCAACACAAGTAAAATAATAGGGAATCATTCCAGGAGAGGAGGCGGAATAATAAATGTACATCTACTCTTGCAAACAGCAACAATACAAGAAGGAGCAGGAGACACCAGGGGCTGACATACCACTGCCTTCACTTAGGCTGACCTGCTGACCTGAATTCCCCCGTTTATTTCCGTGTCAATTAGTGTGAGGCTTCCCCTGGAACCCGGATGGGAAAGCCAAGCCTCGGGTGCGGATCAGCCATTCCTTTTCGGTCTCCTTATCCTCACTTTGTCTATATTTGATAAAACATTTCTTCCCTATCTGAAAACAAATGCCGCGATCAATGCTGGATCCACCGTGCAGTCAAAGCCTGGCTGAGCCGCCTTTCATCTCCTGCCAGTGGGACACCTCCACGTCAATCCACGACCCCAGTCAAATTAAAAATGAAGAGCGTTGTCAGGTCCGGAAATGTAGTTATTTCACTTGTCATTTCTTGTTAGCGCTGCCTTTCGCCCGTGTTCAGTCGGGGGATAAAATATTTAAAAGAATGCGGAGTGCTCAATCGGATGCAATTGAGATGAGCACCCGAGGTTGTCAGGCGGAAGGGTCACCGGGCAATTTCGCTCTTTGCTTTCTTACAAGGCTCTTCCCAGCCAAATATTATGAAAGTGATCCCGGGCTGAAGGAAATAATGCTGAGTGAGCTGCAGAATTTTATTGGTAGCCTCAATGAGAGTTGACCCATTGATTCAATGGGATTTGCCTACTTTGGCTTATCACCCAGCAACTGTTTCTAGGCTTGTTTGATCAAAAAAAGGTTCAAAACTCTTTCTGGATGTAGGAGGCACTGGTGTATTGTGTCCAGTTCTGGGCACCACAATTCAAGAGAGACAAGCTGGAATGTGTCCAGAGGAGGGCGACTAAAATGATCAAGGGTCTGGAGAACAAGCCCTATGAGGAGCGGCTTAAGGAGCTGGGCATGTTTAGCCTGAAGAAGAGAAGGCTGAGAGGAGATATGATAGCCATGTATAAATATGTGAGAGGAAGCCACAGGGAGGAGGGAGCAAGCTTGTTTTCTGCTTCCTGGAGACTAGGACGCAGGAACAATGGCTCCAAACTACAAGAGAGGAGATTCCATCTGAACATGAGGAAGAACTTCCTGACTGTGAGAGCCATTCAGCAGTGGCACTCTCTGCCCCGGAGTGTGGTGGAGGCTCCTTCTTTGGAAGCTTTTAAACAGAGGCTGGATGGCCATCTGTCAGGGGTGATTTGAATGCAATATTCCTGCTTCTTGGCAGAATGGGGTTGGACTGGATGGCCCATGAGGTCTCTTCCAACTCTAGGATTCTAGGATTCTATGATTAAACAGGGTCCAGTAGCTACTAACTACCGAAGTTTATTTACAAAAGTTAGATCCAAAAAGGAAAAAGGTATTTCTGAATGGGCATCAGAAGAGGTACTATAAAATAGCCACAATCCAAAACACAAAGATCAATAGTCCCAGCTGGTAATGTCCATGAAAATCCAAGATATCAGAATACAGGAAATCCAAGAGCAAGATACGTAGAAACCAATTATTTTGGTTTCCACATATCTTGCTCTTGGATTTCCAAAATAACTAAGGTACACGAAAATCCAAGGAGTCAAAGCATATTAGTCAATAATCCAGAGCATGAAAACATGAATTTAAGCAAGGCAAAAATCCATTCTCACACAAAGGCAAACTTGAGAGCTGGTCATGAACAAGATTGAACAAGACCTCACTACCTCTGAGGATGCTTGCCATAGATGCAGGCGAAACGTCAGGAGAGAATGCCTCTAAAACATGGCCATATAGCCCGAAAAAACCTACAACAACCCATGAACAAGATTATTTAACGAAGTTGGCCGCTCTGAAGAGCCCAGGGAAGCAGGCCCTAATTTAAGCTCAAACCTGATCCAGCAAACATGAGATCATCTCTTTTGTGGCTTCTATGTCAGAGGAGCAGCAAATCCAGGGTTTACTTTGAACTTTGAAGAAACCACTGTTGCACACAAGGTCGGGGCACCTGGCTTTTCCAATGTGCCTTTGGAGAGTGACCATCCATCCCATTTTTGTTGCCCCATCTATAGTGTTGTCCCTATGATGCACTTTCCCCCATTCTAAACTGAAAGCCTAACCCCACTCTTTTATTTTCTTACTTACATATTTTCCCTCACTTCCATATTTTCTATTCCTGCCTCACCCAGGGTTTTGTCATTTTATCTTGTCCATTTGGCCTGCCCATCCTGTTCGATTTTATATTGAGTTAATTTGCTTTATTATTTCATTTTTTTATTGTAATTTATTTTCTGGTGCATTTTGTTTTTTGTATTCTTTATTTTACTGTGTTGTATTGTATTTTTTTAAAAGGGCTTAGCCTCATGTTAGCCGCCCCGAGTCCCCATTGGGGAGATGGTGGCAGGGTATAAATAAAGCTGATTGTGCTGCTACGGCTGAACCCAAAGCTCCAACTTCCTTTTCTTTCTTTGAGTGTTTGCATGTATTCCAAAGTTCCATGCATTTTGCAATTAGGTGGCTTCCCTTGGTTTGCAATTATAGGGCCAATGACCCATCAATCATTGTTAGGTTTTGGTTCCGCCCCTTTCCCCAGGGCTCTGGGAGGAGAGGGAGCCATTTTAGGTCAGTCTTGCATTGGAAAGCTTAGCTACAGGATGTGAATCAGCTCCACCTGTAGAGAAGCTTCGTTTCTCACAGCATCTGGGGGAAATTCCGGGGGGAAACAGTTCCAAAGGACTCCAGCTGGAGAATCTACAAAGCCTTGACTGGTAGGTCTACTCGGGACCCAAGAAGCAGTTTGGAGCCGGGAGTAGAGCCCACACCAGCAAAGTTTAGAAAGTAAATCGCCCAAGGAGGGGTTAAAAGGGGTTTTCCTCTTAAAGAAAAGACACAGTTCACGAAGCCAGTGGCCTGTCCCTTGTGGTCAAGATTAAGAAAGCCACCAGTTGATTCGAAGCCTTGAAGCATTTGTTTAATTTGTTGAAGATCTGAGAAGTATTTGATTGTTTGTTGAAGATTTAAGCAATAATAAAGGACTTTGTTAAACCTTTCAAGCTTCTATAGACTCTGCATAGGAAAATCCTTAGGGCCTCTCACTCAAGGCACCCCGGCTTCCCGCTGGGCACAAAGAGCACGTCCTGTTCGAAAGCCAACTGCTATAGGCCCAGCGCGTGACTGCACAATGATGATGATGATGATGATGATGATGATTATTATTATCCCTAGCATCAAACAGAGTCCAGTATCTGCTAACTACAGAAGCTTATTTACAAAAGGGAAATGCAAAACCGAAAAAGGTATTTCCCAAAAGGCAGTAGAAAAGGTGTTATGAAATAGCCACAATCCAGATCACAAAGATCAGTGGTCCCAACTGGTAATGTCCATGAAAATCCAAGATATCAGAATACAGGAAATCCAAGAGCAAGATATGTGGAAATCAAAATAACAAGGGACACGAAAATCCAAGGAGTCAAAGCATAGTCAATAATCCATAGAATGAAAACAGGATATTAAGCAAGGCAAAAATCCATTTGCACACAAAGGCAAATTTGAGAGCTGGTCCTGAACAAGAGTGATGAAAGAAGTTGGCTGCTCTGAAGAACCCAGGGAAGCAGACCCTAATTTAAGCTTAATCTTGATCCAACAAACATGAGATCATCTCTTTTGTGGCTTCTATGTCCAGAGGTGGCCCTAGGTAATTTTCAACGGTAAGCAAACAGAATTTTGCCCCCCTCCCCCAACCAATCATTGATATATATTTACTGTTCGTCGTGGGAGTTCTGCGTGCCATATTTGGTTCAATTCCATCATTGGTGGAGTTCAGAATGCTCTTTGATTTTAGGTGAACTATACATCCCAGTATGTCATATGCCAAAAGTCTATTTTCCCCCAAGGGCGCCCCTGGGCAAAATCAACTATACTGCAAATGCTTACTTTGCGTAATGGGTTGAGCCGCCCCTGTCTATGTCAGAGGAGCAGCAAATTCTGGGTTTACTTTGAACTTTGAAGAAAGTTCAGAGCTGATCCTGGACAAGAGTTTTGAACGAAGTTGGCTGCTCTTAACAGCTCAGAGAAGCAGAACCTGATTTCAGCTAAAACCTGATCCAACAGACATGAATTATCTTTTTTGCACCTGGACCTCAAGGACTGCTTCTCATGAATTCCTTCTGACCTCATTAACCTTTCTTTGGCTATCACTGAGTAGAGAACTAGTCTCTTATAACGAGTTAATTCCTCAATCTCTGAAGGCTGGGAAGGCCTGGCCAACTGATTCTCAGGAAAAGCATCCTCTTCTCTCTCCTGGCCCTGGCCTGTCTCTGTGATCTGTGGCCTGCATTTCAACCTGAGAAGACACAGTCTCAAGAAAGATCCCATCATCTCCTTCATTAATCAGAACCCCCAGTGCTCCCAGCATCTGGCTGCTGAGCCCCAACAACCACCAAAGATGCTTGATCCAAGGCAGCTCGATCATAGTGTCTAGATCCAGGGAAGTCCTGCTCCCCATGCTCTATTCCGCTTTGGTTAGACCACATCTGGAATATTGTGTCCAATTCTGGGCACACAATTCAAGAGAGATATTGACAAGCTGGAATGTGTCCAGAGGAGGGCGACTAAAATGATCAAGGGTCTGGAGAACAAGCCCTATGAGGAGCGGCTTAAGGAGCTGGGCATGTTTAGCCTGAAGAAGAGAAGGCTGCGAGGAGATATGATAGCCATGTATAAATATGTGAGAGGAAGCCACAGAGAGGAGGGAGCAAGCTTGTTTTCTGCTTCCTTGGAGACTAGGATGCGGAACAATGGCTTCAAACTACAAGAGAGGAGATTCCATCTGAACATGAGGAAGAACTTCCTGACTGTGAGAGCCGTTCAGCAGTGGAACTCTCTGCCCCGGAGTGTGGTGGAGTCTCCTCTTTGGAAGCTTTTCAACAGAGGCTGGATGGCCATCTGTCAGGGGTGATTTGAATGCAATATTCCTACTTCTTGGCAGAATGGGGGTGGACTGGATGATGGCCCAGGAGGTCTCTTCCAACTCTTTGATTCTATGATTCTATAAGGCTCCAATGTCTCCGAGGGTAGATTCACTGGCCCGTGCCTTTGAAGAAAAGCACGAAACCAGCGTCGTCAATTAAGAAATGAATGCTTCCAACGGCAATCAGTGCCAAAGAATTGATGCACATATGGCTCTCAAGAAGCGGGCTTGGTGTGCCCAGGGGCCTGGGGATTGTCCTTTCAGCCCCTGAATCTCATTTTCCATTGTCAGCCAATAAAAAGTCCCCGGAGGAACAAGATGCTCAATTCAGAACTTGTCCAGTGATTGCAAGCTGGGAAAATGCATATTCCCAATTCAGTAATGGCAGCATCTGTTCCTCTTCATCCTTGCCTCCTGCTTTTGTAGTCCTTGCGGTATGTGAGCATGCATTTCTCTCAACGGAAAGGGATGGAAACCTACAGCAAAAGCACAGTTGGTGGTTCAGAATCCTCTTTGATTGTTGGTGAACTATAAATCCCAGCAACTACAACTCCCCAATGTCAACCTCTATTTTCCTTAAACTCCACCGGTGTTCGAATTTGGGCATATTGAGTATTTGTGCCAAGTTTGGTCCAGATCCATCATTGTTTGAGTCCACAGTGCTCTCTGGATGTAGGTGAACTACAACTCCCAAACTCAAGGTCAGTGCTCACCAAACCCTTCCAGTATTATCTGCTGGTCATGGGAGCTGTGTGTGCCAAGTTTGGTTAAATTCCATCATTGGTGGAGTTCAGAATGCTTTTTGATTGTAGGTGAACTATAAATCCCAGCAACTCCAATTCCCAAATGTCAAGGTCTATTTCTCCAAACTCCACCAGTGTTCACATTTGGGCATATTGAGTATTCATGCCAAGTTTGGTCCAGATCTATCATTGAGTCCACAGTGCTCACTGGATATAGGTGAACTACAACTCCTAAATGTCAAGGTCTGTGCTCACCAAACCCTTCCAGTATTATCTGCTGGTCATGGGAGCTGTGTGTGCCAAGTTTGGTTAAATTCCATCATTGGTGGAGTTCAGAATGCTTTTTGATTGTAGGTGAACTATAAATCCCAGCAACTCCAATTCCCAAATGTCAAGGTCTATTTTCTCCAAACTCCACTAGTGTTCACATTTGGGCCTCATCGGGGATTTGTGCCATATTTAATCCAGTGAATGAGAATACATCCTGCATCTCAGGTATTATTTACATGACGATTCATAACAGGAGCAAAATCACAGTTGTGAAGTAGCAACAAAAATAATGTTGTGGTTGGGGGTCACCACAACAGGAGGAACTGTGTTAAGAGGTCACATCATTAGGAAGGTGGGGAAACCCTGCCCTGAGGGATGATGTTCCACGGGGAAGGGGAAGAAGGCATGTGTGCCTGGAAGACTGTGTGGGTGTGTTTGTGTGTTCCTTTTTGCCAGGCAGTTTAATGAATCTGAATTGTAAAATACGGCTGGTGGAGTGTGTCTTTTCAACAGGGGGGAAAAGAAGGTTTTTTCTTTCCCGGCGTCAGCAGAATTCCAACTTTTTTTGCTGATTGCACTATAAAAGCCTCACTTTTCCTCGTCTCCCCGAGGTAATTAGCAAACAGACTAGTGATTTTTAAATATATCTTTCTGCCTGAGTGCCGAAAGGACACTCTCTTGGCTCAAAAGCCGGCTGTGCCGTGAAAAGCAGGGGCTGCCAGGAGAGAGAGAGCCTCACCAAAGGAGGACAGCTGCTGCTCAGGAGAAGTGAAGGGGAAGAAGGAAGGAAGGAAGGAAGGAGGGGTCTCAGCCATTCCTTTGCAGATCCATTCCCCTCTCCTGGGTGAGCTCCTCAGCGGATGGAAATTGCCTGGGGAACGGCTGCCTTCAAACAGCTGCCAATCTCCATAAGAACATGAAGGGAGGCTCCATTTCTCCTCCCACAGCTTTGATGCTCTTTTTACTCTTGGGAGGAGACCGTTATTTCATAGAATCATATTTATGCATGGCCCTCATCATGTCTCCTCTCAGCCTTCTCTTCTTCAGACTAAACATGCCCACCTCCTTAAGCCGCTCCTCATAGGGCTTGTTCTCCAGACCCTTGATCATTTGAGTCGCATCAATAGGAGCCTAGTGTCTACATCTAGGGAAGTCATGCTCCCCATGCTCTATTCTGCTTTGGTTAGACCACACCTGGAATATTGTGTCCAATTCTGGGCACCACAATTCAAGGGAGATATTGACTCTAAGCTGGAATGTGTCCAGAGGAGGGCGACTAAAATGATCAAGGGTCTGGAGAACAAGCCCTATGAGGAGCAGCTTAAGGAGCTGGGCATGTTTAGCCTGAAGAAGAGAAGGCTGAGAGGGGATATGATAGCCATGTACAAATATGAGAGGAAGCCACAGGGAGGAGGGAGCAAGCTTGTTTTCTGCTTCCCTGGAGACTAGGAACAGGCGGAACAATGGCTTCACTACAAGAGAGGAGATTCCATCTGAACATGAGGAAGAACTTCCTGACTGTGAGAGCCGTTCAGCAGTGGAACTCTCTGCCCGGAGTGTGGTGGAGGCTCCTTCTTTGGAAGCTTTTAAGCAGAGGCTGGATGGCCATCTGTCAGGGGTGATTTGAATGCAATATTCCTGCTTCTTGGCAGAATGGGGTTGGACTGGATGATGGCCCAGGAGGTCTCTTCCAGCTCTTTGATTCTATGATTCTATGATTCTATCATCCTCTGGACACATTCCAGCTTAGAGTCAATATCTCTCTTGAATTGTGGTTCCCAGAACTGGACACAATATTCCAGGTAAAGTGGTCTAACCAAAGCGGAATAGAGCATGGGGAGCAGGACTTCCCTGGATCTAGACACCTCTTGATGCAGGCCAAAATCCCATTGGCTTTTTTGCCGCCACATCACATTCCTGGCTCATGTTTAACTTGTTGTCCACGAGGACTCCAAGATCTTTTTCACACGTACTGCTCTCGAGCCAGGCCTCATCGTCCCCCATTCTGTCTCTTTGCATTTCGTTTTTCCTGCCAAAGTGGAGTCTCTTGCATTTGTCCCTGTTGAACTTCATTTTGTTAGTTTTGGCCCATCATCTCTCTAATCTGTCAAGATCGTTTTGAATCCTGCTCCTGTCCTCTGGAGTCTTGGCTCTCCCTCCCCATTTGGTGTCGTCTGCAAATGTGATGATCCTGCCTTCTAGCCCTTCATCTAAGAGTCATGAATTAAGATCCTGAGCAGGACCGGGCCCAGGAAGGAACCCTTCTAATGGCACTCCACTCATCACTTCTTTCCAGGATGAAGAGGAGGAAGCCTTGGGGAGAATCACCCTCTGGGTTCGTTCATTAACCAATTCCAGATCCACCTCACCGTAGTTTTGCCTCGCCCACATTGGACTAGTTTCCTTGCCAGAAGGTCATGGGGGATCTTGTCAAAGAAGGCCTTCCTGAAATTATTATTATTATTATTATTATCATCATCATTTGAAGAACAACAAGATGAGTCCACAGCAAACAAGATCACTCTGCTAGTTGTTGTATTGGATCACACATCGGACATTTCCCAAGTGTCTAGGACTGTGTGATGTATTGGTGAATAATGCGTGCAGATCCCAGTAAGGTAGCCTTTTGCAGCTGGTAGATGGTAATTTTGTCAGCGCCGATTGTGTTTAAGTGCAGGCCAAGGCCTTGAGGCACTGCACCCAGTGTGCCTATCACCACTGGGACCACCTTGATTGGCTTGTGCCAGAGTCTTTGCAGTTGGATCTTTAAATCCTCACATCAGCTCCAGCTAAAACAGTGGATGTGGCTCTTAATGAGACATGCCGCATTATCACAGGGTGTCTGCGCCCCACACCACTGGAGAAACTACACTGCTTAGCCGGTATTGCACCACCTGACATCCGCCGGGAAGTAGCAGCCAATAGTGAAAGGACCAAGGCAGAGACATCTCCAGCTCATCCCTTGTTTGGGTATCAGCCAGTACGTCAACAACTTAAATCTAGAAATAGTTTTCTAAGATCTACAGAGACACTCGCTGGAACACCTCAGCAAGCGAGAGTCCAAAAGTGGCAGGCTCAAACCCAGAACCTGATACCAAATGAGAGACTCCCCCTGGGCACACAGAAGACTGGGCGACTTGGAAGGCGCTGAACAGACTGCGCTCTGGCACCACGAGATGCAGAGCCAACCTCAAGAAATGGGACCACAAAGTGGAATCCACGACATGCGAGTGTGGAGAAGAGCAAACCACTGACCACCTGCTGCAATGCAACCTGAGCCCTGCCACATGATGCACAAGGGAGGACCTTCTTGCGGCAACACCAGAGGCACTCCAAGGGGCCAGATGCAGGAAATTACCCTAGAGTTGCATTGAAGGACCTAGAACGTTAATTGCCCCAAGCTACAGAAAATAAATCTAAAAGTGTGTGTCACTGTGGTCAAAGCATACAGATGGGATTCAGCAGGAAACCACAAAGAAGGATGTAAAAACCAAGTATATCTACTTGTTTAAAAGGGCTTTTTTGTGGTTTGCCGCTGAAATTTTGTGGCAAGCTGTGGAAACCCCTTCAAAAGAAATGTTGCTTGATGGAATTGATAACTTTTTCAGAATTTGCTGGGCAGACATGCACAGCGGCAGGGTGTTTATTTGCTCTCCATGGGTTCCAATTTGAACAAGTTGCCCGATCCAAGAAGGACTTTAAGTCCTTTTTTTTCTCATGTCAGGAGCAACTTGAGAAACTGCAAGTCACTTCTGGTGTGAGAGAATTGGCTGTCTGCAAGGACATTGCCCAGGAGATGTTGCCCAGATGTTTTGATATTTTACCATCCTTGTGGGAGGCTTCTCTCATGTCCCCGCATGGGGAGCTGGAGCTGACACAGGGAGCTCATCTGCGCTTTCCTCAGATTCAAACCTCTGACCCATCGGTCTTCATATCATTTTGTGGTTAAAAAATACAATTCAGCTCAGCTACTAATTGTTGGAATTAGCAACCTTCTCAAAGATTTGTTTGTATATAATTAAGATGGCTTACTGTATATGTGTGTAGTGGAATGCAGTATATGGTTTGGGGGGGGGGAGCAAAATACTGTTTGCTTACCATTGAAAATTACCTAGGGCCGCCTCTGACTCTAGGTTGAGGGAGGGGCTGCAGGCCATATGATTACATCTGGGACTATTCAGGACTCAGACTCTAGTTTAAAAAGGCAGAAGCCATGAGACTTTCCATGTAGAAAAACTACAGTTTAGAAGTCATCTGAAACACAGTGTTTATTTATTTATTTATTTATTTATTTATTTATTTACTTCATTTGTTGACCGCCGCTCTCAGCCCTGGGGCGACTCGCGGCGGTGTACAACATATAAAAACAGTCTACAAAAACATACAATATATCAACAACCAAATTACACATTAATCTAAATCACACTAAAAAATCCGCGCCATCACAACATAGAGACATAGCCAATCTCATAATCCAAAGTCCGTTCCAGATGTCATTACCAAATTCGTGTGGGTCTCAATTAAATGCCTTCCCGAATAGCCAGGTCTTTAGGCTTTTACGGAAAGCCATGAGGGAGGGCGCCTGTCTGATGTCAGCAGGGAGGGCGTTCCACAGCCGGGGGGCCACCACTGAGAAGGCCCTCTCTCTCGTCCCCGCCAGACGTGCCTGTGAGGCGGGCGGGATCGAGAGAAGGGCCTCCCCGGATGATCTCAAGGCCCTCGTGGGCTCATAGGCCGAGATGCGGTCCGAAAGGTATTTTGGGCCGGAACCGTTTAGGGCTTTGTAGGATAACACCAGCACCTTGAATTGGGCCCGGTAGCAGATCGGCAGCCAGTGGAGCTGGAACAGCAAGGGCGTTGTGTGCTCCCTGCGTCCCGCTCCCGTTAGTAACATGGCTGCCGCGCGCTGGACTAGCTGAAGCTTCCGGGCCGTCTTCAAGGGCAGCCCCACGTAGAGAGCGTTGCAGTAGTCCAGACGGGATGTGACCAGAGCGTGTACTACCGTGGCCAAGTCAGACTTCCCAAGATACGGGCGCAGCTGGCGCACAAGCCGAAGCTGTGCAAATGCTCCCCTGGTCACCCCTGAAACCTGGGGATCCAGGCTCAAGATGAATCCAGGGTCACACCCAAGCTGCGAACCTGCGCCTTCAAGGGGAGTGCGACCCCGTCCAGCACAGGCTGTAACCCTCTACCCTGTTCGGCCTTGCGACTGACCAGGAGTACCTCTGTCTTGTCTGGATTTAATTTCAGTTTGTTCGCCCTCATCCAGACCATTACAGCGGCCAGGCACCGGTTCAGGACCTCGACAGCCTTCTTAGTAGCAGGTGGAAAGGAGTGACAGAGTTGGACATCATCTGCGTACAGATGACACCGCACCCCGAAACTCCGGATGATCTCACCCAGCGGCTTCATGTAGATATTAAACAGCATGGGGGACAGTATAGAACCCTGTGGAACCCCACAGGTCAAAGGCTGTGGTGTTGAACAGGAGTCCCCCAATAACACCTTCTGGGTACGACCCTCCAGAAATGACTGGAGCCACTGCAGAGCAGTGCCCCCAAGACCCATTTCCGCAAGGCGCCCCAGAAGGATACCGTGGTCGACGGTATCGAAGGCCGCTTAGAGGTCCAGGAGAACCAACAGTAGCCCGGGAAGTCATTTTAAACCAGAGTGGATGAATTTCCTCCCTCTCTTCTCCCCTCACTTCTGTCTCGAGCCTGGGAAGTCATTTTAAACCAGAGTGGATGAATTTCCTCCCTCTCTTCTCCCCTCACTTCTGTCTCGAGCCTGGGAAGTCATTTTAAACCAGAGTGGATGAATTTCCTCCCTCTCTTCTCCCCTCACTTCTGTCTCGAGCCTGGGAAGTCATTTTAAACCAGAGTGGATGAATTTCCTCCCTCTCTTCTCCCCTCACTTCTGTCTCGAGCCTGGGAAGTCATTTTAAACCAGAGTGGATGAATTTCCTCCCTCTCTTCTCCCCTCACTTCTGTCTCGAGCCTGGGAAGTCATTTTAAACCAGAGTGGATGAATTTCCTCCCTCTCTTCTCCCCTCACTTCTGTCTCGAGCCTGGGAAGTCATTTTAAACCAGAGTGGATGAATTTCCTCCCTCTCTTCTCCCCTCACTTCTGTCTCGAGCCTGGGAAGTCATTTTAAACCAGAGTGGATGAATTTCCTCCCTCTCTTCTCCCCTCACTTCTGTCTCGAGCCTGGGAAGCCATTTTAAACCAGAGTGGATGAATTTCCTCCCTCTCTTCTCCCCTCACTTCTGTCTCGAGCCTGGGAAGCCATTTTAAACCAGAGTGGATGAATTTCCTCCCTCTCTTCTCCCCTCACTTCTGTCTCGAGCCTGGGAAGTCATTTTAAACCAGAGTGGATGAATTTCCTCCCTCTCTTCTCCCCTCACTTCTGTCTCGAGCCTGGGAAGTCATTTTAAACCAGAGTGGATGAATTTCCTCCCTCTCTTCTCCCCTCACTTCTGTCTCGAGCCTGGGAAGCGTTTTAAACCAGAGTGGATGAATTTCCTCCCTCTCTTCTCACCTCTCTTCTGTCTCGAGCCTGGGAAGCGTTTTAAACCAGAGTGCTTGAATTTCCTCCCTCTCTTCTCCCCTCACTTCTGTCTCGAGCCTGGAAAGCCATTTTAAACCAGAGTGGGTGAATTTCCCCCTCTATTCTCCCCTCACTTCTGTCTCGAGCCTGGGAAGCATCTTAAACCAGAGTGGATGAATTTCCTCCCTCCCAGCTGGAGGGCCACAGTCTGATGATGCCTGCATTACATATACTATGCTGGCTCTCTCTGGATAGCTTGCCTAAAGAGGAATCATGGCTGATTAGATCCTTTTGACTTCTGCTTATCTGTAACAGTTTCCACCTGCAGGGACGTTGCAAATCCACCTCTGGAGCAAGTTACTCAAGGGGAGCTTCCGCAAGACAGAAAGCCAGTTCCTTCTCGCTGGCAAAGCCCCATCTCTCGCCACCTCCTCATCTCCGGGATGCAGCACCCTTCAGGCTCTACCTCCTGCAGAAATGATGTATTTCTGCACTCGATTGGTCTAATTACTTCTCGTGTAATTCATATTTCTGAACCAGAAAGGGGAAGTTGACACAGCTCCCTCGGTTTCCATAGCTGCCACTTTTGCTACGGCTGGGGATTGATGCGTGACAGAGCTGACAACTCGAGGCTGGAAGGGTCATAACAGCGCACTTTTTACTGGAATTCATTCAACTCAGGGAAAGGGAGAGACAAACAACTTGAGAGAGCAGCAACTTTCCAAAAAAACAGAGAGAAAGCCCCAATGTCATCTTCCCTATAAACATCCCACACTCCTCAGGGAAGATCTTTTATAGGCGGCATCGTGCTTTTACAACAATTCTTTGTGGGTATTCATCCATCAGAGAAATAGAAGTTTCAATGCTTTCAGACTAGAACCATCTCCTCCTCTTGGAAATGTCTCCAGCCATGTCCCAGGTACGTGGTCAATCCATTACTGGGAAGATTTGAGAGCTATGTATTATCGAAGGCTTTCATAGCCAGAACCCACCCAAATACCTGGGAGTCACTCTGGACCGTGTTCTGACCTACAAGAAGCACTGCCTGAACATCAAACAAAAAGTGGGTGCTAGAAACAATATCATACGAAAGCTGACTGGCACAACCTGGGGATCACAACCAGACACAGTGAAGACATCTGCCCTTGCGCTGTGCTACTCTGCTGCTGAGTACGCATGCCCAGTGTGGAACACATCTCACCACGCTAAAACAGTGGATGTGGCTCTTAATGAGATATGCTGCATTATCACGGGGTGTCTGCGCCCTACACCACTGGAGAAATTACACTGCTTAGCCGGTATTGCACCACCTGACATCCGCCAGGAAGTGGCAGCCAATAGTGAAAGGACCAAGGCAGAGACATCTCCAACTCATCCCCTGTTTGGGTGTCAGCCAGCACGTCAATGACTTACACCCAGACATAGTTTTCTAAGATCTACAGAGACACTCGCTGGAACACCTCAGCAAGCGAGAGTCCAAAAGTGGCAGGCTCAAACCCAGAACCTCAATCCATGGCTGAAACCAGATGAGAGACTCCCCCCTGGGCACACAGAAGACGGGGCGACTTGGAAGGTGCTGAACAGACTGTGCTCTGGCACCACGGGATGCAGAGCCAACCTCAAGAAATGGGGCCACAATGTGGAATCCACGACATGCGAGTGCGGAGAAGAGCACACCACTGACCACCTGCTGCAATGCACCCTGAGCCCTTCTGCCACATGATGCACAACGGAGGACCTTCTTGCGCCTACACCTGAGGCACTTCCAGTGGCCAGATACTGGTCAAAGGACATTTAATCAACTACCAAACTTGCAAATTCTGTTTTGTCTGTTTGTTAAAAAATTGTTTAAAATGTAATACAATTGTCTGGTTGCTACTGACATGATAAATAAATAAATATGGCCAGAACCACTGCTTTGTTGTAGGTTTTTTGGGCTGTATGGCCATGTTCTAGAAGCATTCTCTCCTGACATTTCACCTTCGGAGTAGAGCAACTGCTTTGGGAGATGGTGGTCAGGCATCCGGACAAAGTGGCCGGTCCAGCTGAGTTGATGTTGGAGGACCATCGCTTCAATGCTGGTGGTCTTTGCTTCTTCTTCCAGCACGCTGACGTTTGTCTGCTTGTCTTCCCAAGAGATTTGCAGGATTTTCCAGAGGCAGCGCTGATGGAATCGTTCCAGGAGTTGCATGTGACGTCTGTAGACAGTCCACGTTTCACAGGCGTATAGCAGGGTTGGGAGGACAATAGCTTTATAAACAAGCACCTTGGTATCCCTATGGATGTCCTGGTCCTCAAACACTCTCTGCTTCATTCGGAAAAATGTTGCACTTGCAGAACTCAGGCAGTGTTGTATTTCAGTGTCAATGTTGATGTCTGTAGACAGTCCACGTCTCACAGGCATATAACAGGGTTGGGAGAACAATGGCTTTATAGACAAGCACCTTGGTATCCCTACGGATGTCCCGGTCCTCAAACACTCTCTGCTTCAATCGGAAAAAAGCTGCACTTGCAGAGCTCAGGTGGTATTGCATGTCAGTGTCAATGTTGATGTCTGTAGACAGTCCACGTCTCACAGGCATATAACAGGGTTGGCAGAACAATGGCTTTATAGACAAGCACCTTGGTATCCCTACGGATGTCCCGGTCCTCAAACACTCTCTGCTTCAATCGGAAAAAAGCTGCACTTGCAGAGCTCAGGTGGTATTGCATGTCAGTGTCAATGTTGATGTCTGTAGACAGTCCACGTCTCACAGGCATATAACAGGGTTGGCAGAACAATGGCTTTATAGACAAGCACCTTGGTATCCCTACGGATGTCCCGGTCCTCAAACACTCTCTGCTTCAATCGGAAAAAAGCTGCACTTGCAGAGCTCAGGTGGTATTGCATGTCAGTGTCAATGTTGATGTCTGTAGACAGTCCACGTCTCACAGGCATATAACAGGGTTGGGAGGACAATAGCTTTATAAACAAGCACCTTGGTCTCCCTACGGATGTCCCGGTCCTCAAACACTCTCTGCTTCATTCGGAAAAATGCTGCACTTGCAGAGCTCAGGTGGTATTGCATGTCAGTGTCAATGTTGATGTCTGTAGACAGTCCACGTCTCACAGGCATATAACAGGGTTGGCAGAACAATGGCTTTATAGACAAGCACCTTGGTATCCCTACGGATGTCCCGGTCCTCAAACACTCTCTGCTTCAATCGGAAAAAAGCTGCACTTGCAGAGCTCAGGTGGTATTGCATGTCAGTGTCAATGTTGACGTCTGTAGACAGTCCACGTCTCACAGGCATATAGCAGGGTTGGGAGAACAATAGTTTTATAAATAAGCAACTTGGTATCCCTACGGATGTCCCGGTCCTCAAACACTCTCTGCTTCAATCGGAAAAAAGCTGCACTTGCAGAGCTCAGGTGGTATTGCATGTCAGTGTCAATGTTGATGTCTGTAGACAGTCCACGTCTCACAGGCATATAACAGGGTTGGCAGAACAATGGCTTTATAGACAAGCACCTTGGTATCCCTACGGATGTCCCGGTCCTCAAACACTCTCTGCTTCATTCGGAAAAATGCTGCACTCACAGAGCTCAGGCAGTGTTGTATTTCAATGTCAATATTGATGTCTGTAGACAGTCCACGTTTCACAGGCATATAACAGGGCTGGGAGGACAATAGCTTTATCTACAAGCTCCTTGGTCTCCCTACGGATGTGTTGTTCTGTTCTGGCCCCCTGCTTGTGTTTCCATCCAACCTCCTGGTTACCTTTTCTTCTCCAGCCTTGTCCACAATATTTCTTGGCTCACCTCAGACTGGAGCCCACCTCTCCATTCAATCTCCTTTGTGCGACGAACACATGGCACCAGAAGTAACGCCACATCATCCCAACTTGATGTTTTCTTGTACCTGGTGTAACCTGAATCATTCATTAACATAAGTTGGAATGTGTCCGAAGGAGCATTAACCACATGGCAAAAAGTCTGGAAGCCAAGCTTGAGGAGGGACAACTGAGGAACAGAGGCATATTTGGCCTGGAGAAGATGGAGAGGCAGGGTGACAGCTGTCTCCAAAAATCCAAAGAACTGTCATGTAGATGGAAGGAACTTGCTTTCTGCTGCTCCAGAGGCTAAGGCCAGAAGCAGTGGGTTCAAGTTACAAGAAAGAAGTCATTTAAATGCCAGATAAGCATTACAAAGACCTTCTTGGCATCAAAAACTATTTAATGGTGTAAAAGATAGTGAAGACATCTGCCCTTGCGCTATGCTGCTCTGCTGCTGAGTACGCATGCCCAGGGTGGAACACATCTCACCACACTAAAACAGGGGATGTGGCTCTTCATGAGACATGTCGCATGTGCCCGACACCACTGGAGAAATTACACTGCTTAGCCGGTATTGCACCACCTGACATCCGCCGGGAAGTAGCAGCCAATAGTGAAAGGACCAAGGCAGAGACATCTCCAGCTCATCCCTTGTTTGGGTCTCAGCCAGCACGTCAATGACTTAAATCAAGAAATAGTTTTCTTAGATTGACAGAGACACTCGCTGGGACACCTCAGCAAGCGAGAGTCCAAAAGTGGCAGGCTCAAACCCAGAAACTCAATCAGTGGCTGATACCAGATGAGAGACTCCCCCCTGGGCACACAAAGGACTGGGTGACTTGGAAGGCGCTGAACAGACTGCGCTCGGGCACCACGAGATGCAGCGTCAACCTCAAGAAATGGGGCCACAAAGTGGAGTCCACGACATGTGAGTGTGGAGAGGCGCAAACTACAGACCACCTGCTGCAATGCAACCTGAGCCCTGCCACATGCACAATGGAGGACCTTCTTGCGGCAACACCAGAGGCACTCCACGTGGCCAGAGACTGCTGAATGGACATTTAATCAACTACCAAGCTTGCAAACTTTGTGTTTTGTTTGTTTGTTTGTTTGTTTGTTTGTTTGTTAAAAAATGCAATGCAACTGTTTGGTTTGCTCCTGACATGATAAATAAATAGTGTAAAAGATACGTGCACCAGCCATGACCGTACCTTGTGAAGTCAGATCTGGCCATGGTGGTCCACACTTTAGTCAGCTCAAGCCAGAGAAGCCAGTTTTAAACCAGAGAAGGGAAGAATTTACTCCGTTTGCTTTTCCCCGCTTCTGATCCCTGGTCTCGGCTCAAGCCAGAGAAGCCAGTTTAAACCAGAGAGGGAAGGAATTTCCTGGCCTTGGCTTGAGCTAGAGAAGCCAGTTTTAAACCAGAGAAGGAAAGAATTTACTCCACTTGCTTTTCCTCATTTCTGGAGTAAAACAACTACTTTCAAAGTAAAGACCACCCAATGAAATAGGAAACAACACTTTCAAAACATTAATTAATTTATTTAAAACTTTTATATCCCGATCTTCTCACCTCCATAGAGGGACTCAGGCTTGCTTACAGCAAGGATTCAATGCTATTAATACAAGTTAAAACACCATACAGCAATACAAGATTAAAATACATATCAAGGAAATACATATATACCAAATCGCCAAAGGAACATGATGTTCAACGCAGTCTGCATAAGTGGTCACTCACTCTGGTCTGTAATCAGTCTCAGCCATTATTCTGGGAATGCCTTGTTCCATAACCAGGATTTCACTAACAAAAGGATTCGGAAGTGTCGGAAGTTTCGAAAAGTTTTGAACATTTTTTTCCTGTGAAAATTGGAATTGACTTTAGAATCATAGAATCATAGAATCCAAGAGTTGGAAGAGACCTCCTGGGCCATCATCCAGTCCAACTAGGGCTGGGCAACCACGGAAAAATTTGTTTCTAAACTCGATTTGTTTTTAGGGGGTTTTTGCGTTTCGATTTTTAAATTAATTCCGAAATTTTCCTTAAATTTTTTTCTATATTTACGAAATTTCGTAAATTACGAATCAATTACGAATCAATTACGAAAACGATTTCGAAACAATTACGAATTGATTCGTTAATGGCGGGTGCGATCGCGCAATACGCTAAAAAACCTCCAAATGGGACAGGAAGCTTCCCTCTCCCTCTGTTGTTGACTGTTGGTGTGATAATTTATTTTTTTTTCACTGAGAAAACAAACAAATAACGACTATAAAACTTGCACCAGACATGCGGAAATAATAACGAAACGATTTCGAATCAATTACGAATCGATTTCGAAACAAATACGAAACAATTACGAAACGAATTGAAAAAATTCGTTTCGTTTTTTAGTTGCTCCTGAATGGTTCAATATCGCTTCGTTATAAAAAAAATAACGAATTAATAACGAATTACGAAATTAACGAACAAAACCGCCCAGCCCTAATATACATATATCATCCAGTCCAACCCTCTGCCAAAAAGCAGGAATATTGCATTCAAATCACCCCTGACAGATGGCCATCCAGCCTCTGTTTAAAAGCTTCCAAAGAAGGAGCCTCCACCACACTCTGGGGCAGAGAGTTCCACTGCTGAACGGCTCTCACCAGTCAGGAAGTTCTTCCTCATGTTCAGATGGAATCTCCTCTCTTGTAGTTTGAAGCCATTGTTCCGCATCCTAGTCTCCAGGAAGCAGAAAACAAGCTTGCTCCCTCCTCCCTGTGGCTTCCTCTCACATATTTATACATGGCTATCATATCTCCTCTCAGCCTTCTCTTCTTCAGGCTAAACATGCCCAGTTCCCTAAGCCGCTCCTCATAGGGCTTGTTCTCCAGACCCTTGATCATTTTAGTCACCTCCTCTGGACACATTCCAGCTTGTCAATATCTCTCTTGAATTGTGATGCCCAGAATTGGACATAATAACAACAACACTATAGATGGGGCAACAAAAATGGGATGGATGGTTACTCTCCAAAGGCACATTGGAAAAGCCAGGTGCCCCCGACCTTGTGTGCAACAGTGGTTTCTTCAAAGTTCAAAGTAAACCCTGGATTTGCTGCTCCTCTGACATAGAAGCCGCAAAAGAGATGATCTCATGTTTGTTGGATCAGGTTTGAGCTTAAATTAGGGTCTGCTTCCCTGGGCTCTTCAGAGCAGCCAACTTCGTTCAACAATCTTGTTCAGGAACAGCTCTCAAGTTTGCCTTTGTGTGCGAATGGATTTTTGCCTTGCTTTTCCCGTTTTCATGCTCTGGATTATTGACTAATATGCTTTGACTCTTTGGATTTTCGTGTACCTTGTTATTTTGGTTTCCACGCATCCTGCTCTTGGATTTCCTGTATTCTGGTATCTTGGATTTTCATGGATATTACCAGCTGGGACTATTAATCTTTGTGTTTTGGATTGTGGCTATTTTATAGCACCTTTTCTGATGCCCATTCGGAAATACCTTTTTCCCTTTGTATTTAACTTTTGTAAATAAACTTCTGTAGTTAGGAGCTACTGGACCCTGTTTGATTCTGAGGAAAAGGTACACTTGACCTTGTGTGTGACAGTGCTTTCTTCAAAGTTCAAAGTAAAACCTGGATTTGGTTCTCCTCTGACTTAGAAGCTTCCATATTCCTTGAAAAGTTCAAGGTGGCACATACATTCTGATTAAATGGCTCCATAATGGTGATGCTATGGACCACATTTCAGTTCTTGCAGACCCGTGGTGGTCCATGGACCACAGGTTGGGAACCACTGCTACTTAGAAATGAAATATGGTGTCCAACTACATTCACTCCAGAGTATTGATGCACCCTAGGAAAAGTGAGAAGAGCAAGAAGAGTGAACTCCCAGAGCCATCTCCAGCAAGTTATTTGAAAGCCCGAATGGGAGAACTCTATTCCTTGAAGACAGGAACAAGTCACCACCCGGTGCCTTCTTCTGCAGAGATAACTGTGAAAGGCAAGTGTTCCCTTATCTTAATTTAGAAGTGGCTTCAACTCATCTCCCTGTCACTCCTGCCACTTGCGTGGAGCATAATTTCCATGGGTTGGTGACACTGGCTAGGCGGAAAATGTGACAACGTGTCTTTGCTTCCCTTATTTAAGTGTCTCTTTTAAACATTACAGAATACAATATAAGTGGTGTTGTATGAGAGCCACACTTCACTGGGAATGGTGGAATAACCATTCCCAAATATTAAACAATAGTTGGAAAATGGTTCTTTCAAATCCTAGATGAACGAGATCCTTCACTGTTCAGGGCTGGCCTTTGGTTAGTGACGCATGCATGCGTGCATTGCTCTATGCCAGTGGTTCTCAGCCTGCGGCACCCAGATTTTTTGGCCTTCAAATCCCAGAAATCCTAACAGATGGTAAACTGGTTGGGATTTCTGGGACTTGTAGTTCAAAAACATATGGGGACCCCAGGTTGAGAACCTCTGCTCTATGCCCATTCTTCACCAAAGCTCAAGAGAAGTGTTGTCTTGATAGTGGCAGCACTGGAATTGCACTTATAGCATTATTGCACACTTGGGATCCTGCATTGTTTGTTGCAGTTCTGCATTGTGCTTGGTTCCTGTCACAAATGCTGGTTGTGGTCTCACTTGTTTTGTGGAAAGGGGCTGAAAATGCCATCCGCCTTGGACACGACTCAATGCAGCAGCTGGTTGTTAAGGTGGGCATTGTGGGGGAATCCAGGAGCCAACACCTAGTTGTACACATAATGCTTAATATAACTGATGCAAAATATTGGTGCTAAAAATACGTATTTTAGGTTAAAATATAATTATATATTTAATTAATCCATGGCCCTCGCCATGTCTCCTCTCTCTCCGCCTTCTCTTCTGCAGGCTCAACATGCCCAGCTCTTGAAGCCACTCTATCTGCATCAGGCTTGTTCTCAAGACCCTGGATATTTGGAGTCATCCTCTTCCTCTGGACACATTCCAGCTTAGAGCCAACACCTCCCTTCCATTGTGGTTTCCAGAGCTGTACCCAGTGTGATTCCAGGTAACATGGTCTGACCAAGGCAGGAAAGAGCATAGGGAGCAGGACTTTCCTGGATCTAGACACTAGACTCCTATTGACACAGGCCAAAATCCCATTGGCCTGTATAACTTGACCCTCCCAGCTCATGTTCCCCTTCCTTCCCACAGAGACTCCAAGATCTTTGTCCCACGTCCTGCTCTTGAGCCAGGCACCATCGTCCCCCCATTCAGTTATCTTAGCATTTCCTTTTTTCTCCCAAAGTAGAGTCTCTTGCATTTGTCCCTGTTGAACTTCATTGTCTTGTTGTAGGTTTTTTCTGGGCTGCATGGCCATGTTCTAGAAGCATTCTCTCCTGACGTTTCACCTGCATCTATGCCAAGCATCCTCAGAGGTAGTGAGGATGTGTTGGTTTTGGCCCAAAAGCTCTCTAATATGTGAAGATCATTTTGAATTCTGCTTCCGTCTTCTGGAGTCTTAGCCTTCCCTTCCAATTGGGTCCCATCTGCAAACTTGATGATCCTGCCTCCTAAACCTTTACCATCAGGCAAATAGGTAACTTATAGGCAAGGGGGAAATACTTTCAAAGCAGCATTTTATGAAGAATTTAAATACAATTTTTTAATGAGTAGGTTTCTATGAGCTTTCCAGGATGTATGGCCATAGAATCCTGGAATCCTAGAGTTGGAAGAGACCTCATGGGCCCTCCAATCCAACCCCATTCTGCCAAGAAGCAGGATAATCGCGTTCAAAGCACCCCCAACAGATGGACATCCAGTCTCTTTAAAAGCCTCCAAAGAAGGAGCCTCCACCACACTCCCTCCGGGGCAGAGAGTTTCAAATCATGGGAGGAGAATGCTAGACAAATGAGATCCTTCACCGTTCAGGGCTGGCCTTTTGTTAGTGGCACATTAATCCCTAGATGTTTTTGGTATTCAACTCCCAGAAATCCTAACAGCTGAACAGCTCTCCCACACAGTCAGGAAGTTCTTCCTCATGTTCAGGTGGAATCTCCTTTCCTGTAGTTTGAAGCCATTGCTCCATTGTGTCCTAGTCGCCAGGGAAGCGACTCCCTGTGGCTTCCTCTCACGTATGTATACATGGCCCTCACCATGTCTCCTCTCAACTTTCTCCTCTGCAAGCTAAACATGCCCAGCTCTTTAAGCCGCTCCTCATAGGGCTTGTTCCCCAGACCCTTGATCATTTGAGTCACTCTCCTCTAGACACATTCCAGCTTCTCAACATCTTTATTCATGACTTAGATGAAGGGTTAGAAGGCAGGATCATCAAGTTTGCAGACGACACCAAATTGGGAGGGAGAGCCAATACTCCAGAGGACAGGAGCAGAACTCAATGGGATCTTGACAGATGAGAGAGATGAAGGGCCAAAACTAACAAAATGAAGTTCAACAGTGACAAATGCAAGAGACTCCACTTTGGCAGGAAAAACGAAATGCAAAGATACAGAATGAGGGATGCCTACATGGCCCTCATCATGTCTCCTCTCAACTTTCTCATCTGCAAGCTAAATATGCCCAGCTCTTTAAGCCGCTCCTCATAGGGCTTGTTCTCCAGACCCTTGATCATTTTAGTCACCCTTCTCTGGACACATTCCAGCTTGTCCATATCTCTCTTCAATTGTGGTGCCCAGAATTGGACACAGTGTGATTCCAGGTGTGGTCTGACCAAGGCATGATAGAGCATGGGGAGCATGACTTCCCTGGATCTATACACTAGACTCCTATTGATGTGGGCCAAAATCCCATTGGCTTTTTTTGCAGCTGCATCACATTCCTGGCTCATGTTTAATTTGCTGTCCAGGAGGACTCCAAGATCTTTTTCACATGTCCTGCTCTCGAGCCAGGCGTCCCTTCTGGAACATGACCATGCAGCCCAGAAAAGTCACAGGAGCCCTGTGATTCTGGCCATGAAAGCCTTCGCCAACACATTTCTATGCATGGTTTTTTTTTAATTCACTAAGGAGCTGAAGCAGATGCACAATAGTCAGAGGGGGAACACAGGAGACCTTTCCTAGCTGTAGTTGAGATCGCTGTTGATCCTCTTCCAAGTTTTGAATTTGCCAAACAGAAACTTTTGGCTGCCATCTTAGAGGAAATGGTTGTAGGGATGCCAGGTGAGATATGGGATGAGGCTCCTGTAATAGTAACTCTTGACAGATCTTGGAGTAGGATGGGCAACCATAAAACACCAAGCAGGATGAACTTTCCAAACCCAACTTCCAACCAAGACTTCCCTGTTAATGGCATCTCCGCACAGCAAGGCAAGGAAACACATCAATCACAGTCTCCTTTAAACTATCAGCTAATTTATTGTACAACTTAATGTATTGTCGAAGGCTTTCATTGCCGGAATCACTGGGTTGTTGTAGGTTTTTTCGGGCTATATGGCCATGTCTAGAGGCATTTTCTCCTGACGTTTCGCCTGCATCTATGGCAAGCATCCTCAGAGGTAGTGAGGTCTGTTGGAACTAGGAAGGGTTTATATATCTGTGGAATGACCAGGGTGGGACAAAGGACTCTTGTCTGCTGGAGCTAGGTGTGAATGTTTCAACTGACCACCTTGATTAGCATTTGATGGCTTGGCAGTGCCTGGGGGAATCTTTTGTTGAGAGGTGATTAGATGTGCCTGATGGTTTACTCTCTGTTGTTTTGCTGTTGTAATTTTAGAGTTTTTTAATACTGGTAGCCAGATTTTGTTCATTTTCATGGTTTCTTCCTTTCTGTTGAAATTGTCCACATGCTTGTGGATTTCAATGGCTTCTCTGTGTAGTCTGACATGGTGGTTGTGAGAGTGGTCCAGCATATTGTACAACTATTTACATTAGAAGCTAAGCAAATTGTAAAACTTGCTTCCTCCTCCGTCTACAGCTACATCGCGAACACAGACACGTTGTTATCAGCATTAGTCCACACCTCCTGCATTCCAGAGTGACGTATGACGTATGAGACACACTATGCTGCATCCATTGCTCTCTGTACTAAGGCCTCTCTAGGAATGCCATTTCTCTTCATAGTACAATTAACCCTTTCCACACAGGAATTCTCTTGGCCGACAGCATTGCATTTTAAACATACAAACACACTTTGGAAACTACATTACACATTTTCAAAACATATCAACATTCCCTAATGTGGATAATATTGCCTTGTAGGTGGAAAGTGGTGGGAGGAGATCTCCACCACACATGGCTGACCCTCTTCATTTCTCTAAGACTATGACTCCCTCCTTCCTCAGAAATCTGCTATGGAATGTTTCCAAAATTAACCATTTCTTGCATATTTAATGGCAAAACTTTAGGCCGAGGAAACATAGAGAGAAGGGGAGAAAATAGCATCCCCGTGCCTCCCTCCAGTGATCCTTAATTAGCTCCAAACCACTGACTCAAAAGCTCTCGGCCCCGTGTTCTTCTTAGCGCTTATTCCGTGTTTTTAAAATAAAGTTTTGCTCTTAAATGATTCATGATGCTGCTCATCGCTGTGACTGCGCCTTACAGGAACTTGGCATGGTCTTAAGGACCTTTGCTCCAATCCAGCTTGTCATTCCAGATGGCTCTGAATTGGCACGGCAGATGAGATAGGGTGGGCACAGTTGCAAAGATGCATGGATTTGCCGGTTGGTGCTGTCACTGGCCTCGGAATGTTTCCAAAGATGCCTCACAGGAGCTTAATAAGGTCTAAGGAAAAGATCTGCTGTCCATCCAGAGCTGGGCCTACTAGAACACTGGTTCTCAACCATTGGTTTTTCAAATGTTTTGGACTTCATTGTGCTCGATGGGGTTGCACTCCCCGAAACTTGGGTGTCCTCCTAGACTCATCACTTACGCTTGGCGGTGGCTGAGAGGGCCTTCGCACAATTAAAACTCATGACCGTACCTCTTGGAGTCAGATCTGGCCAGGGTGGTCCATGCCTTAGTCACCTTCAGATTGGATTACTGTAATGCACTCTACATGGGGCTGCCCTTGAAGACGGCTCAGAAATTTCAATTGGTCCAACAGGCGACAACCAGGTTACTAACTGGAGCGACTTACAGGGAGTGGTCTACCCCACTGTTTAAAAAGCTCCACTGGCTGCTATTCATCTTTCAGTCCCAATTCAAGGTGCAGGTTCTCACCTACAAAGGCCTGAACGGTTTGGGACCCGCCTACTTGCATGACCACATTTCTGCGTATGAACCCGCACAATCTCTTTGATCATCTGGAGAGGCCCTGCTCTCACTCCCGCCTCCATCACAGGCGCGATTGGTGGGGACGAGGGAGAGGGCCTTCTCGGTGGTGGCCCCCCGACTCTGGAACTCACTCCCCAAGGATATCAGGCAAGCCCCCACATTGGCAGTCTTTAAGAAGGGGTGGAAAACATGGCTGTTCCAGTGTGCCTTCCCTGAATAAAGGAAACAATGCCCTGCTCTGACCAATTCCCTGCAAAATGTCCTCAGAAGCACTTTAACTACCCGTTGGGTTTCTCTCCCTATATTATCCTTTAAAACCCTCCTCCTTAGATACATCCTACCTCTGTTCACACCCAATGTTTACTTTAAAATGTTAATCAACTACATTTGGCCTAGCCATAGGTTTTCAAATTTTTGTGTGTTATTGCTTATATGTGAGTTATATTAACTGTATTGTTTTATTTGCTTACTGCTTTGTTGCTTTATTGATGTGTTGTTTGGGCTTGGCCTCTTGTAAGCCGCCCCGAGTCCCCTTGGGGAGATGGTGGCACGGTATAAATAAATAAATAAATAAATAAATAAATAAATAATTATTATATTCATTGTTCAGAATCTTTAGCCATAGACCAAGTTGAGTGGGAATTCTGGGAACTGAAGTCCAAAGCATCTGGAGGACCAACATTTCAAGACCGGTGACATAGACCAACATTTATCTCTTTAGATTGAAGACCAGGAATCCAGTATCTCAAAGTCCAATGGGATATTCAGAAATTTCATCTACATATGCATAGACCTGCAGACATTCAACAAAAGGCACCTGGATTCAGATCCTCAAAAGCTTCTGACCACATCTCTGTTGGATGGAAGAATGATGTTTGATTTTGCTTCATCGACAGGTAGGAAGGTGAACTCTGAATGCTACCATTTCAAATATTTAGGAACATCATCTACAGACAGGACGGTGAGATCTTAATGCACTGATGGGTCTATGAACCATAACATAGAATCATAGAATCCTAGAGTTGGAAGAGACCTCATTGATACATTTGGTGTCGTCTGCAAACTTGATGATCCTGCCTTCTAGCCCTTCATCTAAGTCATGAATGAAGACGTTGAACAGGACCAGTCCCAGGATGGAACTCTGTGGCACTCCACTCATCACTTAACAAATGTTGTTGTAATGCTAACAGCTACATCATTAGGTACAGGAATTGTGTACTTCTCCAATTCTTACTGTACTACATCTTTCAATGTTCTCGAGCATTGGCTTTGTTGACTAGGGCTGCTGGGAACTGCAGTTCAGCAAAATCGAGAGGGACCTTTAGTTCTCATCTGTGAACCACATACTTGGGAGAAAAATAGGGACAAAAGCAGCTGGAAGTGAATGACCTTATCATTTAGAATTATTCTTTTTAACATGAAGAAAAAGCAGATTAAGCAAGATAAAGAAGGGACGGCCCAGAGAGAAACACCCTGATGGTTTCTCTCCACTATTGTTGCTCTAGGCATATAAGCCAGTCCTCCACAGATGCAACCATCTACAACTTGAAAATATTCAGGGTTTTATTTTCCCAAAAGGTTATTTCTTCCCGTTTTATATAAGACTGGTCCAACTGTCTCCTTTCTCTCCTTCCTTGCTTCCTTCCTCTCCCTTTCCTTTCCTTTCTCCTCCTCCTTCTCCTCCTTTTTCCTTTTCTTCCTCCTCTTCTTCTTCTCTCTCCTTCCTTTTCCCCTCTCCCTCCTTCCTCCTTCCTCCCTTTCTCCCTTCCCCTCCTTCCTCCCTTCCTTTTCTCTCTTTCTTTTTCTTTTTCCTTCTTCTTCTTTCCCCTCCTTCCCTCTCTCTCTCTTTTTCCTCTTTTCTTTTTCCTTCCTCTCTCTTTCTCCCTCCTTTCTCCCTCCCTTTCTCTCTTTCTTTTTCTTCCTTCCCTCCCTTCCTTCCTCCTTTTCCCCTTCCTCCTTCCTCTTTCCTTTTTTCATTCCCTTTCTTCTTTTTCTTTTCTTTCCTTTTTTCTTTCTTTTTTCTCTCCTTTTTTTCTTTTTTTCTTCCTTCTTTTTTTCCTTCTTCCTTTTTTCTTTTTTTTCCCTTTTCCTT
>NW_026847771.1:109504763-109513282 GCF_025583915.1 Anolis sagrei ordinatus | reverse complement strand
CCTTCCTTCCTTCCTTCCTTCCTTCCTTCCTTCCTTCCTTCCCTCCTTCCTTCCCTCTCTCTTTCCTTCCTTCCTTCTCTTCCTCTTCCCTTCCTCCTCACTTTTCTTTCCCTTCCCCTTTCTCCCCTTCCTTCCTCCTCTACTGATTCTTGGACAGCAACTCCCAGCAGTCCTCCTGATCCATCTACCTACCTACCTACCTACCTATCTCCAGCTAATCTGTCTGTCCAGAGGATTGCTGGGAGTTGCAGTTCAGGAATAGGAAATTGGAAATATACAGAAATTGGGATGCTCTCAAATCCAAGGAGAAGCAATCTTGCATCTTGGAAGCAGTGCATTTGGATCATCCTCCTCCCCTAAAGGGTCTGGTCTAGAGGATGCTGGGAGCTGTAGTCCAGAAGAGAGTGTGGATATGCTATTTTGTGTTTTGTTTGCCGAGATAAGTTGTTTTTGCATTTGCGTTGTAGCATCTTTTTGCTTTATTGGTTTTTTAAGTCCCTTCTGCTGTGTTTTTCAGTGTATTTATGAGTGATGGTCACTCGTTGGCCTGATAGGTGTCTTGTGTCCAAATTTGGTGTCAATTCGTCCAGTGGTTTTTCCGTTGTGTTAATCCCACAAATGAACATTACATTTTTATTTATCTAGATATGCCATTTTACTGTGCATTGTATATAATAGGATTTGAGCATACATGGATTTCAGTATCTACAGTGGGTTCTTGGAACCAAACCCAGCAGATACTGAAGGCTCACTGAAGTGCAAAAGCAGTTGCATCTTTTCTTGCTTTCAACCAGTAAACAGTCAACGCATTAAAGCCTTTTGAGCTAGAGTGCAGAGACATGAACCCTCGCTTCTTGTTGGATGATCATATCATCCTGCTGCGTCCCAACCAGCAGCAGAACAGACCCCTGTTGCTCACAATGCCTTGTAAATGGAGACTGGGGGGACTTCCACATTCCCCATGTATTCCCAGCAAATGCATCGTGATTATGAATACCAACCAGTTATAAATGCATAACTACTAAGTTACGGTGAATTGCAGCCCCTGCATTTAACATGCTCTCTGTTGGGTGAGTGGGCTTATTAACAAAAGACCCTCCCCATAAAAGATCCTCTCAGCAGCTTGGGAGTGATCCTGGATTCATCGCTGAACCTGGAACCCCAGGTTTTGGCAGTGGCCAGGAGAGCATTTGCACAGTTAAAACTTGTGTGCCAGTTATGTCCGTACCTTGGGAAATGACGTGGCCATGGTGGTCCACGCTCTGATTACATCCTGAATAGATTACTGCAATGCACTCTACGTGGGGCTGCCTTTGAAAAGGATTTGGAAACTATAGCTAGTCCAATGGATGGCAGCCAGATTACTAACTGGAGCAACATACAGGGAACATACCACCCCCTTGATATGTCAGTTCCACTGGCTGCCGATCCACTTCTGAGCTCAATTCAAAGTGCTGGTTTGGACCTATAAAGCCCTATATGGTTGTGGTCCAGCTTACTTGTCCAAACGCATCTGCCTCTACATCCCACCTCGCAATCTAAGATCATCTAGGGAGGCCCTGCTCTCACTCCATCAACATTGCAAATGCGTTTGGCAGGGATGAGAGACAGGGCCTACTTGCCTATTTTGTAAATGTATAGTTGGATTGATTGGTTATTTATAGCTATCAATCAATGTTGTTTGCACCAGTTATATTGCTTCCTCAGCTCAACTGCTTGGCTCCACCTCTTCCTGCAGGAGGGCAGAGCTTTTCCTTTTTCATTCTACCATCAAACTTTCTATCAGATAGACTTGAGAAAGAGACTTGGTTCTAAAGCCCTTAATTAAGTTACCTCTCATCACCAATTCTAAGGTTTTTACCATTGGGACTCATGCTTCATGCCTAGATCGCCCTGGACAACTTTGAGGAGACCCAAGCACCTTCAAATTGGTCCTTTGGCATCAAAAGGAAGACTCTGTGCCTTCAACATAGGCCATTGGACTGGGGGTTGTGTTTGTTCCGACCTTCACAGCTATTGAGAAAAGAGGGAACAGGAAAAGCTTCCCAGCTGTGAAATCTCCTTGGACCCAAGAGAACCAGAGACTGTAATGTATATTTCCTTTATCCCCTTTGAAACTTCCAGCTTATTGCCTTATGTCTCTTTCACTAAAAGTTATAGCCCCCAGGCGCGACGGTATAAGAGTTCAGGAGACAGGTCAGGATACCGAAAATTCACAAACCTGGGGGAAAACCAGCAGCATGCACAAGTGGATATGGGAGCCTACCGGTGTCTGGCTAGCAGAAACGGATCAAGGTTCAACCAAAATGTACAAACCTAGTATATGCAACTCACATTCTCATGGGTACTAAACATCTCAGTGTGAAGATGAAAGTTTTGCAGTGCTCCCTATACAGATCATTTAACTCCACAATCATTGGCATAAACACACCATGACCTTGATGGAAAGTCTACCATGCAGTTGGGATGAACATGAGTGTGTTGCCAAATTAGCATGCCTCCCCTCCGAAGAGAAGCTGGGTTGTCACTTGGTCAGTTTCCCAGGGTGCTGGGAGTACAATTAAGGCAACCAACCATCGATGGCCACAGCACATGCCAGTGAATCTCCCAGGGAAGGAGGCATCACAGTCACTTATCTCTTTAATCATGAAGCTGGGGTTTATTAAACAAAACCAAGCCAGGTCTCTCAACTAGTGCTCCATGCTCAACTGCTCTTCCAAAATATTCACTGCTATTAGTTATATGTGAAGAGATGCACAGCAGGGTTGCTTATGAATTTTGTTTGGTTCACGTTGAAACCCATCAGCCTAATTCACACACATCATCAAAATGGTGTTGTTAACATTCACATCAGACATATCTGCAGATTTTCCCGTGCTGTTTGGGAGTCAATTAAGCATAGGAAAAAAAATATACAATTTATCTTTAGGAAATTCTATATTGAGCCCTTGGCATATGTTGGAGTCTGGTTCCACCCTCCACTATGGATACCGAAATACCTGGATGCGTATGTCCCACTACATGCAATGACATTGTAAAAGGGCATCTCCTACATAAAGTGGCAAAATCAAAGTTTACTTCTTGAGAATATCAATCTCTAGCTTCCTATCCGGATATAGAAATAGATATAAGTATTTCCAAGTTATGGATGGCTGAATCTGTGAATGCAGAGGACTGGCTGTTTATATTTTCTGCTGTTTGTTTCTAAGTGTTTGCAGACCACTTCCTTGACCATCTTTTCCAGAATCTTGCCTGGTATCGACGTGAGGCTGACCGGACATTGGTCATTGTTTGGGTCATCCTTTTTTCCCTTCTTGAAGATTGGGACCACATTGGCCCTCCTCCAGTCTGCTGGAACTTCTCCCGTTCTCCAAGAACTCTCAGAGATGATTGCCAATGGTTCCGAAATGACTTCCGCTAGTTCCTTCAATACTCTTGGGTGTAGTTGATCTGGCCCTGGGGACTTGAACTCATTTAGAGCGGCCAGGTATTCCTGGACGACTTGTTTCCCAATTTGGGGTTGGATGTCCTCTAATCCCTCATCCACTCCATCTTGCTGAGGTTGAAGATGACTTTCTTTTTGTGAGAAGACCGAGGCAAAGAAGGCATTAAGTAGTTCTGCCTTTTCCCTATCCCCTGTCAGCATTGCCCCATCTTCTCCTCAAAGAGGCCCTATCGCCTCCTTGTTTTTCCTTTTTCTACTGACATAAGAAAAGAAGCCCTTTTTATTGTTTTTAATGTCCCTGGCAAGCCTGAGCTCATTTTGTGCTTTAGCCTTGCGGACCTTTTCCCTACAGGTGTTGGCTATTTGTTTGAATTCTTCTTTGGTGATTTCTCCCTTTTTTCACTTCTTGTGCATGTCTCTTTTGTGTTTTAGCACAGTTAGAAGTTCTTTGGATATCCATTCTGGCTTCTTTGCACTTGTCCTATTTTTTCTCTTTGTTGGCAGTTTGCAATTGTGCCTTGAGTATTTCACTCTTGAGAAATTCCCATCCATCCGTAACTCCCTTGTCTTTTAGTATCTGTGTCCACGGAATGCTGCTCAGCGTTTCCTTCATTTTTGGAAATCAGCTCTCCTAAAGTCCAAAATGCGGGTTTGACTTGTCTTAGTTTCGGCCTTCCTTTGTACTTCAAATTGCAGGGTCATTTCTGACTCTGGGGTGTGGTGCTCATCTCCATTTCTAAGCCGAAGAGCCAGCGTTGTCCATAGACACCTCCAAGGTCATGTGGCCACTGGCATGACTGCATGGAGCGCCGTTACCTTCCCGCCGGAGGGTACCTATTGATCTACTCACATTTGCATGTTTCTGAACTGCTAGGTTGGCAGAAGCTGGAGCTAATAGCGGGAGCTCTCCCCACTCCCCGTATTCAAACCTGTGACCTTTTGGTCAGCAAATTCAGCAGGTCAGCGCTTTAACCCACTGCGCCACGGCCTTTAATATACATGACAAATATCCCTGCCAAAGCCCAAATGATGAATACTTACTGTAGACAGAGCGGCCTCTTCTCATCCTATAACAAATTCAAGTCCTTGGATGACTGATGATACAAATGACCTACGGTGATCATGTGCAGGCCTCTTCTTGGAGCACCAGGCAATTTCTTTCATTTTTTGAGGATACCTCATCCATCAACATTAAAAGTTTCTGTCCGGATCACGGCTTCTCACAAAAGGTGCTTGGGGTGGAGGAGAGGGAGTCAGGCCTCTGGAATAAGCCCGCAGGAGGGTGGAAGGAGCTCTTCATCACCCTTTCGGAGTCATTCTTGTCACCAAAAATAGTGCCAACATCTGGTCCCCGAGAAAAAAAAGGTGATGATGTAGATAGATAATATCTGGGTAATTTGCAGATCAGCAAGATTTCAGTTTGAGTTGAGTGGGGCAGTTCACCCAGACTTGAAAAGCCTCTGGAATTCTTCTAAAAGAGATTTAGTTAATAGTTTGTTATTTCATTATTCAATGTATTGTCAAAGGCTTTCATGGTCGCAATCACTAGGTTGTTGTAGGGTTTTTTTGGGCTGTATGGCCATGTTCTAGAGGCATTCTCTCCTGACGTTTTGCCTGCATCTATGGCAAGCATCCTCAGAGGTAGTGAGGTCTGTTGGAACTAGGAAAAAGGTTTATATATCTGTGGAATGACCAGGGTGGGACAAAGGACTCTTGTCTGCTGGAGCTAGGTGTGAATGTTTCAACTGACCACCTTGATTAGCATTTAATGGCTTGGAAGTGCCCGGGGCAATCTTTTGTTGAGAGTGATTTGAAACCATGAAAATGAACAAAATCTGGCTACCAGTATTAAAAATCTCAAAAATTACAACAGCAAAACAACAGAGAGTAAACAGTCAGGCACATCAAATCACTCTCAACAAAAGATTCCCAGATTGCTGCCCCCTTTTTTTGTTTGTTATTCAGACTGAGTTGTATGTGGAGAGTATACTTAGTAACACCCTTTTGTGTTACAGTGATGCTTGTTTTCTTTAGAGGGTTTAAATCACAATGATGTTCACACCGAGGCTGGTATAAAGTGTTATTTAACAGGCTTAAACTTCTTCTGGTACAAATGCGTAGTGGTTTCAGTAAGTTACTGGTACATAAGCTTCTGGTTACTTTTTTATGTACAATTCTGAGATGGGTTCTGGGCTCAAATCTTGTTGTTAACAAAACAGGAGATTATCTCAGGAAATTAATCGCTGATAATAATTCCAAACAAAATTCCCCCTTTCTGGAACCTAGCCAATAGCCTTTGGCCTAGCTTTCCTCAGGGACAAAGAACAGACCACAAACAAGGTCTTATTCCACTATCTGTATTCCTAGCTAATTTCTCTAGCTCTTGAATACCACAAAAGATTAACCCAGCTCTTTTATCTAACACCATCCAACTGTTATCACCAACTGACAAACTCCCCCAATGGACAATTTCCAACTGCCAACTCAAGCCTCAGTTCAAAAGATACATTTTTTTCTTTTTGAATGCTAGGCTCCACTAGGCCTGTGCGGTTTCGTTCATTAAGTTAATTCGTTATTAATTCGTTATTTTTGGCATTTCCGAAGCGATATTGAAACATATTTCCAAACCCGGAAGGGTTTTTAAATATCGAACCAGCAGCCCCCATAGTTTTAACGAGCCTCCGCTCGTTTCGTTAATGGGGTGGAGGCTGCTGGAGTGCTGGTGCCTGGGAGCCAATCCGGCGCTCCCAAGCAGTGCACCGTGGGTCCGTGGCTGTCTGTTTTTGATTGGCCGGCGAGCCCTTTCAAAGCGGCTCCGCGCGGCCCGTAGCTTGCTGCAGAGGGCGAGGGAGTTTGCATTGGGTTGGCTTGGCAATGGCTGCTAGCAACTCGGATTGGATTCATTCCTTGCTGCTGTGAGTGCTGCTTGCTTCATTTGCTGTCTCTTGCCTGTGTTTGGTCCACATTTGGGCCATTTTTTGGTTAATTTTCCATTTTAAAATATTTTTAATATTATTTTTTAATATTATTTTTAATATTATTTTTAATATTATTTTTAATATTATTTTTTAATATTATTTTAATATTATTCTTAAAAAATATTCTAAAAAAGAAAAGACTCTTCTGTTGGTGTGTGCTCTCATTTGCTGTATCCTGCCTGTGTTTGGTCCACATTTGGGCCATTTTTTGGTTAATTTTCCATTTTAAAATATTTTTTAATATTATTTTAATATTATTCTTAAGAAATACAAAAAATATTCTAAAAATTCGTTAATATTTACAAAATTTCTTAAATACCAAAACTTTTTTGGGGGAAAGTTTTGTAATTATTTTAAATATCGAAACAAAAAAACACCCCAATTACAAATCGATTTTAGAAACAATTTTTTTCTTGATCAAACAGGCCTTACATAATATTTCCTAACCAATCCTGGTCGTCTAATCTCTGCTTCCTGGATTAGGACACACCCCCTCTAGAAACTAAGATGGCGTCTCCTTGTTTCCCTATCGTAAGATGGCCGCCAGGGCTTCGCCAGGTCCACATTCTAGCTGCTTAAGATAAGGAGTTCTTTACACCATACTATATAAAGCCATCCCCATATAGCGCTATAAGTTAATTCTAGGAATGAAGGATTAATTACAAGGAATATATGTCATCAGTTACTTGGTTGCCATGTGGAGCCCCTGGTGGTGCAGTGAGTTAAACTGCTGAGCTGCTAAACTTGCTGACCCAAAGGTCACTGGTTCCAATCCAAAGGGTGGGGTGAGCTTCCACTGTCAACCCCAGCTTCTGCCAACATAGCAGTTCAAAAACATGCAAATGTGAGTAGATCACTAGGTACTGCTTCAGCGGGAAGGGAACGACACTCCATGCAGTCATGCCAGGGGCCACATGACCTTGGAGATGGCTCTTTGGCTAAGAAATTGAGATGGCCACCAACCTCCAGAGTCGGCCATGTTGGACTTTATTTATTTATTTATTTATTTGGGGTTCTTTTACCCCGCCCTTCTCACCCTGAAGGGGACCCAGAGCGGCTTACACAGTAAGGCACGATTCGATGCCGGCAACACAACAATCATCACAACTTACAGTAAAATTCACAATTACTAACATCATCATGCATTATTCCAATAAAAAATCAATAAAAATCAATCAATCAATGTCAGGAGAATGCCTTTACCTTTACCTACTTGGTTGCCATGCTTCTAGAACCAAGAAAGAGTATTGATATTGTATAAATGCCTTACATTTGCAAAAGCTGGCCTCAATACCTATCTCAGAAAAGGCCGAGCACAATTTGACCCTTTGCACCAGCTTTTTGACCTTCTTTGTGGTGTTTCTCTCTTTCTTCTTTCTCCTTCCTTCCTTCCTTTCTGCCTGCCCTGGTTTTACAGCCCGGCTTCCCGTGGAGTGGCCAACTGGCTCGCTAGCAAAGCACAGGTGTGCAGCTCATGCAATAAGCGAAAAATAAGGATCAGGAGGGAGAGGCGAGTGATGTATTCCCAGCGTGCCCCTTCTGTTCCATTTCCCATAAGTGCCTCTGCCTTTCCTATTCTGCCCAAGAGACTGTCAAGAAAGGAACTGGCAGAAGAACAAGGATGAGGTCAGTGCATGACACAGGCATTCAGGGAATGGGGAAGGCAGAGAGCGTCTTCATACTGAGAAAAGGAAACTTGTTCTGCAAAGTTAGTTTGGAAATCAGCAAGAAGAAGGACCTCGAGGCCATAAAAAGCCAAGGCCCAGTGGTCTTCCATGGATGATGAGCAGGGATGCCAACCCCGGTCTCCGGAGTGACAGTCCAACATGCAAAACATTGCATGGCAGAGAAATACTTACTGTATATACTCGAGTCTAAGCCTAATTTTTCAGTCCTTTTTTAGGCTGAAAAAGTCTCCCCTGGTTTATACTTGAGTCAAGGTTATTTATTATTTTACTTTGTTGTTGTTGTTGTTGTTGTTGTTTTACTTTATTATTGTTATTACATTTATTATTTTACTCTATTTATTATTGTTATTGTTACATTTATTATTTTACTCTATTATTATTATTACTATTATTATTATTTTACTCTAT
>NW_026847771.1:109497263-109499763 GCF_025583915.1 Anolis sagrei ordinatus | reverse complement strand
CTTCAGGCTAAACATGCCCAGCTCCTTAAGCCGCTCCTCATAGGGCTTGTTCTCCAGACCCTTGATCATTTGAGTCGCCCTCCTCTGGACACATTCCAGCTTGTCAATATCTCTCTTGAATTGTGGTGCCCAGAATTGGACACAATATTCCAGATGTGGTCTAACCAAAGCAGAATAGAGGGGTAGCATTACTTCCTTAGATCTAGACACTATGCTCCTATTGATGCAGGCCAAAATCCCATTGGCTTTTTTTTGCCGCCACATCACATTGTTGGCTCATGTTCCCCTTCCTCCCCACGAGGACTCCAAGATCTTTTTCACACGTCCTGCTCTCGAGCCAGGCCTCCTCGTCCCCCATTCTGTCTCTTTGCATTTCGTTTTTCCTGCCAAAGTGGAGTCTCTTGCATTTGTCCCTGTTGAACTTCATTTTGTTAGTTTTGGCACTTCATCTCTCTAATCTGTCAAGATTGTTTTGAATCCTGCTCCTGTCCTCTGGAGTATTGGCTATCCCTCCCAATTTGGTGTCATCTGCAAACTTGATGATCCTGCCTTCTCATCCTTCATCTAAGTCATTAATAAAGATCCTGAGCAGGACCGGTCCTAGGACAGAAACCTGCTGATGGCACTCCGTTCGTTACTTCTTTCCAGGATGAAGAGGAAGCATTGGTGAGCACCCTCTGGGTTCGTCCATTTAACCAATCCCAGTGCTGGAGTTTTTTTTATGGCCTCGTAAATTAGTTAAATTAGCCTCCCCACACATAGGTGGTACCTAATTTTCCTACTTGACAGATGCAACTGTCTTTCAGGTTGCAAAGGTCGACAACGGCTACACAATTGGTTGGAAGCCCACTCCAACCCGGGCTGGCTTTGAACTCATGACCTTTTGGTCAGAGTGATCTTATTGCAGCTGACACTCAGCCAGCTGCGCCACAAGCAACACTAAAATATTCACAGTTAAAATCCATCAGAAACACATTCTAAGGCAAAGTTAGATGCGTCCTATGACCCAGTAGTTTGTCCCAAGTGAGGCTGACCCACTGAATCAATGGTTGAGATGCTTGCCGTGCTTCATTCCACCGCAGCTCTGGATGACTGCTTGCTTACATCAGAGTGAAGGACAGCGACATTCGCAGCCTGCATAATGCTAACAGGCAAATGAAGGACAGGTTATTTAAAACCCAGCAGCCTGATCCTTTAAGCCGCAGCACTCACTTAACATCAAGAGTCTTCCACGCTTGTTCCAGGAGGAGCTCCAATGCCTTCCTTCCTCGAGCACAGAACAGAATGATTTCAGTGTACTGTTTTCACGTGGCACTTGCACCAATGTCAGGCCAAATGAAGTGATTCTCTGTCGGGGTCTGGATGGCCACCTGGAAGATCGTCCCTGCTTCCAAGAGAATCCACTCCTTTCCTTTCTTCCCACATCTCACAATTTCCCATTTTCCTCCCCACAACAGAAATAGAGCACTATCCCGAGAGCCTGTGGGAATTAGAATTGGACACCTTCATACTCTGTATTCAGCAAGAGGCTGTGAAGATGTTACTATATATATAGGGATGTCAGCAAACTTGCATTGGAATCAATACAGAATGGAGTCGATGTGCAACAGGATCCTAGTGTTGTAGCTCAGCAAGCGGCAAAGGATTTTTCTGACATGTCAGGAGACAGGGGTTTTGATGGGTTTCCAAATGATGAATCTGTTAGTGCTACGACAGAATTGTAGGCAGTTGAGGTCGATGCTATGCATCCCTGTGATTGTTCAAGTGAAACCCAGTTTTCTTGGGAAATGGTCTTCGGCCATTGGGGAGTTTTCCCGAGAAACCAGATTAGGTTTGAGAACAGAGGGAGTGAAAAATAGGCCAATCCATTTCCATAGCTATTGTCGTCATTGTCCTTGTCAGTCTGCCAGATTACCCAAAGGCCTGGTCCCATATCCATGTTTTTAATTTCCTTCTAAAGGAGAGGAGGGATGAAGATGACCTAATTTTCCCAGGGAGTGAATTCCACAGGTGGGGGGCCACCACTGAGAAGACCCTGTCCCTTGTCCCCACCAGTCTCATTTGTGACAAGGGTGGGGGACCGAGAGCAGGACCTCCCCAGAAGATCTGAAACTCCTAGGCAGGACGTAGAAGGAGATATGTTCGGACAGGTACGCTGTGCTTTCAGCGTGGTATGACAGGACTTCTTATCTTCTGATAGATATGTTGTTTGATCTTGGAATGGTGATTCCCGAACTCTGGTCTTCAAGGTGTTTTGGACCCCAGCTTCCAAAATGTGACCACGGGCTAAAGTAGCTGAGGCTTCCATTGCCAGCCTCTTCGCTCAATTGTAAAGAGAAATTGGTAGCTTGGGGACCTGGTGTTGCCTGGGTTATTAGAGAAAGGCATTGTGTGGCAAAGGTGTTATTTATCAGTTATCAGTTAGTGAAGATACTGCGAATCCCATCGTGCATGGCCCATCCTCCTCCAACAGCACCAGGATGGAGAGTGGGTCATGGGG
>NW_026847771.1:109478967-109496685 GCF_025583915.1 Anolis sagrei ordinatus | reverse complement strand
CTTGGCAGGGGGTTGGACTGGATGGCCCAGGAGGTCTCTTCCAACTCTTTGATTCTATGATTCTATGATTCAGAAATGTTGCTAAAAAAATGCTTCATCCTCTGAGTAAATTAGCAAAGGACTACATCCCTAATGCACAAACCATTTTGAAGGTACTTTTTAGAGAAGACATCAAATTTCCCCACATGGGCTTCTGTATCATTTCTGGCTCTCTGTTTAGCCGAATATTCCCTCTGTCTTCAAAATACAAAAATATGACAAATGGGTTTGCATTATAAATTGCATACAAAAGGAGAGATGGTGTATGTCACCATGTTGACTTTTTTTTTTACTTTCAATTAAACTAAAAGGCACACATTAAAACCCTTTTATATGTATCTTCATCAGAAGATGCTTTGCATTTAAGTGGGTAACAAAGCCATCAATGGTTGGTATGGCATTTGAAAGAAGGCTCACCAATATTTTAAGGGCAAAACATAAGGCTTATTGTGAAGAACAAGGGGAAACCTCGCAATCCTTTGAAGAAAAGGGGAGAAACAACTGTTGTCTTAGCAACCTGGGAGCAGAAAACCTGTTTCCATCTATTTGATGTAGAAATCAATCTTTCTTCCATAGCCAATGTCATTCTAAGCATTAATGTATTTGTGTGTGTGTGTGTGTACCTATACCTCCGAGTCCTGTTGATGTAAAATGTATTACTTTTCTGACAGAATAAATTTCATTTGGTCCATTTAAAAAAAATAGAAAGCTCTTTCTCCAATTCATTTTTTCCATGTATTCCGTCAATGCCATTTTCTCTGGAAAGCCTTCCAAACCTTAGAATATGTTTTCTCCATTTTTTTGGAGGAATATTTTAAAATGCCATTTCCATCTTCACTTCGAAAGTCATCAGAAAAAAAAAGATATCTGGGAATGTTTTATACCTGTTTTCCTTACCTGGTCTCTCAACTACTAGACCTTCCTTACTTGCACAGTTTTTGCTTTTGTATTACGTAAAGAGGGCCCCATGGTAGTGCAGTGGGTAATATTGCTGAGCTACTGAACTTACTAACTGAAGGTTGGCGGTTTCAATCCGGGGAGCAGGGTGAGCTCCCACTGTTAGCCCCAGCTTCTCTCAATGTAGCAGTTCAAAAACATGCAAATGTGAGTATCATAGAATCATAGAGTTGGAAGAGACCTCATGGGCCATCCAGTCCAACCCCCTGCCAAGAAGCAGGAAAATTGCATTCAAACCACCCCTGACAGATGGCCATCCAGCCTCTGTTTAAAAGCTTCCAAAGAAAGAGCCTCTACCACACTCCGGGGCAGACAGTTCTATTGCTGAACAGCTCTCACAGTCAGGAAGTTCTTTCTCATGTTCAGATGGAATCTCTTTTCTTGTAGTTTGATCAATAGGTACCACTTCAGCATGAAGGTATTGGTGCTCCATGCAGTTATGCTGGCCACATGTCCTTGGAAGTGTTTACAGACAACGCCAGCCCGTCGGCTTGGAAATGGAAATGAGAACCACTCTCAGAGTTGGACTCAACTACACTTAATGTCAGGGGAAACTTACCTTTTATTACATAAAGGGGAAGAACAGTCTTATTTGTGTCTGGAATCCTGTTGATGACTCACACTTCTGGAAATTAGAATTGAGAAGTTCCATCATTTTCATATCCTGAAAGAGGCTACTATTATTGTTTCATAGAGGAGCTTGCAAAGTGACCAATGTGCAGTGGAACCAATGAAGAATTGCATCTGATGCACCATGGGACTAATATGCAGTGGTCCTGATGCACATTGGCCCCTTTTCCCACCATAGAATCATAGAATCAAAGAGTTGGAAGAGACCGCATGGGCCATCCAGTCCAACCCCCTGCCAAGAAGCAGGAATATTGCATTCAAATCACCCCTGACGGATGGCCATCCAGCCTCTGTTTAAAAGCTTCCAAAGAAGGAGCCTCCACCACACTCCGGGGCAGAGAGTTCCACTGCTGAACGGCTCTCACAGTCAGGAAGTTCTTCCTCATGTTCAGATGGAATCTCCTCTCTTGTAGTTTGAAGCCATTGTTCCGTGTCTTAGTCTCCAAGGAAGCAGAAAACAGACAGATGACTAGACATAATCTAGGGTAGGGAGTGTTAATCAATGTTGGTAAAGCCCAATGAACATCAAGACACTCTTGCATCTGTCGAACCCCTGGTGATGCAATGGGTTAAAGACTTGTGCTGGCAGAACTGCTGACCAAAAGGTAGGCAGTTCGAATCTGGGGAGTAGGGTGAGCTCCCATCTGTCAACTCCAGCTTTTCATGCAGGGACATGAGAGAAGCCTCCCACAGGCTGGTAAAACATCCGGGCATCCCCTGGGCAATATCCTTGCAGACAGCCAATTCTCTCACACCAGAAGTTACTGGCAGTTTCTCAAGTTGCTCTTGACATGAAAAAGAAAACCCTAATAGGGTTTCTGAGTGCCTCTGCATTGTACGCAATCCCAAGGCCATGCTGTAAAAGGAAAAGGGATTAAATCGAAGGCTTCTGAAAATGAGTCTAGAGTACTCATGTGGGAACAGACCTCAACACATGGAGTATTTAAGGCAGTCTGTCCACTTTGGAGACCTCTTTTGACATTTTCCGGCAACTCACCCTCTCACCCTCAGAGCAATACAAGTACAGCTAATTGTTTCACGGCTGGGTAGGAAATTTTTCCCCTTTGCAGAGAGAAATGTACAAACAGCACGCTACATATAGGTTTGTATAAAATTGAAATTTCCTATTGGATGGTGTCCATAAACTATGTTGTCCCTGGCATGGACAAGAGGGAGAATATGACAGCTGATGTGCACTTTGACAACCCCCCTCCTTTGAAATGAAGGGTGGACCTCTGGAAACATCTCTCTAGGTTTTGCAGCTTGAGATGCTAAGAAGAAGAGGAACCTGAAGGGGTTGCTATTTTCATAAAGTCCTGTGGCTTGGGATGGAGTGCCTTTGGTTGGCCTTCCAGAAAATAACGGTCCAGGGTGATCAAGCCATAGATTTGGATTGCCATGAGATCAGGTGTTTTTCCCAAAGGTGGGCTGAGCAAGTGGTCATGAGTTGGCACCTGTCCCTTGGTTAAGGTTGTAAGAGATCCTAAGGGCCATCCAATTCAACCCGCTAACATCATGGAGGTTAAGATCTTTTGGGAAGGCCCTGCTCTTGGTCCCACCTGTTCGCAAGTGCGGTTGGTGGGGACGTGAGGCAGGGCCTTTTCAGTGGTGGCTCCTCAAGTCTGGAAGTCTCTCCCCAGTGAGATTAGATCAGCACCCTCCCTCCTGGCCTTTAGAAAGAGAACAAAGACATGGTTAAGGAATCAAGTTTTTGACTAGTAAAGTAACACAGTACAAGAAGTACATATGGAATATGTGTAATCTACATCTGAAAAGGCCCGGTCTACGAGTTTGGATCATGTGATTTTAATGTTTTTATTAGGTGTTTTTAATTCTTATACTTCACATTCATATGTCCCATTGTCATGGATAATTTAGCCGATTGTATTTTATGCTTCATCATATGCTGTTTGTTGATTTGGTTTATGTATGTAAGGCATTGAATTTTGTCATTATTTTTTGTAAAGCGCCTTGAGTCCCCCCAGGAGTGAGAAAAGCAGTATATAAATACTGTAAATAAATACATACATACATAAATAAATAAAATATGTCCATCCAGCCTCTGTTTAAAAACCTCCAGAGAAGGAGAATCTATCACACCCCAAGGCAACGTACCCCACTGTCAAACAGCTCTGACCATCAGGAAGTTCTTCCTAATGTATTGTCGAAGGCTTTCATGNGCCCACACCAGAGCTCCCTGTCGGCTGTCACCACCCCCAGCTCCTTCAAGGTCAGTCCAGTCACTTCAAGGAAGAATAGAGAAGGAAAAATAGAAGCAAAAAGCAAAGGAAGGAAAGAGGCAGAAAATGAAGAAAGGAGATCAAGAAGAAAGAAAAGAAAAAGGGGGGAAGGAAGCAACGAGGTAGAGAAGGAAGGAGGGAGGGAAGGTTGGCCACAGCAATGCGTGGCAGGTACACCTAGTAATAAGAATGCTAATCTTTACTGTGGAGTAACTACAAAGAAGTTTTCCACCAGGTTTGTGGAATAATCTAATATCAGATAAAGGAGATGTTTTGGGTTTTTTCTCTCTCTCCCTCCTCGCTCTCTCCCTCTCTTTTCTCCTCTTTCTCAAGGGCCTGGTTTTGGGTGGAAAGCATTGCTTACTAAAGAGATCGTGGAGAGCTGTGTAGTTCAAACAAATATGTTATCAGAAGCTGAACAGGAGGCTAAAGGGAGCAATCTTTATGCGAAGGATTTCAAACTGAAACACATCCATTCGTAATGCTGTGTCAAAATATAGATAAAATGGGGAAATGGGAGGGGGAGAAATCCAGCATGACCCACCAAGGAGGAATCGTGGAGAGTGGAAGAGTTCACCTGTGTGCACATACACACAGCATTGGTCAAATGTATCCAAACAAGGATAGGACTAAGGTCGTGGCCACGTGTTCTTTGGCTGCATTGATTCCTTCACATCCAGAAACATTTCACATTCGTTGCATTTCTATACATATGGGCTTAGCACAGCAGGCTAAACTGCTTTGCTGCAGAATATATCCTGCCGATGGAAAGGTTAGCAGTTTGAGCCCGGGTTGGGGTGAGCACCCACTGTTAGCCCCAGCTCACCTGCCCACTTGGCAGCTTGAATGCAGAAATGCGAGTAGATAAAATAGGTATTGTTTTTAGCAGGGAGGTAATCAAGGTGCCCTTAAGGACATTGATCGATCGGAGATCATAGATCATAGAATCTTGGGAGTTGGAAGAGACCTCCTGGGCCATCATCCAGTCCAACCCCATTCTGCCAAGAAGCAGGAATATTGCATTCAGATCACCCCTGACAGATGGCCACCCAGCCTCTGTTTAAAAGAGTTCCACTGCTGAACGGCTCTCACAGTCAGGAAGTTCTTCCTCATATTCAGATGGAATCTCCTCTCTTGGAGTTTGAAGCCATTCTTCCCTTGCGTCCTAGTCTCCAGGGAAGCAGAAAACAAGCTTGCTCCCTCCTCCCTGTGGCTTCCTCTCACATATTTATACATGGCTATCATATCTCCTCTCAGCCTTCTCTTCTTCAGGCTAAACATGCCCAGCTGCTTAAGCCGCTCCTCATAGGGCTTGTTCTCCAGACCCTTGATCATTTTAGTCGCCCTCCTCTGGACACATTCCAGCTTGTCAATATCTCTCTTGAATTGTGGTGCCCAGAATTGGACACAATATTCCAGGTGTGGTCTAACCAAGCGGAATAGAGCATGGGGAGCATGACTTCCCTAGATCTAGACACTAGGCTCCTATTGATGCAGCCCAAAATTCCCTATGGGCCTTTTGGGGGCACACCCTGACATGCATCATTCCTGGCTCACGTTCACTCTTCCTGTCCACGAGGACTCCAAGATCTTTTTCACACGTACTGCTCTTGAGCCAGGCATCGTCCCCCATTCTGTATCTTTGCATTTCGTTTTTTCTGCCTAAGTGGAGTATCTTGCATTTGTCCCTGTTGAACTTCATTTGTTAGTTTTGGCCCATCTCTCTAATTTGTCAAGATCATTTTGAATCCTGCTCCTGTCCTCTGGAGTGTTGGCTCTCCCTCCCAATTTGGTGTCATCTGCAAACTTGATGATCCTGCCTTCTAGCCCTTCATCTAAGTCATTAATAAAGATGTTGAACAGGACCGGGCCCAGGACGGAACCCTGCGGCACTCCACTCGTCACTTCTTTCCAGGATGAAGAGGAAGCCTTGGGGAGAATCACCCTCTGGGTTCGTCCATTTAACCAATTCCAGATCCACCTCACCGTAGTTTTGCCTCGCCCACATTGGACTAGTTTCCTTGCCAGAAGGTCATGGGGGACCTTGTCCAAGAAGGCCTTCCTGAAATCCAGGTATGCTACATCCATGGCATATCTGGATTTCAGTAAGGCCTTTGACAAGGTCCCCCATGAGAAAGGAGATGAACAAAGAGGGAGAGAGAGAAACAAACAACCTCATCCCTCTGTTCCTCTCACTTTCTGCTCAGTCGTTCCCTTCATCCTTCTTCTCTTCTCCCTCCGTAGCCATTTAACAGTGACAATGAAGTCCATCCTATGTATTTGATGGATGGGGGAAAGGACTATTTAATGACTAGAACATTAGTTGTATAAAGTAGGCTTGGGCGGTTTCGTTCGTTAATTTCATAATTCGTTATTAATTCGTATTTAAATTAGCTTACGATCCAATATTGAGCCATGCAGGAATAGTGTGAGGAGTAATTAAGATTCGAAACAATTTTTTCAATTTATTTCGTAATTATTATTATTTCGTAATTATTTCGTAATTATTTCATAATTATTTTCGCATGTCTGGTGCAAGTTTTATAGTTGTTGTTTGTTTTATCACACCAACAGTCAACAACAGAGGGAGAGGGAAGCTTCAGAAGTTCCCCTGTCCCATTTGGAGGTTTTTTTAGCATATTGCGCAATCTCGTCCGCCATTAACGAATCGATTCGTAATTTTACGAAATTTCGTAAATTTCGATTTTTTTAAAGGAAAATTTCGGAATTATTAAAAAAAACCAAACACAAGGGCCCCCTAAAAACAAAACGAGTTTAGAACCAAATTTTTCCATGGTTACCCAAGCCTAGTAGAAAGACGTGAGGGAGGACCTGAATCAGATCTGAGAATATCACTTTATAGGTAAGGAAGCCTTGGATCTGCCAAGATTACCAAGGAGCCTGCCTCAAACTCCAATGTCTCATGTAGAGGTATGTGCCATTTCTCCAGTCCCAACAATCTGATCAATGGCTGGTTTCACATATTATCTTCTCGCAAACAGCCTCGCGACCAACTGCTGTTTTATGGCCCAGATGGAACTTGCGTTATAGAAATGGAAGCACATTTGTGACCATCCAAGGAGCAACGCCACAGTGAGCTGGGGTTCAGAAACACACAAACACCCACTATTATCCAACACAACGTCAATTAGGATATTTCCGTTTGTATTTAGACTTGCCTGCTGTGTATAAAGCTGATTAGTATTGCTAAAGCTTGTAAAACTACTGAGAGTTAATGGGCAGCATCTGAAATGAAATCCTACTGTTTTCTGTCAACAAGAAGTGAGGAGAGGCAAAATTCAACATTTTCATTCATCCAGAGCCTTAACAACATTGATGGTAATCTAAAGCCTGTTGTTGTTGTTTGTTGTTGCTGTTGTTGTTATGGAAATTCACTCTTCAAGGGAGTCTCCATGAGGGGATAGGGTGGGATACAATACAGGCAGTGTCCGAGTTACAAACGCTCAATTAACAAATGACTCAAAGTTGGGAACAGGGGTGTGACATCAGGAAGTGAGATAAATCTACCCCAGGAAAGGGAAATTTACTCATGGAAGAGTTATTCTCACAGGGAAAAGGGGTCTCCACTGAAGCTTTCTCACCAATCCTTGTTCCCACAACAAGCCACAGAAGTGAGGAGAACTCTTCTGAATAGAGGTACATGTTGCTACTAGAGGTTTACAACAGGCTTTTCCTAAGTAACAGAGAGGATCGGAACATTTTCTGTTACAGCTGCCACAAGTTAATTTGGTGTATTATTTAGCTCCTACATTTAACAAGGCATTAAGTTTGCAAGCTTTGAGCTTTGCATTTCGGCTTAGCTTGATGGCTCGTTTCGAGCTGAAGAAACCTTTGGCTGGGAGTGGTTATGCAGCGTTCTGAAGTAGAATCCCTTTGGAGTGCCATAGAAACCACTTGTTTATGGCAAGATAAGGACATTCCACTGATAACTAAGTAGAGAGACTATTATTTTGCTATATGTTTACATATTGTTGTGTAAGGAAAGACTCAATGGATATATTGTTTGTTGCATATTGGTGAGAACAATTGTTCTGTTTTGTTTTGTGTTTTTGATCTACAGTGAATAGAACTATATTTTTGTTTCTACTTAAAGCAACAGACTCATGTATATTTCTTTTTTAGTTTTTATCACATTGAGAGTAAAAGGGGCTGAGACATTCTGTGGGCTACTAACACTACTCTGACAGTACAGACAGCAAAACAAACATGGCAGGGAAGTTACCCCTTCCCTTCCCTTCACTATCTATCTATCTATCTATATCAGGGTTTTTCAACCTTCCTAATGCCGCGACCCCTTAATTCAGTTCCTCAAGTTGTGGTGACCCTCAACCATAATATTATTTTTGTTGCTACTTCATAACTGTAATTTTGCTACTGTTATGAATTGTAATGTAAATATCTGATATGCAGAATGCATTTTCATTCACTGGACCAAATTTTGGACAAATACCCAATATGCACTAATTTGAAGACTGGTGGGGTTGAGGTGGGAGGATTGATTTTGTCTTTTGGGAGTTGTAGTTGTTGGGATTTATAGTTCACTACAATCAAAGAGCATTCTGAACTCCACCAACATGGAATTGAACCAAACTTGGCACACAGAACTCCCATGACCAACAGAAAATACTGGAAGGGTTTGGTGGACATTGGCCTTGAGCTTTGGAGTTGTAGTTCACTTACATCCAAAGAGCACTGTGGACTCAAACGATGATGGATCTGGACCAAAACTTGGTACGAGTACTCAATGTGCCCAAATCTGAACACTGGTGGAGCTTGGAGGAAATAGAGCTTGACATTTCGGAGTTATAGTTGCTGGGATTTATAGTTCACCTACAATCAAATCCCCACCAATGATAGAATTGGGCCAAACTTCCCACACAGAACCCCCATGACCAACAGAAAATACTGTGTTTTCTTATGGTCTTTGGTGACCCCTCTTGGAACCCCTTAGCGACCCCCTTAGGGGTCCTGACCCCCAGGTTGAGAAACACTGATCTATATGGAATTAGTGTGCTTGTTCTGACTTACAAACAAATCCAATTTAACAACAACCCTACTGGGGACTGCCTGTACATGTATTATTGAAACTAGGTTGTTTTACTGAGCAACGTGGGGCAAATGAAATGTATTCCGCATCCCTCAAATCAATACAAGTCCTAGCCTTGTTTCTAAGTCATCTTGCTGAAAGGGAAATTAGGGAGCCCAATAATCACTTTATAATGTTGGCGGGAATTTCTCACTGCTTTACATTTGTGCAATTGCAGAGATGAGAACTGAGCGGCGGTGCTAAGTTAATGCATTTGAGAGTAAATAAACATTACTGATGGTATAAATGCCTTCCTGGAGAATCTTAATGATTGCAAAATTTTCTTCATTAAAGTCAGGCACCTAATTACTAATGGCTCTGTTAAACCATGTTTTGGTAGCCGCCAAAATGCAGCTCCTAATTTATTTACCTATTAAAATCTTTATGTGTCCATTACTGGCACCGGTTGGTGGTTCCTCAGAAGTAGGAAGGCAATTATTGACAGGATCCCAGATGCTAACTAGAATTTAATTTAGTTAAATGGGGTATTCTACAGATCAACTTCCTCGGTGGACGTCCATAAAGGAACAAAGAGGAGGCCATTCGCTGCGGCTTAAATGTAGTCTCCATTTTCTGAATGACATCTGGGCAGGACTACGTGAAGCATTACATGATGGAGTAGAAGGCGGTCTCAGTTTCAACCCAGAGCAATCAGGCTCCTCCGTGGGCTCATTTGGGTTGGCCAAAGGAGATGAAAAATTCTACTTGGGTTTTAAAGCATCAGGAATATATTCTTTTCACACCCCAAAAGCTCGTTGTTAAGGTGAAGAAGCTCTTCTCCCCCAAATATGGCCGTGATAATTAGTGGTGCACACGGTCTATCTCGGTCTATCAAATTTCCAACCATCATGTTTTGCATCCAGATTTCACACAGAAAAAGTCTCCAACTACATTGTTTTTGCACAAAAAACTTTTTTTGGTACAGAAAACAATTTTTCTGTAAAGAAAACTACAAGAAGTTCCAGCAGACTGGAGGAGGGCCAATGTGGTCCCAATCTTCAAGAAGGGAAAAAAGGATGACCCAAACAATGACCAATGTCCGGTCAGCCTCACGTCGATACCAGGCAAGATTCTGGAAAAGATGGTCAAGGAAGTGGTCTGCAAACACTTAGAAACCAATGCGGTCATCGCTAAGAGTCAACATGGATTTATCAAAAACAAGTCATGCCAGACTCATCTGATCTCTTTTTTCGATAGAGTTACAAGCTGGATAGAAGCCGCTCCTCATAGGGCTTGTTCTCCAGACCCTTGATAATTTAGGCTCCCTCCTCTGGACACATTCCAGCTTGTCAATATCTCTCTTGAATTGTGGTGTCCAGAATTGAACACAATTTTCCAGGTGTGGTCTAACCAAGGCGGAATAGAGCATGGGGAGCATGACTTCCCTAGATCTAGACACTAGGCTCCTCTTGATGCAGACCAAAATCCCATTGGCTTTTTTTGCCGCCACATCACATTCCTGGCTCATGTTTAACTTGTTGTCCACGAGGACTCCAAGATCTTTTTCACACGTACTGCTCTCGAGCCAGGCATGTCCCCCATTCTGTATCTTTGCATTTCGTTTTTCCTGCCAAAGTGGAGTATCTTGCATTTGTCCCTGTTGAACTTCATTTTGTTAGTTTTGGCCATTCATCTCTCTAATCTGTCAAGATAATTTTGAGTCCTGCTCCTGTCCTCTGGAGTATTGGCTCTCCCTCCCAATTTGGTGTCGTCTGCAAACTTGATGATCCTGCCTTCTGACCCTTCATCTAAGTCATGAATGAAGATCCTGAGCAGGACCGGGCCCAGGACGGAACCCTGCTTGTGGCCCTCCACTCGTCACTTCTTTCCAGGATGAAGAGGAGGAAGCCTTGGGGAGAATCACCCTCTGGGTTCGTCCATTTAACCAATTCCAGATCCACCTCACCGTAGTTTTGCCTCGCCCACATTGGACTAGTTTCCTTGCCAGAAGGTCATGGGGGACCTTGTCAAAGAAGGCCTTCCTGAAATCCAGGCACGCTCCATCCACGGCATCATTCCCCGCATCTACCCAGCTTGTAGCTCTATCGAAGAAAGAGCTCAGATGAGTCTGGCATGACTTGTTTTTGATAAATCCATGTTGACTATTAGCGATGACCGCATTTGTTTCTAAGTGTTTGCAGACCACTTCCTTGACCATCTTTTCCAGAATCTGGCCCGGTATCCTGTCTTGAAAGGACCATTTCCAGTCAGGAAGATATGCAGCTCTGCCTCCGAGCCCTGTGAAGGGGAATACACTTGGGTGAGAAGGGCTTTCTCCAATCCACTTGCAACTGGGCAGCAATCCATCAGTCCTCACATCTGGTTCTACTTATCTGTTTAGCAGATTGCACCAAAATAAACCACTCAGATTAAAACCCGAGATTTACTAGCACATCTGTGCAGGGCAACGCAGCTCATCCTGCAGTCCTTTCTCTGCCTGGAACAAACTGGGGTTCATTTGGAGGAGCAAGGTAATGAAATAATGTCAAATCAAACCAGCAAGCTGTGCTGCTTAGCTTTGCCCATATGGATGCCCTCCTGGGGACACATCCACCTTCTTCATGAGGATGGTAGGACATACCTTCCCAGAAAACTGCACCCCAAGGTTCTTCAGAAGGAGAAGGGAAATATATGTATTGTTGAAGGCTTTCATGGCCAGAACTACTGGGTTGTGGTAGGTCTTTCGGGCTGTCTGGCCACATTCTAGAAGCATTATCTCCTGACGTTTTGTCTGCATCTATGGCAGGCATCCTCAGAGGTGGTGAGGTCAGACCACCCTAGGATATCATAGCATCAAGAAACATGCCCCCTTCCTTTGGGCTCCAGGGTAAAAGGAAGGATGAAGACCGTTGTGGCAAATTTATCATTGCATTAAGAAGAAAAGGACTGCATGACTTCAGAGAATATTGTAATTATGGAAACTAATATGTCACGAAACAATGGCTTCAAACTACAAGAAAGGAGATTCCATCTGAACATGAGGAAGAACTTCCTGACTGTGAGAGCCGTTCAACAGTGGAACTCTCTGCCCCAGAGTGTGGTGGAGGCTCCTTCTTTGGAGGCTTTGAAGCAGAGGCTGGATGGCCATCTGTCAGGGGTGATTTGAATGTGTATTCCTGCTTCTTGGCAGAATGGGGTTGGACTGGACGGCCCAGGAGGTCTCTTCCAACTCTAGGATTCTATGTCAGTGTTTCTCAACCTGGAGGTCAGGACCCCTGTGAGGGGAGGGGTCATGAGGCGGTGTCAGAAGGCTCACCAAAGACCACCAGAAAACACAGTATTTTCTGTTGGTCATGGGGGTTCTGTGTGGGAAGTGTAGCCCAATTCTATCTTTGGTGGGGTTCAGAATGCTCTTTGGTTGTAGGTGAACTATAAATCTCAACAACTAAAACTCCCAAATGTCAAGTTTATTTTCCCCAAACTCCACCAATGTTCACATTTGGGCATGCTGAGTATTCATGCCAAGGGTGGTCAAGATCCATCATTGTTTGAGTCCACAGGGCTCTCTGGATGTAGGTGAACTACAACTCCAAAACTCAAGGTCAATACCCACCAAACGCTTCCAGTATTTTCTGTTGGTCGTAGGAGTTCTGTGCGCCAAGTTTGGTTCAATTCCATCATTGGTGGAGTTCAGAATGTTCTTTGATTGTAGGTGAATTATAAATCCCAGCAACTACAACTCCCAAATGACAAAATCAATCCCCCTCAACTCCACCAGTGTTCAAATTTGGGCATATCGGGTATTTGTGCCAATTTGGTCCAGCGAATGAAAATACATCTTGCATATAAAATATTTACATTACGATGAATCGTAATGTAAATATTTGATATGCAAGATGTATTTTCAGTATCTGGGATTTATAGTTCACCTACAATAGCAAAAATGACAGTTATGAAGAAGCAGTGAAAATAATTTTATTTTTGAGGGTCACCACAACATGAGGAACTGCATTAAGAGGTTGCTGTGCTGGTACGGCTGTACCAGGAGCTCCAACTTTATTTTCTTTCTGTTATCTGTTTGCAATCATAGGGCAGCCCACCTGTCCATCATAATTAAGCTTTGGTTCCGCCCCTTGTTCAGGGCTCTGGGAGGGAAAGGAGCCATTTTTTGGGCAGTCTCTCATAAGGAAGCTAAACTATAGGATGTAGACCAGCCCGTCCCGTAGAAAAGCTTCTTTTTTCAAGAACATCTGGGGAAACAGAAACAGAAATTCCAGAAAGGTCCCAAGGCTCTGGCTGAGAGCTCACAGCCTCTCAGCCTCACAGCAATCAGAGGGAAAACAGCCCTGAAGTTTCAAAGAATTCTCTGAGGGAGGACAGCATTACAGATCCACGGAACTCCAGCTGAAATATCTACAAGCCTCGGCTGGTAGGTCTACTCGATACCCAGACGCATTTGGAATCGGTAGTAGGACCCACACCGATGAGGCATAGATAGTAAACAGCCTAGGAGAGGTTAAAAGGGGGTTTTTCCTACAGAGAAGGTTCAGTTAATCAAAGTCAGCCCATTGAGGACTAGACTAAGAATCATAGAATCCTAGAATCCTAGAATCCTAGAGTTGGAAGAGACCTCCTGGGCCATCATCCAGTCCAACCCCATTCTGCCAAGAAGCAGGAATATTGCATTCAAATCACCCCTGACAGATGGCCATCCAGCCTCTATTTAAAAGCTTCCAAAGAAGGAGCCTCCACCACACTCCGGGCAGAGAGTTCCACTGCTGAACGGCTCTCACAGTCAGGAAGTTCTTCCTCATGTTCAGATGGAATCTCCTTTCTTGTAGTTTGAAGCCACTGTTTCGCGTCCTAGTCTCCAGGGAAGCAGAAAACAAGCTTGCTCCCTCCTCCCTGTGGCTTCCTCTCACATATTTATACATGGCTATCATATCTCCTCTCAGCCTTCTCTTCTTCAGGCTAAACATGCCCAGCTCTTAAGCCGCTCCTCATAGGGCTTGTTCTCCAGACCCTTGATCATTTTAGTCGCCCTCCTCTGGACACATTCCAGCTTGTCAATATCTTGAATTGTGGTGCCCAGAATTGGACACAATATTCCAGGTGTGGTCTAACCAAGGCAGAATAGAGGGGCAGCATGACTTCCCTGAATCTAGACACTATACTATTTATATGCAAGCCAAAATCCCATTGGCTTTTTTGCCGGTTCATGACATTGTTGGCTCACATTTAGCTTGTTGACTATGAGGACTCCAAGGAAGACTAGACTAGGAAAGCCTTGAAGTGTTGTTTGAACCATTGAAGATTTGTTGTTTGTTCCATAATAAAGACTTTGTTGCATCATTAAAGATTCTAAAGACCATCACTTCAGAAAAACCCCTGAGAACCTCTCTTTGAGGCACCCTGGCTTCCCGCTGGGCTTAAAGTATACGTCCTATAGAAAAGTACAGCTGTTACAGGCCCAGCGAGCGACAGTACAGTTGCAGAATTAGGAAGGTGGAGCAAAGACTGCAATACGTACTCGACATGAAATTAATTCAAGCTTCTCCAATAGCCGGGAGCTTTGACTTTTCCGCATGCCTATGTTTTGTCTCCGCAGAGAGCTTTCCCCGTCTTTTTCTGTCACTGAAAGGATCTCTAGCTGGAGTGGAGATTTATTTACATACAAATTAACTGTGAAGTTTGGGGAAGAGGATGTTGGGTAGTTCCAGGAGACAATCAAAAGCTCGCCGCTCTCGCCCCATAACAATGGCTCCGCAACCCTCAGTGGCAGGAATACCCCGATGCTTCAAAAGCATTTTGTCCAGGAAATCACATCTTTCCAATTTTCCAGATGACAGGTTGCATTGCAAGCCCGTCACACCACATTACTCTGGCGATGGGCTGTAATGCAACACTGCTGATGTAAGCCAATCCAATGTGTCTAATGTCATACATCCGTTGGAATATTTGGAGAGCATTGTCCACCTCCACTCTCAAAAACAACACAACTTCAAAATAAGAGATTTCTTTTAAATATCTATATAAATAAAAATGTAATGTTCATTTTTGGGATTAAAAGAACTGAGAAACCACTAGACGAATTGACACCAAATTTGGCAGTAAAACACATTCTAATCTATGTCTTTCAAACAAAAACACATAAAAGATGAAGGGGAAATAAGTTAAAACTCCCCAAAAAGAAAAATGCCTTCCAGAGCATGTGCAAAAGCCCTTCTCCCCATTGCGCAAGAAGAATGAAGCACCAACCGTTGTGAGGGAAGAGAAGTCTTGCCATGGGGTCCCTTTCCATGCAGAAAGGCAGAGTCCTTTTTCTTTTGGGGAAGGGAGGGATTGAGGAAAGGAAAGAGGGAAGGAAGGAGAAGATCTGGCCCAACTGGAGGGATGGGGGCTTGGCGAGGCAAGCCCTGGCAGCAGCTGGAGCCACCACAGTGGCTCCATGAGGCCCACGTGGCTACCAGGCAAATCTTCCCCCAAGACCACAGATGATGTTGTTATCAGCATATTGAAGTTCTATAACAGATGTTGTTGTGACCTTGGTTTGAGCTTTCAGTCTAGAATGTTAGCAGTTAGGTGACAACAAGGAGTGGGATTCTTCTTTCCGGCTCTCCCTTGCTCTCCCTGAGTGGTACCCACTCTTTGTGATGGCACAAATGCCTTGGAATAGCAGCTTTGTGCAATAAAGTCCTCTAGCTCATAATTGGATCATAATAACATTCGGGGCAGAGTTATTACCTTCTTGCGTTACTGTTGTGTTCCCTGTTGCGTGTTGATTCAACACAGCCCTCGAATGCCTGTGGAAGGCACTTTAGTTCCTGCTGGAGCATCTTGAATCATACAAAAACATTCCGGCTTCATGAGGTTATCAAAGATCAAAAGCAGTCTGTGGGAAGGCTGGAAATCTTACTCCGGAGCCGAGACTCCTTCTTTATTACAGAGTCTTGGCGCTTCTAAAAAGGAAAGGACTGAAGAGCTCTTTAACTCAAGTATATCTGACTGCAAAGAGGAGCCTTGGGTAGCTCTAAAATATAGCCTTTTCAGTAAATTATAGAGATGAATGAAAGCATTCAGGTGAACTTGGGAGATAAGAATAATAGGGTTGCTTTATTTCTAAATTAAGGTATTCCGAGGGGTCAGCGTGAGCTTGGCTAAAACCTGAAATATCAAGAGCGTTTGTGAAGATCGAGGGAAGGTTTTCCTGGGCGTGAATTGCCAATGTTAACAGGCGTCCGCATCTAGGCTTTCAAGAACAAGCAATTAAAATGAAATCCAATCCATTTGAAGTGTTTGCTTGGCTCCTAAGGCTTCGGATACCTCCATGTTGGGAACAATAAAACTGCTTCCATCGGCATCAGTGGCTCAATGAACGCTCTGATCCTGCCGTTTCGACAAAGCAGGGATTTCTTCTTCAGATCTCAGGGGTTCCATGAGTATCAATGACAGAAGGAGGTCACTCGGTGCCTCTCTCTTTGTATCTCCCTTACAGCTATATAAAGCTCAGGAGCTCAGACTAGATCAGGGCAGGGGGTTGTAGTCCAGCCTGCGACTGTGTCTGATGTTCATGATGGCAATGGGGTTGAAGGTTTTTCTGGGCCTGGGTCAATTGTCACTAGGGATGAGGGTTTTCCTGGACCTGAGTTCAGCCCAGGCGAGACGCCCGAGGTGTCTCATGAATCATCATCATCATCATCATCATCATCATCATCATCATCATCATCTTTATTTATACCCTTCCAGCATCTCCTCATGGAATGCTTCTCCTGCAGATTCGCAAGATCCCATTCCTGGAAGAGACCCTCAAGAGTCTTTTTATGAGAAACAACTGTCTTCTGAGGATAATTTGTCAGGTGCAGAATTTAATGAGAGTGAAGATAGAAAGGAAGAGTTTTGTAAACAGAGACACAGTTTTCAGGCACAACAAAGGTCAATTCGTCTGCAGGAAAAGAGAGATAAGAAATCCTTATTTGATTGTAAGGGGAAGAGAAATGCTTTCCTTTCGGTTCTGGGGTCAGGAAAAGCTTTATATTGAAACAAGGGAAAGAGTTACCTCAGTCTCGTTAAGGAATTTCATGACAGTCTTGGTTGGGCACTCGTCCCTTTGAGTAGAGAAAGCTACAACTCCCAGGATCCAGCATTGAGCCACAGCTGTTCATGGGGTCAAACTGCATTAATTTTACAGTGTAGATGCACTCACAACTTCCCATCGCTGCCATAAACACAAATATGTACTATTTAATAGGCTTGTGCCTTTTGGCTGAGCCTCAATCAGTTTCTGCTAGGCATATACTGGTAGACCCCCATATCTGTTTTTGTGCGCCCCCTTTTTCTTAGTTCCATCAGAGCTCACTACCTCTGAGAATGCTTGCCATAGATGCAGGCGAAACGTCAGGAGAAATGCCTCTAGAACAGGGTTTCTCAACCTGGGGGTCGGGACCCCTGTGGGGGTCGCGAGGGTGTATCAGAGGGGTCGCCAAAGACCATTAGAAAACACTGTATTTTCTGTTGGTCATCTGAGTTCTGTGGTGAAAGTTAGGCCCAATTCTATCATTGGTGGGGTTCAGAATGCTCTTTGATTGTAAGTGAACTATAAATCCCAGCAACTACAACTCCCACATGCCAAGGTCTGTTTTCCCCCCAAACTCCACCAGTGTTCACATTTGGGCATATTGAGTATCCGTGCCAAGTTTGGACCAGATCCATCATTGTTTGAGTCCACAGTGCTCTCTGGATATAGGTTAACTACTAGGCCTGGGTAACAACGGAAAAATTTGTTTCTAAAATCGATTCGTTTTTTGG